>OZ023211.1:27230079-27283687 GCA_963995525.1 Escarpia spicata
GCTTTAGGTCTACATCACATTCTGAAGCACCTAGAGAGGCCAGGAACCTATGCTAGGATCCTGTTCATTGACTTCAGCTCAGCATTCAACACCATCATCCCATTCAGGCAGTTCGATAAACTTTCATTGTTGAATGTACATTCTGCCATGTCTCACTGGGTCCTTAACTTTCTTCTTCACAGGCCTCAATCTGTCAACAACTCTATCTCCAGACCTCTTATCCTGAATACTGGTGCCCCTCAAAGTTGTGTGTTACCCTCTTCCTGTTTACTATATTCACAAATGACTGCGTCTCCGTGGACCAATCGGTCCTTGTGTTCAAGTTTTCCCATGACACCACTGTGGAGGGCTGCAATGAGAATGCGGATGAGACGGTATACAGGGAAGAAGTTCAGAGAATGGTTGGCTGGTGTGCGGATAACAACTTCGAATTGAATGTTTCAAAGATTAAAGAAATTATTGTTGATTTTCACAAAAAGAAGACTCCCATCCGCCCTCTTTCGATAAATGGCGTGGAGGTCGAGCAGGTTGAATCTTTTAGATTCTTTGGAACAACAATTTCAAGCGATCTCAGCCGGGGCACAAACACACTGTGCATTAAAATACTGTTCTTTCTGAGGCAGCACAGGAGATTCGGCATTGCTCAGGAGACTATGATATGGTTGTATCGCGCAATCATTGAAAATATCCTCACTTTGTCGATTGTAGTGTGGTTTGGCCGCGCCAATCAGGAGGAATAACAACGGCTAGAAGTTATCATGACGGCGGCATCTAGAATCATTGGGCGCGAGTTGCCATCCATTGAATCTATTTACCATGCTCGCTGTGCGCGAAAATCCAACAGCTTTGTACGGGATACTACCCACCCAGCCAACCGTCTCTTTGAACTTCTTCCCTCTGGCAAGCGCTATAGAAGTATTAAGACAAGGACCACTAGACTTAAAAACAGTTTTTATCCGCAGGCTGTGAGTCACTTGAACCGCGAGATGCCATGATCCTTTCTTCAGTCTGTTTAGATTTTATGTCGCCATGCTACATTATTTAATAATTATTTTATTTAAATAATAATGTTTTTATTTACTAACTAACTACATGTATGTACTGTCAGCTTAGTTTTTATATCGCCATCTAATTTATTTATTTATTTATTTATTTATTTATTTATTTATTATTTATTTAACTACATATATACTTTTTTTACTTTTTAGGTAATGTTCAGACTGTATTAATATTATGTTACCAAGTTCACTTTATGTCAATAGATGTAAGACTGTCTTGAAATGTGTCGGCAGTTGGCCTTGGTTTAAATTTATACTAGTTTTAGCATAGTTTTATAATGTTTCTGATTGTATATTTTGCGTATGCATGATGGGGGCAGGGGAGACAAGCGTGTATGTATGTTGCCGCCACAACGCCCAGAATTTCTTGTACATTTTAAATGCTACCTGGTAATAAACAGTCTAAATCTATATACAAGGGAACATTAGGGAACAAAGATAATAAGGATAGCTAACTGGCTGGCCTTGCACTAGACATGGCATAATTATGAACATAATAGTACACAAATAAAACAACTGATATGTATTAACAATTAATGAACAGACGTATATATGAAGAAAACTGCATCATTTTAGCAAACCATTTGCACAGGACTAATATCTACAAATGGTTGTTTCCATTCTGTATTGCAAGATGCAATTAATCAATGGAAAACATTAGGGAACAGCATTAGATCAAGCATTAGGTCATGAGTTGACACAGTATAAAATTCGTTATAACTGAGAATGTCATTTGTTTTTCTACAGAATATACACCACGTAATCGGCAATTACAGGTACACTGCATCATCCAGCATTCTTGAAGCGCACTATTCGAAAGGATATAAGATTAATTTAAACTATCCTATTTGCGTCGTACACGCAACCCTTAAAGAGTTTTGTTACGTTTAAAAAAAACATCAATTATGTATACATTACTCACACTTCAAGTCAACCGAATCATTCATTCCATCAATATATCCGAGATAACAACGCAAAGAACTGATTATGTTAGAAACAACGAATAAATCGAAAATGTGCAAAAAAACCTCATTTAGTGGTATTAGAAAAGATGCATTCTCCTGTATAATGTGAACAATATTACGTTGGAGAAAACATACTTTTGATTAGTAAAGTACATAAATCTAATGAGGTACATGTCATCATTCTATGTTCTAAGCAACCTTACATCAGAAATTAAAATTAAATACTAATAGTAACAATAACTTGTTTTGATAGGCAGATATAATAATTATTATTCAACGCCATACAAAAAAGATTTAAAAAATAAAAACAAAATACTATCATCGAGCGTTGTTTACATACATAAATTACATTAAACAGCTTTGTTATGTTCAAGAAAGAAATCAATGATATAAATATTACATAAAACTTCAAGACAGTTGCAACATTCGTTCTATCAGTCTTTTCCAAAACCTAAGCCAAAAACGCAAAGCAGTTTATCATGTTTGTAGCAATGAATTTTTTGAAAATGTGCAAATAGAACACCTCGTGTATTTTAGCAAGATAAATAGCATTCTTCTGTATTATGTTGAAAATATTTTTTAGAAAAAGAACCTATTTAATTTGAACGGTACATCAGTTTGAATGTATATTCCATGTTTATATTTTATAAGACACTTCTTTATGAAGAAAAGAAAAAATAATAAAAATACTAATAACTGTCTTACAGGACAAGCACAAAAAAAATATTATTTACTGTCATATAGAGACAAATTAATTAATAGAAATAATAAGTTTACATAATACAAATATATAATGTATTGCATTTTACATCATAAAACAACATTGGTTATGTATGACGCAATGAGAAGTGCCAACAAACAACGAACAGTTACACCAAGGGAGATCTGGAAGCTTAACTTTGTTTACCTTAACAAACAAAAAAGAATAAGAACATGCCAGTTCTTACAGTTTCAGGTTCTTCTTCTTCAGAGTGTCCTTTACGGTGCCAGTGTTTGCTTTGATAAGAACACGACCCGTGTAGGTCCAACAGTCAGCGACCTGTTTCTGTCGCTTCAGTTGTCTCGTACGAAACGCCAGCATGGCCCGCTTGGCAGTGAGATCTTTGTTCACGTGGATCTGGTCGTCTTTGTGCTGTTGGTTGTAATCATTTAGGTGAGTGCGTGCACGGAACAATTGATCACGCACCGCTTCGCTGCGAAACCAAACAACGACAGTGCGCCTGCGCGGACGACTGTGTTCATCCTGCTTTGGTCCGATTCTGTGGCTCCGTTCCATCATCCTGCTTTGGTCCGATTCTGTGGCTTCTGTGGCTCCGTTCTCCGATGTGGGCCAATCCCAGTTTCTGCTGCATCGTTGCGATCACCGCCGCATTGGTGTTCTCGCCTTGTTAATCTCGTCGGTCGACATTTTGTCAACAACAACAGTCAGAGACACTCAGTGATGTGGAACGACTGGTCAGCAACGTGTGACGTCAGTAGCTGATTCGGGCGGCGTGAGCGATAAAGCAAGACGATATCGACAATATTTAGAAAAACGGTTCTCGTTTACCAGGTCGTCAACATCATAATCCATGGAAGCACCAAGCCAGTGTCAAGTTTAACTGTCTATATTACAGTTGTTATGTCTCCAGTAATGAGTTGCTCGACCTCTTGACGCAGAGAACGTAACAGCAGTAACGTGTCTTACTTTTATTGTTTGTATTCAGTTCAAAATTAAATTATGTCGAAACAATTTGGCGCTTGGTCTTCGTGTGTCACTTATATGCTGCCTGGGACTCCGTAGTTTTCGTGATTTATGCATTAAGCCAGTAGCATTTTTATAAGAATGAAATATGTGTTGAACCTTGGTTTCTATCAAAGCATCAGTAATTGACTGATGACCTAAATTGAACCAGAAGCACCTATATTGGATCACCTGATCCAATATTAGGACCAGTGTAGTCCAATATATGTAACATATTACTCAAATTGAACCATTTAAAAAAAATTGCATTGGTTTGGAAAAATTACAAATACTTTGACTCTATTTCCTGCCTACACGGAGAGCTTCTGAAAACTCGTGGCCTGACCTTTAATAGTCCTCGGTATCACGTACAGGAATGGGGAAAGAGGATTCGGAAGTGAGGGGGTTTAATATCGGTACACTTCTTCTTCTACTAATAGCAATAATAACAATAATCATAACGTGACAAGCCGCTGATGGCGGCTGCTCCATTACTAGAGCACGTGGTTCAGCTGCAGCTAATGCAGCTAATGCAGCTAATGCAGCTAATGCAGCTAATGCAGCTAATGCAGCGCCCCTACGTGTTATCGTAGTTTGAGCGCATCGGCTCTGTGAGTCCACGACAAAGGTTTACGAGTTTTTATGTATGGGATATTTTACTTCCTTTTTATAAACCAGGGCGACCAACTTTCGAAATACACAGATACAGTGGGTATATCGACATTGCCAACGTTTCGAAACGGCACGAAATGGATTCGAACGCTGATATTGTATTTTATTGAATCGTTCTGGGCAATTCTTGCAATTAATAGAATAAAAAATGTTCTGCCTCATAATGCTTTAAAAACCCACTATTTTACATTAATTCAAAGTCATTTAACTTACGGTGTACAAGTATGGGGAAATGGAAATAAGTGAGGAAGTTAAAAATTTAGCAAAAACGAGCTATGTAAATAATAATAAAAAGATACAGCAGTAACACCGATTCTACTTTTAAAACTGAACATATACTTACATTTGGTGATGTACACAGGCTGCACGTCTTACTGTGTACGTATGCCTATAACCATGATGCACTGTCTAACTCCTTAAAGATTATATATCAAAAAAGATAGCCACTAATATCAGTCTTACCAGTTTTTGTTCTCGTAAAGCCAACAACTCAGCTGAATTTCATCAACATTGGAGTAGTAAAGTATAGTGGACGGTCTTCTTTCTCGTTTGCCTACAATAAACATTCACGCTCACGTGTTACTTGTCTTTGTGGTCGAACTTTTGAAGCTTTGTTTTTGAAGTCCAACGAATGTTCGTTTCTGTGACAAGTCCTTAGCAGGTAAAACGAAGTTGGTTCAAAACACCCCCCCCCCCCCCCCGCAACTACCAGCACCGCCACGCTGTTGCGTAGGACTTGCGATTTTACCATACAAATAGCCTATTATTGTCAATTTGCATCAACTTGTTTCAATCGATATATGTATCTGTATTAAATTAGTTCCCTGCGATACATTGTGAAGACCACCGCCCCCCCCCCCCCCCCCCCCCCACACACACACACGTAATACTTGACGTATGTTAGGGATGTGCGAACTAATTCGAACTCACCTTACTCATTTCTACATACACATACACTATATTTATTATTATCATCGCACAGTTTCGTCGGCTAAAAGGTTGAGAGAGTCTAGGAGCAGGAAACGTCCAGGGAGTGCGATGAAATTAAGCAATGAACTATACCAAACACACTTAGGAAAAGTACGAAAAGTTCCATAAATTTGCAATCCCCACAAACGTTAAAGTATGGAGTGGTGGCTTAGTTGTCTCCAAGTATTGCTGGGAATATCAATCAATACTGTTGCGCCACCTGTCGTTTCAATAATATATTAAATATCAGTGGAATAATTAGCCAAAATGTGTTAGTTACCTTTGGAAGATATTACCCAAATTGCGGTCGCGTGAACTGCTTGGTGCCCAATGCCTTCAAAAACATTTCACTTGTGATAAACAACGCATATATTTATGACATAAAAATTATAAATGAGCACGGAAGAATTACCAAATCAACGCCGGATTTTTGACATATAAAGATGACATTCCTTCTAAACTGAAAGCAAAAATGGCTGACGGACTCGGGTAGATAATATGACTTCGACAGTGGTTGAAAGTTGTTACTACATACTGGACATGATTAGGAGGCAGACAGTTTTATTGACTATGCAATGTGTCTGGACATGATGATAACGGCGATGTGTGTCCGTGAAATTGTACTTTGAAAGCATTAAACTTGTGAAAAATGTTATTCCAAACTATTTAGAACATACAAACAAAAATGCATGTCCTTCGGATGGCGCTACAGACGACATATATGGGTCCAACCAGTTCTTGCCGAACACCAAAATCTAAATCAGTACCAATTATTTCACAACTGGCGTGCATACTACTTGTTAGAAATGTTATTTAAGTGAAAGACAACGTCTTTAAAAAAAAAAATTTCGCGGTACACGGTACCACCTATTTCTGCTGAATCGTGGCCAAAAAGCCAAACTTTATGACAATACATGACGTACGTCCTTTGCTACCTGTATATCTGACAAATTACGTATCTGATGTGAGATCCGGCAAAACATCAATAGGCGAATTAGTAAAGAGTGTTTGCAAGCGCCGCGATCTCGACCCCCTTTCTGATCCCGATCCTGATCTGAAAGCCGTCGAAACAATACGAGAAATAGGTACATTTTACAATGGATAATTTAAAAGGAGACACGAGTTGATCACCCTCTTCATGTATAAATTTGAGCTTTAGCTTTATGTGATCCTAGCCTAGAATTCAACACTGCACCAGTTTATTTTACACATCACAGTCGATTCCTTTGTGCAGGCATGTACAACTGCTTTAAAGATGGTTGATGTGAATACGGATGCGGTAAATTGTTATGTTTCTAAGTTATGGACTTCGTTTTGTTAAGTTGTCTCTCTGCGAGAAAACACTTTTACGTCAGTTAAAGTAACTTTGCAAAACCACTCGAATATATTACATAACATGATTCTCTAATCAAAACCCCTTCAATGATTCGATCATACTATATAAAACTCATGTTAAGCAACACCAAACACGAATTTTGTCATGTTGGATTGTGGGGTTCTATATAAAACCTAAAATACAAATCCAGGAAGGATTACTAGGTCCGTAGGCGCGGCATTCCAAATGTAGTTATTTTATCCGTCCAGAAAAGGTATTTGCGAATAAACGTTGAAAAGCCTCCTGAGAAGAATACATATTTTATCGGACACCCGTGTCTCAAATGTTTGCGTTGATGGCATCCATCTGCAAAATCATGACACTTGCATTAGTTCAAAGATCTCCACCCATCCACCCACCCACCCCTACATTCCAGAGCTTTCGGTCCATCTCCCTTCTTGGTCACACTTAAAAATTGTTCAAGAGAATCATTGCAAATTGTTTGACGCCCTTTGCTGATCAGCATTTCATTCCGAGCAAGCAGGTCTCCGACCTCGCAAGTCCAGAACAAGCCGGCTGTTGAATCTCACTAAATTAATCGAGGATGGATATGAACAGAAGAGCGACCAGTGCTAATATGGTGACTTCAGCTGCCTTCAATGTAGCATGTCGCACCAAAATTATCTCCAATAAATATATATATATATTTCTCTCCTACGTGTATGTATATATATATATGTACATATATATATATATATATATACATATATATATATATATATATACATATATATATATATATATATATATATATTTCTCTCCTACGTGTATGTATATATATACATATATATATATATATATATATATATATATGTATATATATATATATATATATACATATATATATATATATTTCTCTCCTACGTATATGTGTCAGATGATCACATACTCTCACATGCGACATCCACAGACCGTCGTAGTTCGGAGTAGACAGCGACAACACTGCAGCTAGCGTCTGTGAGTGTGTCATATGTAGTCATTTTTGAACGACCCTCTGTTGTACGTTGGTTTTAGTTACCCACACGTCTAACTGATGGTTACGGTTTCACACACACCCGGATGACATATTTTCAGCCAATGGCTAACACAACTCTTTCTCTCCTAAATTGGAACATACAATGGCCACACCGTCGAAAAAATATCACACATTTCGTTACTCTTTTTTTGTATTAGGCTTTGTCCCTTGGTTAAAATCCAGGTAGAATGAACTACGCATGACAAAAAGAGCCACAATAAGTCGCCCTGCCTTTTCGTGTGTGTCGTATTGCTTCAGTGGAAAAACACAGTAAAGGCAGTTTATGTTGACAAAAACGTCGTCGGTGTGTCCGCCGATAGCGTCAATGGTAATTTTTCTATTTACAAGTCTTCCGAAGCACTTATACCAACAACACCGTTCGCGATGTGAACGTGTTGCTGGTGTCCAGCATGAGTACGTGACAGAACGCATACTACTGCTGTTGTAGTGTGGTGAGAGGCATGCTTCTTAGACTTATCTTTCAACTCGACAATAGAGGAGCACAACTACTCGACGCCATGGTTGTATCGAAGATGATCATGCCGGCACGTTAATTTCGCGTTATTGGTACGCATGTGCGTGCGTGTGTGAGGGTGTGCGTGCGTGTGTGGGTGTGCGTGCGTCTGTGTGCGTATGCGTGAGTGAGTGTGCGCGCATGTGTGTACGTGTATGCGCGGGGGTGCCTGTGTTTGTCTCACCCTCCCCCTCTCCCTCCCTCCCTCTCTCCTTCCTCTCCCTATTTCTCTCCTCTCCCTCCCTATTTCCCTCACCCTATTTCCCGATTTTGCCATAATGTTTACAGCATTACCAGAACTAAACAGAATATTCGTTCAAGTAGCAACATCATTCTTTGCATTTAAAAAATACTCGACGCCATGGTTGTATCGAAGAGGTGTGCGTGCGTGCGTGCGTGTGTGGGTGTGCGTCAGTGAGTGCGCGCGCATGTGTGTACGTGTATGCGCGGGGGTGCCTGTGTTTGTCTCACCCTCCCTCTCTCCCTCCCTCCCTCTCTCCTTCCTCTCCCTATTTATATCCCTCCCTCCCTATTTCCCTCACCCTATTTTCCTCCCTCCCTAATTCCCTCCCTCCATAGTTCCCTCCCTCCATCCCTATTTCCTTTCCTCCCTCCCTTTTTCCTTCCCTACCTCCCTATTTTCCTCCCTATTTCTCTCCCTCCCCATTTCCTTCCCCCCTCCCTATTTCTCTCCATCCCCATTTCCTTCCCCCCTCTCTATTTCGCTACCTCCCTCCCTATTTCCCTGCCTCCCTCCCTACTTCCCTTCCTATTTCCCTCCCGCCCTCCCTACCTCCCTCCCTCCTATACTCAATGTTGAGCATCAAGCTTCGACCTCGATTACTGAATGCGTTTAATAGCCCATATATTTTATACATGATTCCAGTGGACCGGTTAGTGACCTACACTTCTTGTCTTGTCAGTCTGTCAGTATTAAAAACACCACTAGTTCGGGCCTCGAAAACGGCTTGGCTGAGCCCTTGAAGCCAAACGCAGTCGGGAGTTAATGACCCATGAATATAACGCCTTTCTGTAAGGTAAACGTTGTGCAGGTTATTTCGCCAGCGTAAATCTCTTAGCGGGTATGGGACTCTCTCGTTTCCCTTAAGTGGAACGAACATTCAGTTTCCATAATACGCACCCATTGTCACTTACCTACATACCAGTCGTCTAGGGAATGCCTTGCTCAGTGAGCAGTGACCATTATTCCGTTGCACCACTGCGTATAACGGCTACCGCAATTAAGTGAATTCAGTTGACTGCCACATCGGCACTGGAAAGATCAGTGTAGAGTGCCTCAAGTTTAACCAAGTAGTATGGTGCCTTAAAAGTAAATTATAATGAAAACTTGTAAATTGCTGACACTGTATAAGCATGTTAGTCATACCCTCTATTTTTAAGAACGCTGTGCTTACCTAAGAGAAATATATCAGGCGTATTGCCTTGTTTCATCATCATTTGTGCGCATCACAAATACGTATTAAGTCTCCCATTGTCCGTTCTGCGTTTACCTATGATTTATTTATCTGCAATACAATATGGGTTATGTTTTCGCGAATAATTACCACCCAGGCTGGTTCCGGACGACACAAACAACCAATCTCTGACCAACCTAAACAGGTAGTCTGACTGACCACTGTCTTATTGTCTGACCACATGACGTATATCTTGAAACATACTACAGTCGCTGAGTGAGATCAGGAATAATCTTGGTAATATTATATATTCTGACTATGACCAGTCATCAACTAGCTCATGCAGCATGTTTTGTAGTTCTTGCGGTGTAGTAGCGCATATGACTATGTCGTCGGCGAAGCGAAGATGGCTGATATATTATCCGTCTATCCTCAAGCCTCTGGTTTCCCAGGTCAGTCTTCGGAATATGCTTTCGGGTGTTGCCGTGAACAGCTTGGGCGATATGGTGTCACCCTGTCGTACTCCTCTCTTGATGTTGATCTTGTTGTTCTTTTTGTGTAGGTGGACTGTCACCGAGCTGTTTGTGTAGATGCCTTTCAGGAGATCGATGTACACGTCTTGTATCCCCTGTTCTTGAAAGGAGGTCAGTATTGCTTGAGTTTGCACCGAGTCGAAAGCCTTCTGGTAGTCGACGAAAGCGATGCAGACCTGGATATTATATTCTAGGCACTTCTCTTTCAGTTGGTTTACGACGTGTATGTGGTCTGTCGTTGAGTACCTGCTTCTGAATCCTGCTTGCTCTCGTGGTTGGTTTTCGTCGAGTGTCTTCTCTAGCCTATTCATTAGTATCTTTGTGAATAATGTGTAGATGTTTGATAACAGACATATCGGTCTGTAGTTCTTTAAGTCTTTCTTATTTTCCTTTTTGAAGATTATCACCATCTTTGCGTTCTTCCAAGCGGTGGGTATTAGTCTTTCTGATAAGCATTTAGTATACAGCTTAGCCAGTGTCTTCGAGATGATATCTTCTCCTGCTTTTAATGTTTCGATGTTTACAAGGTCGTTGCCTGATGTCTTCCCATTCTTCATATCTCTTAGCGCTGTTTCCATCTCCCATGGTGTTATCTCTGGGACTTCTTTCGGGTTGGTGTGAATTATGGTACTCTGTTCACTGTCTGCTCTTTGATGACATAATCGTTTCTCGTATGATCTCTTGTTTGTACTTTCTGATATCCTCCTTCGCTTTCTTATTGAAGGTCTTGCATATTTCTGCGTACTCTACTTGTTTTTTAGGTCGCCGTTATCCACCATTTCTCGTCGTTTCTTCATTAGTGCTCGAGTCGGTGATGATATTCTCGTCACTACATGCCTGTTGATTGCTTTGGCTACACTTGTCGCACTTAGTTGGATCATCTCAGTGATGTTTTCGCTGATGGTGTCGATGTTGTCTAGTTCCTGTAGTGTCTCGAATCGATTTCGCAGTTCGAGTTGGAATTCGATCTTTTATCTTCCGATTTTTTTGTGTGGTATCTACATTCGGTGGTCTCTTGTTTACCAACTTCTTCATTTCAGCCTTGACGTCCAGTTTGATGTTGCTCATTACCATTCTGTGGTCACTTCCGATGTTGACTTGGTTGATGACAGTTACGTCAGTGACCATGTATGGCCTGTTTGTCAGGATGTAGTCAATTTCGTTCTTCGTTTCTCCATTTGGGCTTTCCATGTCCATCTCCTTCCTGCTTTCTTCTGGAACATGGTATTCAAGATTTTGTACTTTCTTGATGTTGCCCATTCTACCAAGGTGTCGCCTCTTTCGTTTTTCACACCTAGGCCAAATTTGCCTGTTGCCGTTTCCGAAATGTTTGTTCGTTTCCCTACTTGCGCATTAAAATCTCCCATCACTATCGTGTAGTGGGTTGGCTTTTCTAAGGTCTCATCCATGTCGTTGTAGAAGTTGTCTGTGTCTTCTTCTGAGTATGATGTTGTTGGTGCATATACTTGTACTATCTTCAGATTGTAGCGCTTTGCTATGCATAGAACAAATTCTGATACTCTGGGGCTGACGCTGTTAACCCTCACTATATTGTCTTTCCATCTCTTGTTTATGAGAAAGCCTACTCCTGCTTGGCCTTTGTTCGCTGTGGAATGGTATAGTAGATGGCCGCTTTGTAATGTAGTGAAGCATTCCTCTCTTCTTCGGACTTCTCCGATCCCAATCACATCCCATACCAACTTGGTTTCCCTAAGCTCTTCCTCCAGTTCTTGTATCTATTAATCTCTTAGTAGTGTTCGTACGTTATATGTTGCTATCTTCAGTCTACTTACCTTCACTCGGCGGCTCTTCTTGACCCAGAGATTCTTAGCATGCCCTGCACGTAGCCATCGTTGACTCGAACCGCCTCCTTGGTCATAGACTCATTCGATGCTGCTGGGGACTGTACTTTGCATGCTGGTGTTGTTGGCCTACTCTTCCACGCTGGCCGGTGCGGTTTGGAAGGGGGGCGACATGGGGTGAACGAAATTGCCCAAGTCTCGACACGGCAGCCTAGCCAGTACTGGACCACAACTCAGCCGGTGCGGGGATTCGAACCCCGGTCCCTCCAGTCGAGAGTCCGGTACTCTAACCACCCGGCAACTGCGCCCCAAGAAACGTTAGCACCGTGTAATTCAACCAGAGCACAATGGTGGTAGAAAAGAGGGAGGATGGTGGGGATGAAACGAATCTTGTTTTGTGTTGAAAAGACTCGCGTCTAACGCAGTTATAATGTCAACACAAAGGAAACGATTAAACGTGCCTCGTTTTGAGAACATAGAGTATACGTACTACGGACCATTCCACGGATTTCTATCGAGTGATAAACAATTTAGGAAAGTTGTCGCCTCACATTGTATAAAGTCTATTTGGACATGTGTAAAAATATTCATTTTGACCCTGCTGATGCTTATTGGCAGAACCCTGAGCCTGTTTGCTACATTAAATAAACATTAGTTGTTGTTGTTGGTAAAGGTCATTTAATAATTGTACCAGAATGAAATTCACATATAAATTGATGATGTGAGGGTAAACATACTCATCGAGATAATATATAAATACAATTATTAAGTGACAAGACTAGCAAAGGTGGGGTCGGTAATTTTTCCCCATCAGGCCAAGGGAAACGGTCCAGAAAGAAATACTTATCGAAAGACGCCATTATAAAAATTACGTACAAACAAACGATGTGGAAGTCATACAGGCGAACTGGACATGACGAAGACTACAACATTTATAACGAAGCACTAAACCAAGCTACAACTGAAATTCGAAATTCGAAGAGAAGCTACGAACAAAAATAGCTTGTAGTATAAAACACGACAGAAAGAGTTTTTATGCATATGTTCGGAGCAAGCAGAAAGCACAGGATAAGGTCGGTCCTTTAGAAGATAGTGCTGGAAATATAATATCAGAGAGGGATTCCTAATGGCAGAAAACCTGAATGAGTATTTTAGTTCAATGTTTACTAGGGAAGATATTTGTTCACTGCCAGTACCAGAGGCTAAGTTTAAGGGGCAGAATCAGACTACTTAGCTAAGTTAATTGTAACCCCGGAAATGGTAGCTAAGTAAATTAGGGCTATGAAGAATAATAAATCACCTGGAGAGGATAAGATTCCGCCCAAACTACTATTGGAAATTGTAGAACACATTAAGGAACCACTTGCAACAGTTTTCAACTTGTCATTAGAAGAGGGAGTGGTTCCTTTAGAATGGAAAGAAGCAAACATTATACCGTTATTTAAAAAGGTTCCAGAAACAAGTCAGAGAACTACAGACCAGTGAGTTTAACGTCAGTGATTTGCAAATTATTAGAAAGACTAATTAAAGATCACATGGTGGATTTTCTTGTTAAACATAACTTGTTAAACCCATCTCAACATGGGTTTCTAAAAGCGAAGTCATGCTTAACAAATAAGTTATGTTTTTTGGAAGACATCACTAAGTGGGTAGACGAGGGATCACCTACTTAGATTTTCAGAAAGCTTTCGACAAAGTGCCACATCAAAGGACTGCTTAAACTAAAGGCCTATGGCATATGAAATGGTTTAATTAACTGGATACAAAAGTAATGGCTAATTGACAGAAGAAATAAGTTTTGAGTGGAGTACTACAGGGATCTGTACTGGGACCTATATTATTCTTAATATATATCAACGATTTGGACGATGATAAAATAAGCAAGGTGTTGAAATTTGCGGATGATACAAAGTTGTTTAGAAGGATTAAACGTGATAGATATAGACAGCATTCATAAGATTATCTTGACAGGTTGATAAAATGGTATGAAAAATGGCAAATGTTATTCAATTTTGGGAAATGTAAATGCCTCCACACAGGGCATGGGAACGGAGATGTACAATATACAATGAGAAATTCTGTACTAAGTACTACTGTAAAAGAAAAGGACTTAACCATTAGTGCTGATATGAAGGTTTCAGAGCACTGCCGTATTGCCGCTTCAAAGGGAAATCACATCCTTGGATTAATTAGGCGAAACATAACGTATAAGGAAAAAGAGCTAATAATACCGATGTATAAAACAGTAGTTTGACCTCATTTAGAATATTGTATTCAAGCGTGGAGGCCATATCGCAGGAAGGACATAGATATGCTAGAAAGACTACAGAGGAGAGCAAGTAAAATGATACCAAAACTGGTGGATCTAGTTACGAAATACGCCTAAAAGTGGTTTAACAACACTAGAAAGTAGTAGATTGAGAGGAGATCAGATAGAAGTGTTTAAAATATTAAAAATGGTTATGAAAATATTGATAGAAATATTTTTTTTGTCAGATAAGAAAGATAGAAGGACCAGAAGACATGAAGTTACATTAGTAAAGGGGCAGTGTATATTAGATATAAGAGAATTCTCATTCTCACAAAGGACTCTAAATTAATGGAACAGATTATCTCCTGATTGTGTTGGTGCTAGTAGCGTGAATTTGTTTTAAAATAAAATCGACACATACCTTAAAAGGGCGGGATACACGTAGATAAAAAGTACTGGATTCTCGATAAGCCAAAGGGCTTCCTTGTCCATCTGCCATCTAGAGTTCATTTTCTGGCAATCTTGTTATTTGTGGTAGTGAAACAAAAGAAAACATATACATGTAATGGAATAAATGTCATGAGTACAGGCGTAAGCTACGGAAAGGGGTGAGCTATGTTGTCAGCAAAGACAACATGTTGATTAAGTATTGCCTATAATATTTGCATATGATAATAATAGTAATAATAGAAGAATAAACATAATGTATTCATTAATTCAATTCATGTGTCAAATTATCAGCAGGAATTACATTTATTAAGTTAGAAAATCAGCATAAAAATGAGATAACGATCTGCGATAGCGTGTAATATTATAAATGAAATTGAATTAATTAAGGAAAAAACAGTAGTAGGGTAAAACATAATATCATGGTGTGACCAACATCAAATTCACAACAGCGGTAAAAATGAAATTGCATTAATTAAGCTAAACAGCAAAATAGTGAGATAACGATCTCCGCTAGCATATGATGCATGTTGTTAATGAGAAAAAATAGGGCTAGATTAAAACATAATGCCATGGTTTGACCAACATATATATTCACAACAGCAAAAAAGTAAAACAATAACATCACACCTAGTCATGTATGATGATAATAATAATAATAGAACAAAAATAAACATCATATAAAATAACATCGATGTTAATATACATACAACAATAATGTTGTGTGACACCTACACAACACGAGCTTACTTTATTTATGGACACAATACAGAGATATGATGTAAATGTAACAATTTTTAAAAGATTATTACAAAACAATTAAGAACAGGACAAAGGCAGTCTTCCTCTTTTCAAAGAAATCTTCAACAGCACTTCCGTCTTCCGATGTCATCAGTCGAGTCGACAGCGGAGATACTGAAATTCCGGCGGCGCTGCGGCGAAAAATCTTCAACAGCACCCCAATCAAAACAATATTCAAAATTTGTAATAAACACTGAATTGTACATATTATTCGAATATTCCTGGCGTGTGTATATTAATGCATTAAACCAGTGTTTTTAACCGGTGTGCCCCGGCACGCAGATATGACATAACAAATCCCTACTGCGTCGTGGAAGTAGATGAATAATATCACGTATATAGCGATAAATTATCAGAAAACGTCACAGTTCGAAAAAAGACCCCATTCTGCTAGACACTCATTTTCGTCGACACAAACACCAGATCGTTGAAGCGGTTGCTGCCGTAGCCTTACATCACTGCGCAAGACGTCACATTTATACAGAACGAATATTCACTTCAGTATGTTTTATTCAAACTAACAGTATAGTCTGCAATTGCTTCAATATGATTTTGTTGTGACATATGTAGGTATGTATATAATGTGGGTTGAAAGGAATACACAAGAAGTTTAAAACAAACATGTATTTAATGTATCCCCTAAATATATAGTTTTGTTGATCACATTTCATAAATTATCAGATTAATGTGTGTATATAGTACACATCCCAGATGCCAACACATACAAGGAAAACAAAACAAACTAATCAATAAAATAAAACAATAACACCATAGTTCACATAGTCATATTAATAATAATATGATTAGTGCAAAATAAATAAATGCAAAAATTCTTAGAATTCTGATATATCAGAACCAGTTGCAATAATAAATACAATGATCTATATTAATATAGCAAGTACAAGATGTAAAGCTGGTAGGCAGAAACTAAAATTCTTCCAGCATAGCCACCAGGAAATATCAAAGGGTGTGTGCCAAGTGTGAACATCTTATCGCCAATGAATAAACCAAACAGTTTCATTGATCGTGAAAATCTACTGGCAAACAGCCAGATGTATCAGATTACATAAGTTTCGTTGGAAGTTGTGAACGTCGCCTCTAAAAATCTTGCGGTTTTTTTCTCAATACGGCTGTTTCACGCTGTCGCCGCCTCGCACTTGTGAGACTGGTCGTTCCGGCCTACTGGTTCACGGCTGCGCCACCAAAGCAAACACTGTAAAGGAGTATAAATCACCTCTTTTTTAAATACGTATGAATCACGGTGTTAACGACGTTTTGATGACGACGTTTTGTTGCCATCTGGCATATACTCGACGGGTCGTTCCTCCACGCTGCTTCAGACCTAATATATCAAAGGAAACACTGAGTCCATGAAATTAATATCTAAATACACTGTAGTCAAATGAATCACTGTTTAAAAAAAATTATGTTCATTTTGTTGCTGTTGGTGGCAGCAATTGTAATTTTTGTAAGATTATCTGCGACGGTTTACAGCTCTGTCTTTGAATCTGATCTGCAACTCACCAAAAGGAGAGATGGACAGCGAAGGTTTCCTTTGCCAACCCTGAGCAGAGCTGCGTGTCAATCATGTTTATCTTCATGTTCCAGAGAGCATCATCGAATCCACATCCTGCAGTTTCGAAACGTTGGCATTGTCGATATACCCACTGTATATTATGTGTATTTCGAAAGTTAGTCGCCCTGGTTTATAAAAAGGAAGTAAAATATTCCACATATAAAATCTGGTAAACCTTTGTCGTGTCAGAGAGCCGATGAACTCAATCTATAATAACTGGCAGGGGCGCTGCATTAGAGCTCAGCACACTGTTAGTTTTCCCATTGGCGACCACGTTAACGTTTTGTGTGATTATAAGAAAACGTTACCTGCGAAATGTCTTAAACTTCTTACCTGCTGTTATTGTCATCTCATTGATATGCTGGTCGAGTTTGGTCAAAATATATTATTTCTAGCTCTCGTAAAATGCGTGTATGTGTGACATTCGTCAATATTTACGAATGGATGCAGGCAGTAATCCGGCTAATAGGTCAACTAGCCAAAGTGCTGCCAAATACCCTTCCGCTTAATAAAATCAGCTACAGATACACCATTTTACTTTATTTCTACAATCACACCGGGAAATCAGACTACACAAATGCACTTATGTCAGAGCAGGTGAATTTTATTAAAAAATCATTTCTAAAAAATACATTGCACTTCCTGTAACGAAGCAGGAATTCCAACTGTGTCATAACCCCAAACAGACATGGTGATTTTTTTGAAAAAGTGACACCCGTCAATATTTACGAATGGATGCAGGCAGTATTCTGGCTAAAGGGTCAACTAGCCAAATTGCTGCCAAATACTCTTCCACTTAGTGAAATCAGCTACAAATACATTTTACTGTCAACAGCTTCTACAATCACACCGGCAAATGTGACTACTCAAATGCACTTACGTCGGAGCAGGTGAAGTTTGTAACAAAATGCTGTAACGAAGCAGGAAGTCCATCTGTGTCATAGCCCCATTAGCTGCAGCTAAATCACTTATTCTAGTAATTGAGTAGGTGCCATCAGCGCCTTGTCATATTATTATTATTGTTATTGTTGTTGTTATTATTGTTGTTATTATATTATTATTATTGTTGTTATTATTGATATTATTATTGTTAGTATTGTTGTTGTTATTATTAGTGTTGTTTTTATTATTGTTGCTATTATTGTTATTATTAGGGGAAGTGTACCGATATTGAACCCCCTAACTTCCGAGCCCTCTTTCCCCATTCCTGTACGTGATACCGAGGACTGTTAAAGGTCAGGCCACGAGTTACTACAAACTCTCTGTGCAGGCAGGAAATAGTCAATGTATTTGATATATTTTTCCAAAAATGCAAAAAAGCTTTTTTAATTGGTTCAATTTTTGTAATATGTGACATTATTGGACTACAGATGTCCTGATATTGGGCCAGGTAGTCCAATATAGGTGCTTCTGGTTCATTACAGGTCATCAGTCAATTATTGATGCTTTGAAAGACACCAAGGTTCAACACATATTCCATACTTATAAAATGGTAGTGGCTTAATGCATAAATCACGAAAACTACGGCGTCCCGGTGAGCATAAAAGTGACACGTGACGACCAAGCGCCAAATAGTTTCGACATTATTTAATTCTGAACTGACAACATACAATAAAAGTAAGACACGTTACAACTTCTCTGCGTTAAGAGGTCGAGTAACTCATTACTGGTAGGCATAACAAATGTAATATGGACAGCTAAACTTGACACTGGCTTGGTGCTTCCATGGATTATAGCAACGACGTGGTAAACGAGAACTGTTCTTCTAAATATCGTTGACATCGTCTTGCGTTATCGCTCACGCCACGTCCGAAAGCGTTTTTGCGATTCACTTATGAAAAACTGACAGGCGCTTTTAAGCCACGCCCAGCGCGCCGGTGATTGGTCGCTAAGGCAAGGAGCGTTTGACACATGTGTCACGCGCGTTTCATTTTGTTTTTCGCGGGGAGACGTAGGGCTTGTTATATGTTAGCAAGGGGCTATACGTACACATAATAATTTCACGAACAGGTAGGCAGGGCCCTACGTATACGTACGTTCATCCAGATTATATTATTTAGTGTTCAATTTAGAGTGATACTAAGCGAAGCCAATAGGGTCAATGTGGAACAGCAATTACCTTTGCATTTATATAATAATTCTAGAACATGCACAAAACTAATAACTAATTAGTTTTACTTTAATCGAGTTAACATATTAGGGAAGACTATTATCAATATAGTAATGTAATCGCGGTCTAATCATTTTGCTCTAATTGTCATAGGAATGTGAAAAATTCCTATGGCCATAAGAGCAACATTATTTTATTCGTGTGGTAGTCACACAAAATATAACGTACACTATGCATACTAATGGTAATGTGTATAGTCCTTTATATAGTTGGTTTGATGCTAGTAATAACACAAAGATACTGTAGGAATAGTTACTACTGCACTACATTAATTCATGTATATTTAATGCATAACATACGTTCGTTTTCTGATAATTTAAATTCTAGTAATTATATAATGCATGTGCACTGTGATCATGTAATATAATTGGGGTATGTTTAATACACACTGTACACACGTTTTCAAATGTTTTATTAAATAAATGGGATTGTCATTATGCACCATTACTGAGACTCTTTCACTTTACTAACTGAGCAAAATGCAGCTCAACTACCATATTATATTTACATATTTAATTATAGCTAAGTGTGCATGTGTACATTTCAAAATGTCTACATGGGCATACGGATGTAAACAAAAGCCGAGTGGATCGAGCTCAACAGTAAACATGCCAAATGGGTCCGTGAGTGAACGAATGTATCATAATTATTGCAGGATTATATTCAGTGTACATTATGTTATGCATCTACAAGAACACATTGATTATTTGTGCTAAAATAGTTTTAACTAACTTTAAACAAATCTGAATTATATTAGCAGAAAATATGTGTTTTGGCCGTTTGTAGATTATTTGGGCTGAATACAAGTTACAACACATTAGTTGGCTAGCATTTATACAGTTTCCCACATATATCCTTCTTCCAAATGAACAAAATTCGAATAATTTTACACGCATCCCATCGCAAATATTCATAATAAAGCTTGAAGACAGCAATTTCATTATTATATTGAGAATAATCTTCCCTAATATGCTTGCTCCATTAAAGTCCAATTAATTAGTTATTAGTTTTGTGCATGTTCTAGAATTTTATTATATAAATGCAAAGGTAATTGCTGTTCCACGTTGCACCTATTTGCTTCGTGTTTACAATGTGTTAACATTTACAATTAATGGATTTCGCGACTGTCCTAATCAGTATCAGTCTAAATTAAATGCTAAATAATATAATATGGATGAACGTACGTATACGTAGGGCCCTGCCTACCTGTTCGTAAAATTAGTTTGTGTACGTGTAGCCCTGCCTACCTGTTTGAAAAATTAGTCTGTATACGTAGTACGTATAGCCCCTTGCTAATATATAACAACGTCTCCCCGCGGCGAAAAACAAAATGAAACGCGCGTGACACATGTGTCAAACGTTCCTTGCCCTAGCGACCAATCACGAGCGCGCCGGGCGTGGCTTAAAAGCGCCTATTAGTTTTTTATATAAGTGAATCGCAAAGACGCTGCCGGGTCAGTGAACCGTGACCATTACTCCTTTGCGCCACTGCGTATAACGGCGAATGCGGTGAAAGGAATTCAGTTGACTGCCACGTCGGCTTTGAAAAGGTGAGTGCGGATTGCCTGATGTTTAACTTAGTAGTATAGTGCCTTAAAATTAAAAGATAATTAAAACATGTAAATTACTGACGCTGTATAAACAAATTAACCATACCATCTACTTTTTAAGAATGTTGTTTGTTTATGAGACGTATGTTTGGAGTATAGGCCTACACGTACTTCGTCATTATTTTTGCGCATCTCAAATACAGATTTCGTCTTATATTGTACTTGCTGCGTTTATCAGTGATCCGTTTCTCTACAATACAATATCATTAAATTTACCGGATGATTAAAGGTTGATTCTTCTGTTTTTTCAAGGCACTATCTTGTTACACTAACTGTGCATCATGACACAAACAACTTTTTTGTTCCTACATTTTATCGTTGTTTCAGATAAACATGCGGCTCAACTGGTGTCTATTTCTGTTACTGGTGGCTTACGCAGGTGGCTCTGCATGTGGTGTGTATTTTTAGCATTATTTTTTACTAAAATTAGCTATACAACATACAGTGGAAACTCACTTTTTTAAAGGTCACAGCGGGATTGGGCCGGTGACTTGAATAGCAATTTATTTAACGGGACTATTTTTAACAAATGAGGCCGCCACGACCGTCTCGTCACGTCTCTTCATCTGTGATGCACACATACACACACACACACACACACACACACACACACACACACACACACACACACACACACACACACACACACACACACACACACACACACACACACACCAACGAGACGGCGTCTCGAAGCAACACGGATCGCTGCACGCGCTCAACTGAACAAACATCGAACAAAATTGGCGGTATAGCAGCGTTTTACACATGAAGAAGAAAACGAGCAATTCGTTTCTTTCAGCTCTCGTTGGAGGACGTTGACGAATATGCCAGAGACGGGCCTGTGTTCTCCCGCGAATAGCGCGGTAATATAGCGTATGCATATATTTTATGTTCTTAAATGGGTTGTCTAATCTTTCAGTATGTGATGACAACAAACTTGTGTCATTTTGACTCGTGTTATTTTATAGACACTTTTATCCAAAACAAATTATGAAAACAGTCCTTTTTTATTAACAAAATAATAAGTTTGACAAAATCTAACAAGTGGAAGGGGAATCCCCAGCCTAACACATACCTTCAATGCTTCTTTTTGTCCACAAAATAATATTTTGCACGCCTGAGAATCTATTAATTAGAAACACATTAGATTGCTTAGAGTCGTGATAGAGATGACGACTCGTTTCCTTGGTGTGGGGATGCATCACGTCGGGACTGGCAGGAGACTGGCAAGAGACACGTCTAGACGAGATGCTCGAGACGCGGTCAAGACGCATCGAAAACCCGCCTATAGATCGCGCCTTGGAACGAGTTTCCTGAGCTTGCGGGCCGCTTTAAGCGAGGTTTGACTGTATATTCGGAACCAATCCGTTCATAGGCCCGTGTTATCGTTACAGACTCGTTGTGTTAGTCAAACTTGTACCTTGACCGATACCTATTATCATACGCATCATGAACAGTGGCGTATTAATGGTGCGTTGAGCTATTCCCTCTTTGGCAACTTGTGTCTATAGTATAACGTGTTGCATCACTGCATGTTAACATGGACAACTAATGGGCGACTAACGTTGATCCCTTTGCCTCCCTTTCTACAAATCTATATAAGCCACTAATGTTGAATGGATGTCCTCGCCAGTTGCAGCGGTAGCCGGAAGATGTCCACTAGACAAGAGTGTTGGTGGCACCTGCATCGAGGATTGTAACAATTGTGCCGCACGAGGCATGTTGTGCTGCTCGAACGGATGCGGACATGTGTGTACGAAACCAGTACCTTAGGGTGAGTGACAGTTCGTTGGACTATAAATAAATTGTGCAACAAAATTATACAGTGTAGTAGGCAAAACAGATATGATTGTATGTGATAGAGCGTGGTTTCCACTTTGAGAAGATTGAGTTTCTGAATATATAACAATATCCAACCAACTGCTGACAGGCTGCAGTACCACAGATTGCCCTCTTTACCGCGTTTCATTAGGTTACTACAAATGTTGCCATATATCCGAAATATTAGATTATATGTTTTAAAGGGTGGTTGCTTATTCCGCGGTTTTGTTTTACTAATTAACACACTCTACTTAAGACTAGAACTCACATGTCGAAGGCATAATGCCCGCGAAATTTATTTTAACTAAACCGAACCAGTATTCGCAATTTTATTATTCTTCCCCGAAATGTAAACAAAATGGTCAGATAATATACAACTCTTTTAGCAAAATAACAGACGCCGGTGGGGAATGCTCAAAGTACTCTTTTCTTTTACTTTTTTCAAAGTTGAAAATGTGTCAATATTCTCGCATTTGAATATGAACAGTTATTACATTTAAGAATATAAAGCTTTTGAAATTAGGCACTGAGAATTTTTGAAAATAATTTGGAAACATTATAGAATGTTTTTAGCCTAATTTCAAACCATTACTCCCTCCCTCCCTCCCTCCCTCCCTCCCTCCCTCCCTCCCTCCCTCCCTCCCTCCCTCCCTCCCTCCCTCCCTCCCTCCCTCTCTCTCTCCCTCCCTCCCTCCCTCCCTCTCTCCCTCCCTCCCTCCCTCCCTCCCTCTCTACACCGTTCCAGTTGAACTAACATGTTGGCACATACAGATCCCCGCACGCACATATACACACACATATTTACATACATACATGCATACATGCGTGCATGCGTGCATACGTGCATACGTGCATACGTGCATACATACATACATGCATGCATGCCACACGCATACATGCATACATGCATACATGCATACATGCATACATGCATACATGCATATATTCATACATACATACATACATACATACATACATACATACATACATACATACATACATACATACATATACATACATACACACGTATGTTCACACACACACACACACACACACACACACACACACACACACACACACACACACACACACACACACACACACACACACACACACACACACACACACACACACACACACACACACACACACAGGCATGCACGCATTCATTTTGTTTCTCTTCTTTATTAAAGCACCGGGTATCACCACGGCTTGAAAGAACAGACAACACATTGTGGGACAAGATGAAACTACAGAGGACGGTCTTCTTTCTCGTTTGCCTACAATAAACATTCACGCTCACGTGTTACTTGTCTTTGTAGTCGATCTTTGTGTTTATTAAAGTCCAATGAATTTTCGTCTGCGTGACAAGCCCTTAGCACGTAAAACGACGTTGATTCAACACACCCTCGTCCCCCTCCCAACTACCAACACCACCACGACGTTGCGTAGGACTTGCGATTTTAGTATACAAAATACCTATTATTGTCAATTTGTATCAACTTGTTTCAATTGTTAGGTGTATCTGTATCCAATTAGTTCCCTGCGATACATTGTGAAGACCACCGCCCCCCACACACACGTAACACTTGACGTATGTTAGGGATGTACGAACTAATCACCTTATTCATTTCTACAGACACATACACTATAATTATAATTATCATCGCACAGTATCGTCGCCTAAAAGGTGGAGAGAACATGAAACGTACAGGGAGTGCGATGAACTTAAGCAATGAATCATGCCAAGCATACCCAGGAAAAGTACGCGACAAAGGCAGTCCTTGGCAAGAAGATGTCGGACGTTGAAGCAAGCCTCCATCCAAGCGACAACAACTGCATCGACGTTAGAGGGGCGAGACGAAGAAATGCCCCTCCACCATTCCACCTCGGCGCCACAGTGGCAAAACAAGAAAGAAAATCCGAAGAAAAAAATTGGTAAATTGTGCTGTGATTGCATAAATTTGCAGTCCCCAAAAACGTTGAAGTATGGACTGGTGGCTTGGCTGTCTCCAAGTATCGCGGGGACTATAATTCAATACTGTTGCGTCACCGTTCGTGTTGATAATATATTAAATATCAGTGGAATAATTATCAAAAATGTGTTAGTAACCTTTGGAAGATATTTTAAAAATTGCGGTCGCGTGATTTATTTGGCGACCAATGCTTTCAAACAGTTAACTTGTGATAACAAACGCAAATAGGCATAACAAAAATAAACATTATTAATCAGCACAGAAGAATCACCAAATCAACACCGTTCATTGGATTTTCGACATATAAAGATATGAAATTTATATGTCGTATAGTGCAGTATAGTGGTAACCCACAACATGTTGATTCTGAGATCATCATGGTTTAGTTTTAAGGCTTCACTGCCTAAGCTTGGGGCAAGAATATGCAAGTAGTGTGGCGCCCTCTGTAGTATATTTTGTAACTTTTAACTTTGTAGGTTTGTAGATATGTGGCTTAGCATTATGTTGGTGCATCTAACTCATTTTGTGTGTTAGTGTGTTAGCACTATACTGCGCCGTCCCCCTCATACATATATATATATAGAGAGAAAGAGCGATATATATATATATATGTATATATATATATATATATATATCGCTCTTTCTCTCTCCCTTTCTGTCTCATAACACCGTTTCGTATACAGTGACTGTGGTACTGTTCCCATGCTGCTCGTCGGCCGTACTACTGCTACCTGCCTGCGGTGAAAGGACCATATGAGGCCTACATGCCAAGTTGGTTCTACAACAAGAGGACGGGCGTGTGCGAGAGATTCGTCTACGGCGGTTGCGGCGGCAACAGGAACCGCTTCTCCAGCCAGACTGCCTGTATGGAGATATGTCGGACGAAAAAACAGAGGTGTAGTCCCCACGTATGCTTTCTCTACTGTGAGCTCGGTTTCAAAGCAGATAAGTATGGTTGTCCCGTGTGTGCCTGCCGACCCGAATGTGAGAATTTCAGTAACGTTTTGGAAAAAGTACAAGTTAACAATAGACATTGCCATTTATCATTGCTGTTTTTATATAAAACATAAATACAAACGCCTTCTCGTTGACGATATGATGATAGTTTACTGTACATTGGTCAGGCGTAGGTTTCTCCGAATTTGAATACCTTATTGCAATAAACTGTAATGTAGCGTCATCAAATATAACTCAGAACTAGTCGTTCCTGTGCATGCATGTGCAGATTTTCTGCCCAGTCTTAAATTCTGCGAATGTTGATGTTGGCTTCACCTAAAATGTAGGCAAAGTTTACGATTCGCAGATTATTAGAATAGTTCATTTTAAAGAGAAAACATAATGTAAACATAGTAAACGTATAAGAGTGTTGAATATAGTAGAGGAGTCTGTGCCTAGATTTGCAATAGCTGTGCCAGCGCGGGAGGCTGTGCTGCTGAAATGGATGCGGAATAAGTATATGAAGCCAGTCTACGGAAGTAAGTGACGATCGTTTTGTCATTATAATTCAGCCAATGTATGGATATTGCGTACTTGCTCAACTGTTTGCAGAGTTGTGTGTTCCCGAAAACTTGTGTTTAGTATTAACTTGTTTTACGTGTGAGCTTTTAAAACTAATGCTTTATAAATTATTAATTAACCAATATGGATATAGTGCGTGCGTGCGCGGGCATATATATATATACATATATATATATATATATTATTATAATTATAAATATATAAACATATATATATACATACATACATTCGTGCGAACGTAAGTACGTAGGAACGCACAAACCCACAGAAACACACACATATCATACATACATACATACGTACATACGTACACACGTACACACGTACACACGTACACACGTACACACGTACACACGTACACACGTACACACGTACACACGTACACACGTACACACGTACACACGTACACACGTACACACGTACACACGTACACACGTACACACGTACACACGTACGTACGTACGTACGTACGTACGTACGTACGTACGTACGTACATACATATACGCATATATACACGCATACATACATACATACATACATACATACATACATACATACATACATACATACATACATACATACATACATACATACATACATACATAAATACATATATACATACATACATACATACATACATACATACATATATACATGTATACATTCACGCAAACATATACATATACATACATACATACATACAAACATGCGTACATGCGTACATGCGTTCATGCGTGCATGCGTGCATGCGTGCATGCGTGCATACGTACATACGTACTTACGTACATACGTACATATATAAAGTAAGTATTACAACAACATATCAACATCTTGTAAATATTATACAGAACAACAATTAAATAATGAGCTAAACAGAAATTATGATGGTGGTCTGTCTTTGGTACATTTTAATGAAGTCTGAGTACTAGCTTCAGCGAAATACAAGATCTTCTCAAATCACTTAATGTAAAGTTTGATATTATAGCAATAAGCGAAACGTGGCTGAGCAAGGACTCATCTCCTTTATATATGTTTAATGATTATGATGCTTTTCATGTTGTTAGAGACAACAGAAAAGGTGGAGGTGTGGTGATTTATGTTAACAAGAAGCTAAATGGGCGATTATGCGAAACAAAGTCACTAATAGTTGATAACGTATTAGAATGTGTTACTGTTGAATGTGAAATTAACTGACACAAAACTGCACTGGTCAGTTGTGTATATAGGTGCCCTGGGTCTAACATGGTTTCATTTAATGACAATATTGAACAATTATTTAGTCGTATCCGTTGCACCAAAACCATATTATATGCATGTGGTGATTTCAATATAGATTTGTTTAAATGTGATAGTCATAGTGGAACCAAGCTATTTGTAGATCTTATGCACAGTCTTGGTCTATACCCTTTAATTAATAGACCTAGCAGAATTACTACTACCTCTGCAACCCTTATAGACAACATTGAACGAACATTCTAACAAGTGTAATCATCATCTTAGCGAAGAAAACATCAATGCATTGAAGTGTGACTTAATGCAAAATTCTTGGCATACTGTTATCGGTAGTGAAAATGCAAATATAGCATATGACAACTTTCTTCATGATTTTACACAAATGTACAACAAACATTGTACTGTGTCAACTGTACGACCTAAAGTATTAACAATTAGTTTTTAAAAACCGTGGATTACTAAAGGACTCAGAAACGCATGTATCAAGAAAAATCATTTGTATAAAGCATTTCTGTCATCCAGATCAATTATCTCAGAAACTAGATATAAATCATATAAAAATAAATTAACAGGTATTCTCAGATCCACTAAGAAACAGTATTATAGCAGTTTACTCGCACAGAAGAAAATGACATTGCTGGCACCTGGAAAGTACTTAAAACTGTAATGGGAACACCTTGCTTAGAAAATCACTACCCAGATCAGTTTGTTAATGATGGCATAACCATTAGTAATAAGGAAGATGTAGCGAACATGTTTAACAATTATTTTACTAATATCGGTCCGGAGCTGTCAAAGGATATAACGGCACCAACAAATGTTTCTATTTATGACTACCTAGAAAACAGAAACAGTAACAATTTATTTCTAACTCCAGTTAATGAAGATGAAGTTATCCGAGCTGTGAACAATTGGGAAAGTAAAACATCCACAGATTGCGAAGACATAAGTATGCATTTGATCAAAGAAGTTATTAACTCCATTTCAAAACCTATCACTTAATTTGTAATATATCTTTCACTTCTGGAGTATTCCCGGAGAAAATGAAAATAGCAAAGGTTATCCCACTCTTTAAGTATGGGGATAAGTATATGTGCACTAATTATAGGCCTATTTCACTATTACCACAATTCTCAAAAATATTCGAAAAAAATTTCAGTTCTCGTTTAGATAGCTTTATTACCAAATACAAACTAATAAACCCAAGCCAATATGGATTTCAAAAAAATATGTCAACATGTCACGCACTAATAGATCTTGTTCATGCAATAACCCAATCATTGGATGCCAAAAAATATGCTATTGGTGTTTTTCTCGATTTAAAAAAGGCATTTGACACTGTTATGTAAAAAAATGAATTTCTTGGTATCCGTGGTGGGGCATTTAACTGGTTAAATAGTTATCTAGAAAACAGAAAACAATTTGTGTTCATTGACAAATGTAATTCTACTGTGCGCAATATTTCATGTGGTGTCCCACATGGTTCGATCCTGAGCCCCAAACTATTCATTCTATACGCTAATGATACGTGTAACATATCTAATCTAGTAAAGTACATTCTCTTTGCAGACGATACTAATATATTTTATGCAAATAGTAACATCAATAAACTAAACGAAACTGTTCTGGACCAAATGTATACATGGTTTGCAGTAAATAAATTAACTCTGAATATATCTAAAACCAATTATACGTTATTTGGAAATCGTATGCTAAACAAAGAAATTAATAAAAAAATACGAAATGTTAATATCGAAAGAGTAAGGGTCACCAAGTTGTTGGGTGTGTTTATTGATGATCTACTAAATTGGAAAGCTCATATAAAATACGTACAATCAAAGCTTTCAAAAAGTACAGCTTTAATGCATAGATGCAGTCATCTACTTGATAGAAATAGTAGACGTACAGTTCTCTCTTTTTGCCGTATTTATATTACTGTGCAGAGATATGGGGAAACACATACCCAACAAATACTAACTGTATTTTCTTATTACAAAAAAGAGTAATCCGCATTATATTTGGTGCAAGATGGTTGGATCATACAAACACACTTTTCCAACAATTGCATGTTCTAAAATTTCCAGATATCATAGAACTGAAAACATCATTATTTATGTACAAATCTTACTACAGCTGTTTGCCATCAAATATTCAGTGTTTGTTTACTAGACAGTGCGAGCTAATCATGACCTAGAACGACAGAGAGTCTGTTCTATCGTGCGATCAATGTCTGTTTGTGTAACGGGAGTGCAATTATGGAATTCTCTATGTGATAAAAAAAAACTACTAATACTATTACTGAATTTAAGCGTAAATGCAAGAACCTTTTATTTGAGAAATATCTGGTTGTGGAAATCTAAATAAAATCATACACAAATATAATCATGTCATTGAGGAAACTACAATATGTGTAAAGATGTGTACATATCACATACTTTAAATTTTGAATATGCACATATTCCATTGCATGTTTTCGATTATTGTAGCTAGATGGTTAGATGAATAGCAAATTCAAACAAAATAATATCGATGTCTCAAAATACATGTACGTATGTATGTGAATGTGAATATATGTATGTATATATGTATGTATATGTATGTATACATACAGGTATATAATTATATATAAATATATGTCAGGGGTAAATTTACACAAAAGTCAATGTCTTCGTATTTACCCCCTTCAAACATTGTATATTCTCACTTGTATTATAGTTAAACTTGTTTGGTTGTCTTGTCTTGTATATATATTGTTATCAATGTTCTGAATAAACGTTCATTCATTCATTCACACGTACATACGTACATACGTACACACGTACATACGTACATAGGTGCATGCGTGCATGCGTGCATGCGTGCATGCGTACATGCGTACATAGATTCAAACATATATATATATATATACATAGATTCATATATACATACTGTTATGTCCGTTCAGACATACAAAGTTAAGTTACTTCATAACTTATAGACAGACAGATTACACGTGCGATGTGTACCGGTCCCAACGATGTAATCCTTTATTCCCAATCTTGCGGATATATTAATGTGTCGTACATAACATGTGTGGTCCATCACTCTGTAATCTGGATGTACCTGGCTGTGCACAAGATGTGACTATTGTATATATTATATGTGCACAGTGGCAATCCCTGTGTTAATAAATTTGATTGCCCAATACCAACCTACCCAATAGTTGGCGTAAATTCAGTACAAACAGAGAAAGGGCTGCATGAACATAACACGGATACACCGGGAATAGGAGGGGGGGGGGGGTACCGAGTAGAGTAGTACACGAAATATTAAATAATAACAGCAGTAGCAGCTAACTAGACTGTATGTTTAGTCCTAGTACAAACATGACATTCCTCCACAATAGCTTTGAACATACAGTGTGTTCATTTCAGTGATCCCAAGTCGTTTTACTGGCTCTCGAGTGCGAGTGGATCTTCTGAGTACCGGAGTGTTAACCACAGTAGGTTCGACAACCTCACTCGGTGGTGGAATTGTCGGTTGAATCACTGTCTCTCGGACCTGTTCCGGGAAACTCTCCTCCACAATTGGTTGAGGGTCCGCGCTAAACCGACGGCGCACGTGATCCAAGTGTCGTCTGATCAAGCGACCGTCGCTTCTTTCTGCCACCGTGACGTCACCATTCAGATCGCGTAATGTTGATGGTATTCACTTGGGTCCTCCCCCGCCATCGCGTATGTCAACAGACCGTGGCTCTGCGATCGTAGTAGCCCTTCACATGCTGCTGACGTCTGGTTACCGTCGAATTGTGGTCGGGCAGTACTGCATCAAATACTGTTCGAAGCTTGCGGTTCATCAGCAGTTCTGAAGGTGCCACACCAGTGGTGCTGTGCGGTGTCACACGATACGTTAGCAAGTATCTTGCTAGTCGTGTCTCCATCGAGCCTTCACGCATCTTCTTTAAATCAGCTTGTACGACTTGCACCGCTCTTTCTGCCAATCCGTTTGAGGATGGATGGTACGCTGGACTCTTGATGTGTGCCACATTATTTCGTTTCAGGAAACACTGAAATTCACTACTGGTAAAACATGTCCCGTTGTCTGTGACGACAGAGTCCGGAAAACCATGATCCGCGAATAGTTTTTGCAATTCTTCAATGGTTGTGTGCGTTGTCGCTGACTTCACGACTGAAGTTGCTATCTATTTAGAATAGACATCTACCACAACCAAGATAATTTGGCATTCAGTAGATCCCGCATAATCAAGATGCAAGCGAGACTATGGGAATAGCCATCGCGTCATTGGTAAGCGAGTCGGTTCCCTCGCGTTTTGCTCGCATTGAAAACAATGTTTCGTCACTTGTTCTATTTGTGCATCTATGCCTGGCCACCAGACGTACGATCGCGCCAGTGCCTTCATCTTAACCACTCCGCTGTGACTACTGTGGAGCAGTTCCAGTATGATCGTCTGTCCTTTCTTCGGGACGACAACACAAGCCCCTCTCATAATGCACCCGTCATGCATGCTCAGTTCATCACGGAATATACTGTATTCCTGAATAACCGGGTCGTTTGTGGGCCAACCGGTGAGTACGTATCTCTGTACTCTGGAGAGTGTTTTGTCGTGTAGCGTCCACTCCCGGATGAGCGTTGCTGTCACTGGCGACTCATTCAGTTGTTCGATCAGGTCAACATACTCAGCAGGCGAAGGCGTTACAACGGGCTTTGTTGACAATGGCAGTCGTGACAATGCATCGCAGTTCTCATGTGTAACGCCACTGCGATACCTAATTGTGTAATTGTACCCTGCTAGTACAAATGCCCACCTTTGACTGCGCCCAGACGCAGTGTGTGGTGGCACCGGTCGTTTTTCGTCAAACAGCCCCAGTAATGGGCGGTGATCCGTGACCAGTGTGAACTGGTTTCCGTACAGATACTGGTGAAACTTACTCACTCCAAATATCAGGTTCAGTCCCTCTTTGTCAAGCTACAAATAGTTCTTTTCCGCTGCTGATAAGCTTCGTGGTGCGTATGAAATCGGTCGCTCTGGACCATCGGGCATCACGTGAGACAGTACTGCGACAGTATGGTGAGGCATCACATGCTAGTAGGATCGGCTTACACGGGTCGAAATGAACAAGGAGTGCGTCCGACTGTAATGCCTCCTTCACTCTGATGAACGCGTCTTCTTGTGGCTTCTCCCACACCCAGTTCACACTTTTATTTAGCAACCGATACAACGGAGCCAGTTTTGTAGAAAGGTTCTGCATGAATCGACCATAGTAGTTCACTATTCCGAGCCATGCTCTCAACTCCTTCACATTTGTGGGCCTTGGCGCATTGCGGACGGCTTCTATCTTATCCGCCGTCGGGTGTAAACCATTTCGATCGATTCGATGTCCCAGATGCGTCACTGAAGACCGATAGAATTCGCGCTTCTGTTGGTTTAGTCTCAACCCAGCGTTCTCGAGACGCTGTAGTACCGTTCCCATGTTGTCCATGTGTTCTAGTTCCGTCTGGCCAGTCACCAAAATGTCCTCCACGAATGTGCACACATTCGGAATGCCAGCTAACTCTCAAGTGTCCGTTGAAGTACAGATGGCGCTACCGACACACCAAATGGTAATCGTGTATATCTGAATAGTCCTTTGCGTGTGTTGATTGTCACGTATTCCCGGGACTCCTCATCCAACAAGAGTTGCATGTAGGTGCGGATAAGATGGTTGTCCACTCATATTATGTGATAGATTGGATTGTCTGCCTCCTTATTATCATCATTATGAAGTAGTTTAATATAATTTTAAACATCGTCAAAATCATACGATCGAATATGACATTACAATATATTTGCTTTTAGATTTGCAAGATGTCCTCTTTTTCGTCAATAATCCGAATATGACGTTACAATGTATTTGCGTTTTGATTTGCAATTTGCAAGGTGTCCTCTTTTTTATTGATAACCCAGTGATTTCTAATTTAGTGATTAATCCGTGTTCGGCAAGTGTGTTTAATAAATATTATATTAATTTTATATTTATTTATTTCATAATTTACCACAACTTAACTGTTCGAAGAAGGCATAGGTCGTCAAACAAGACCGGTGACCATAATTTCGATCGCAGCCAAAAAAAGGTTAAGAACCTGTGAGTTAATGTTTCTGGTTGTTTTCGTTGTCTTGCATTTCGAGAGTCAAACATTAACTTATTAATTAATATGGATCCTTCGGAAGAGAAGTACTGTCTTTATTGCTTCAAAATTCGCCTTTGGTTAAGGGTTCTTACCGGTTTTACGGTTCGTACCATACGTAAGACGGACGTAAATCGATTGTTCATAACGTATGCATACATTATGCGATTAGAGAGTCTCTGCAAGCCCCCCGATCTCGATTATTCCTTATCTCTATCGCGTCACGCCCGCATTTCTATTGTCCAACAATCGAACTGAGCACGTGACACGATCGGGATAGAGAAGGGAGTCAAGATTGGGGCGCTTGCAAGCATTCTCTGATGTTCCGATGTACCGTTGGGGGCGCTTTGCTCAACTTCGTAGACGGTACGCGTCTTTGCGCTTCACTTAGGAAAAGCTAACAGGCGCTTTTAAGCCACACCCTAATTATTGATTACGACAGTCGCGAAATCCATTAATTGTAAATGTTGTCATAGTGCTATCTTAACACATTGTAAACACGAAGCAAATAGGTGCAGTGTGGAACAGCAATTACTTTTGCATTGATATAATATAATTCTAGAACATGCACAAAATTAATAACTAATTAATTTGACTTTAATCGAGCTAGCATATTATTCTCAATAATGTAATCGCGGTCTTCAAGCACTACAAAATGTTATCTTCTTCTTTTATTATTTAATTAATTAATTAATATTGTTATACTAACTAATTAATGTAGTTTTCTCGAATTGTAGGTATATATTCATTGCTGAGCGCTTCGGCTTTTATTTGCTATATTACACGCACTAATCACTAAACTTTCATCTTGTGTTTAAGTAATTGATTTCTTATATTAATTAATTAATTACTTAACATATTGTTCCGTCTACATATATGGTATACATATATTAAATGCTGAGCTATGCAGCTTTAATTTGCCATATTACACACTGATCACTACAAAAATGCTCTATTGTTTAATTAATTAATTAATATTCATATTTTAATTAATTAATATTGTGTCCCGTCAACAAACAGTTACACTTTCGTTGCTGAGCTTCCCAACTTACATTTGCTAGCTAGATTAAACATAATACGTGCAACAAAATAATGATAGAATATAATTTCATTACAAAATTACCCTGAAAATCATGCTAATTTTTACAAATTATGCCAATACATATGATTAAAATATTATTTTTTTACATATTTCAACAGAAGGACTCAAATCTGTCAGTGTGCCAAATTTCATCGATAAACATTGAACAGAACTGTTTTATTATAGTTTTAATAAAATATGCACGCGTTTTGGTGCCCTTTTCCAGTTCACTGGTATTGTATAAGAGATAGGATTACTATCTGAAATTTTGTTTTTATTTTACATCTTCAAACATTCATATCTCGAAAAGTACTTTATCGATTTTGATAATGTTTTCATTTTTCACTTTCTCCTGGGTTCCCCCATACGGAAAAATAAAAAATATATAAAACAACATATATCTGCAATTATACATTTTCAATGACATCCCTAATATAATTAAAACCCATTCAGAAGCATGTGGTCTTCTTTACCAGATGTTCTTATGTACAGGTTCCTATTTGCTCGATGTGTTGCTGTGTAACGACAAACGTTCTGTTCGCCAGCCAAGCCGTACAGCACAATGGACGAATTGTGCTGCGATGGTGTCGTCATCTGGAATCCAAGGAACGGGAAGTGTTGCGGTAAGAAAGCATACAACTCACTGGAGGAGATATGTTGTGACGGGGTGGCACAGAAGCGACCGGCCAACGCCGAATGCTGCGGCAGAGTGGCCTACGACTCTCTCTTGTTCGTCTGCTGCGGGGGAAAAGTGCAGGAGAAACCCGCCAATGCTTTTGGCTGATTTCTCTACCGACACAAACGTTATACTTTCATAATATGACATTACACTTTAGTTTATGCTGAAATACTTGACGAAGGAGTACTGACAATGTTTACGGCTGATGGCTCTCCTGACATGAAAGTGAAATTGTCACAGAATTATATTATACTTTAACTAATTGTCGACTGATTGCACTTCCGAAACATCAGTTGAATACGTGCACTATGATAATAATATTTCATCTATGCTTATTCCATATGCCAACCAAGTTAGTAGTTAACGATTTGGACTCAGTAAAGTTGCCAGCTCGATTGTTCATTATAATATAATATTGAAATGACTGTTGATTTATTATATTATAATAAATCGACAGTCATCTTTTTTCGTCGTTTTCCCTCTCTTGGGTGCCAGCAGTCGGTGTCAACAAGATTAACATGGACACTTCCTTGTGGCGACACCAGTGGCCAGTCAGTTGGATATGTCCCATGTGAATTTTGTCCGAACTCTTGTCCGTGGCCCCACAAGTTACCCATTTGTCTACATATAACTCCAATAGACATTGGTACACGCCATGCTCCTTCTGGTGTAACTCCGGTTGACATATTTGTTTCACTGGTTTCCAGGTCTTACACTAAACAAAAAGAAAGATAACCAGTGTGTTGCAGACCTTCTGTTTATACTATAAGTACAACGCTTGTGTAAGTTTGTCTTGACGTTTTTTCATGTTAACAGGAATAAAAACACGTATTGCTTGAATTCATATTATATTACATCCACCAAACCAAAAAAATCTAAATATTCAATGAATTAGAAATTCCACATTTTATGCTGTGCATCCGGACATTTTCGAATATGCATATTTTTGGCGCGCTTTTCCTGGATGCCGAGATGTGACGTCACATATGTCATATACTCGCATCAGGCCGACCATTTCCATGCATTCAAAGCATATTTACAAACATAGCTTTTGGGTCGAAACGAGAGTCAGAATTAGTTATTGTGCGATATTCCGATGTAATACACACACTAGTCATCATAGAGGAACAAGCAGTTATCGTACGGTATCATATTAATCCAATTTTATTCAAAACAAAGAATACGAATGTGCTTACAAGTCGACCAGGTTTCGGCTTTCGCTGAGCTTCGGCTCGTTTTCAGATTAATTATATCGATTGCAACCCACGGGATATAATCTACACCAATAAACATATATAACAAACATATATTGTATCCAGCTACAGAAAGTAACGTGTATAATCACATAATATCACTAGAATATCAATATATGTAGGAGGAGTTTTGATCATATTGATCATAACAACTTAAATCAGTGAATTCCCGTCGATGTCGATAGTCCAGTTGGTAGACGCGTTGGTTTCTTGTTATTTATTTTACAATCGGGCGACGCCGGTTCAAGCCTGACACCAAACCATTGATTTTTTTGACACTTTTTTGTTTATGTTTTTCCGAAGTAATATAAACCAAATCATTGTTAGACTATGATGCACTGTTTGTAAATATTAATTTGTTTTGGTAGTAATTATTTATTGTGAGAAAGCTTTGTTAAAAAAAATTTCCAACCTATATGGACCGCGATCAATTCGTTGCTGCAGCTATGGGCCGACATTGTGGAACTCTCTGCCTCTGGAACTATGCGCGATTGAGAACAATAGGCAGTTTGGAAATTTATTGAAGACATTTCTGTTCTCAAACTAATATAATCAGACATCATTTAACCGTTGTATTATTCATGCATATAGTTTTAATTAATGTTTAGTCTTATTTATGTCAGAATCACATTTTATTAACCAATCAACTTATTTAATGTAATTTAGGCTTTTATTTATTTATTTATTTATTTATTTTATCCAGTATCTTCAGCTGTTCTGCACTGTAGAAAAACCATATAAATAAATATAATTGTGGATACGCCCTCGTTGACAGAAAGATCATCCTTCAAGTGTTACCCTGCGTCGTAGAAAAGCAGATCTACGACACCCGTTGAGACTCGAAAATGACAATTCGCTACAAGTGTCAATTCGCTTCACAGGCACCGATTGCTATTCCCAATACGCTTGTCGTCAGTGGCAACTCCATAGGACCATTTTTCTTTTGCGTGAGAGCGCAGTGATGCAGTGGCTAGAGCTTCGGACTCTCGGCCGAGAGAACCCGGGTTCTAAAATGTGCTGCCATGTCGAACCTTTGGCAAGTTCGTTCAATCTACGTGGTTCCAGTTCACCCAGTATGTATGAATGAGTACCGATAAATGGAAGTTTAATTACTTTACAAGTCTTCCGAAGCCATTAACCACGATCGCGGTGTGAACGAAATGCAGGTGTTCAGTATAAGTACGTGACAGATCGCATTAATCTGCTGTTTTAGTCTGACGGGAATAATTTTTCAGAGAATAACCTTTATAAACGGTGGTAGGTGGAGACGAGTACATGCTACTATGATTGTATCGCAGACGATTGAGCTGGCATGTTAATATATTTCTTTCGGGTGTTTATTGCTGTATGTGCGTGCGTGCGTGTGTGTGTGTGTGCGTACGTACGTGCGGGCGTGCGGGCGTGCGGGCGTGCGGGCGTGCGGGCGTGCGGGCGTGCGGGCGTGTGTGTGTGTGTCTAAGTGTGTTTGTGCGTGTGTGTGTGTGTGTGCGTGCGTGCGTGTGTGTTTGTGTGTGTGTGTGTTTGTGTGTGTGTTTGTGTGTGTGTTTGTGTGTGTGTGTGCGTGTTTGTGTGCGTGCGTGTGTGTGCGTGTGTGTGCGTGTGTGCGTGTGTGTGCGTGTTCGTGTGCGTGTGCCTGCGCCTGTGCGTGTGCTTGTGCCTGTGACACGTGCCCCCGGTCCCACTCCCGCCCCGGATCCACCTATGCATGTACTATACTACAACATTAAATATATATATATATTTGAATTGTACAAACACACACATGTGTGTGTGTGTGTATGTGTGTGTGTGTGTGTGTGTGTGTGTGTGTGTGTGTGTGTGTGTGTGTGTGTGTGTGTGTGTGTGTGTGTGTGTGTGTGTGTGTGTGTGTGTGTGTGTGTGTGTGTGTGTGTGTGTGTGTGTGTGTGTGTGTGTGTGTGTGTGTGTGTGTGTGTGTGTGTGTGTGTGTGTGTGTGTGTGTGTGTGTGTGTGTGTGTGTGTGTGTGTGTGTGTGTGTGTGTGTGTGCCGGGTCAGTGAACCGTAACCATTACTCCGTTGCTCCACTGCGTATAACTGCGACTCCGATGAAAATAATTCAGTTACCTGCCATGTCGGCTTTGAAAAGGTGATTGCAGATTGCCTGATGTTTGAATAAGTAGTACGGTGCCTACCACCTTTGTTGTAAACCCCCTTTTTGCAAAATGTGAAAGCCCCCCTTAAATGTAATCTTTAAGATGTGAGCCCCTGATTGTTTATGTTAAGATTATTCCGTTTCTCAAAAGCGTGAACATTATCCAGCATGCCACGGCTGCCTGATTGATACATTTGTTAAAAGGAAAACAAAAACACAAAAAGCCAAGTTTACTCTAAAGGTACATGACTTCAAATTGTAGTCAGGCAGAAGTGACTGATGCAGACAAAACAAACAGAGTTATACAAAAGGATTTATGTAAGTGACTCAATTTGATATCGACATTTCACTGCATAATTACGATGGTTCTCATAAGTATCATGTTAAACGCTAATGGGTGAAACGGGTGTGAATGATTTAACACTGATTAAAGAACAAATACGCCATATAAAAATAATCATTGGCTTATCGTCAGAATTTTGTTTAAATGTAAATGATGGGTGCTGTTTTTAGTATGCTTATTGAGCTAACTACCGAGGATCAAAGGGTTATTCTCAGCAATCAACAAATTAAGATGTTTAACGAGTGTGTTTCGCACAAGCGACAAACCTGTAGAGAAATTCAACTAGCTTGACACAAATCGATTTTATTTGAACAATAACAAATAAAGTTTAACGGCACCTATTTTAAAATGCGCCGCGTGCTGGTAAGTTACCGTGAATTATGTGGCCTTAGTTGTGGTTGCCGAAATCCTGTTGTTGCTGGTTGCATAGTTATAGATCTCAGAAAGGGGGACCTTGTCTCGGCAAGAAAGTGTGAAGAAGCTTTATCTCAATTATTACGTTCAATTTGTTTGTTACCTGCCAAATACAGATAATGTTTCACGTTACGGTAGTCGATTGTTTTATACCTATAATTTAATTCAAATTCCACAACAGGAAATGTGTTATAATCTTCTATATATGGTACGCATTTTATAAAGGTTTATTAAATTACTAACTGAATTATGTTATTGATAAATTGTGGACATTTTGCGCTGCAGATCAGTTACATGTACAATTTATTAATTAACTGAAAACCACATTGTTAGTGTCACCAAATTGTAACAGTAAGTGTTTACTCTAACACAACCTGGACACCCCCACACTCCTCGGTGCCTAGTTTATGATATTATTATGTGTATATATATATTCAAACCTGCATATATGATGAAGATTTTCTAGTAAATGATTCAGTTGTGTTAATAATATGATATCATTGCCTGCTGGCTTTTATGAATAAAATTGGGTATAAATTATGCTTAATCAGCAACAAAATGGGACAAATTTCCACAGACCACATATATGAATCCCACTTCCCACCCCCGCAACATGAGCGTGTGGCGCCCCCTGCAATCTGTATTGGGAAAATGTGAATCCCCCCGTTATGAAAAGCTGGCTACGGGCCAGTTGTATCTATGTATGTACTGTTTGGATTGCTCCTACGTGCGTTGGTGAGAGGGATATGTGCTTGTGTGTATCTCCCTCCCTACATAAACGTCCTTCCCCCTCCCTCCATCCCTCCTTCTCTCTCCCTTCCTCCCTCCCCCTCCTTCTCTCTTTCCCCCTCTCTCTCTCTCTCCTTCCCTCCCTATTTCACTCTCTTCTCTCTCTGTCTCTCTCTCTCTGCCCCTCCCTCCCTCCCTCCCTCCCGCCCTCCATACTTCTCTCTCTCTCCCTCCCTCTCCCTCTCTCTCTCTCTCCCTCTCTCTCCCTCTCTCTCCCTCTCTCTCCCTCTCTCTCCGTCTCTCTCCCTCTCTCTCCCTCTCCCTTTCGCTCTCTCCCTCTCTCTCTCTTTCTGTTTCTCCCTCTCCCTTTCCATATCTCTCCCTCTCGCCCTCCCCCTCTCTCTCACTCTCTCTATCTGGTGTCTCCCCTTCCCTCTCTCTCCCTCCCCCCCCCCCCTCTCTTTCCGTTTCTCCCTCTCTCTCCCCTCGCTCTCCCTCCCTCTTTCTCTCCCTGTCCATGTCCCTCCCTCTCTCTCTCTTTCTCTCCCTCTATCCCTCTCCCCCCTCTCCCTCTCTCCTACGTGTATGTGTCAGGTGATCACATACTCTCGCATGCGACATCGACAGACCGTCATATTTCGGGGCAGACCGCGATAACACTACAGTATGCGTCTGTGACGTCGGATGACTTAATTTCAAACACTGGATAACACACCCCTTTCTTTCCTAAATTGGAACATAGCATAGCCACATCGTCAAAAAAAAAACATTTCGTTACTCGTTTTTGTGTTAGGCTTTGTCCCTTGTTTAAAATCCAGGTAGAATGAAATGCGCATGAAAAATAGAACCACAATAAGACTTTTCGTGTGTGTCGCATTGCTTCAGTGGGAAGAACACAATAAAGACAGTTTATGTTGACAAAAACGTCGTTGGTGTGTCCGTCGATAGCGACAACGGTACTGTTTTATTTACAAGTCTTCCGAAGCACTTATACCATCAACCACGTTCGCGATGTGAACGTGTTACAGGTGGTCAGCATGAGTACGTGACAGAACGCATTATTCTGCTGCTGTAATGTGATGAGTCGTGCTTATTAGACTTATCTTTCAAAACGGCATTAGATGGATGCAAATACTCGACGCCATGGTTATATCGAAAACGATCATGCCAGCACGTTAATGTTGCTTTCTGGTATTATTAGTATGTATGTTCGTGCGTACGTGTGTGCGTATGTGCGGGTGTGCGTGAGTGTGTGCGCGCGCATGTGTGTACGTGCATGCGGGGGCGTGCTTGCTCTCTCCTTCCCTCCTTCCCTCCCTCCCCATTTCCCTACCTCCCTACCTCCATCCCTCATATACTCAATGGTGGGCATCGAGCTTCGACATCGATTACCGAATGCGTTTAATAGCCCATATATTTTTACATACGTGATTCCAGTACATCGGCTAATGACCTACACTTCAGTCATTATTAAGAACACCACCAGTTCGGGCCTCGAAAACGGCAGGGCTGAGCCCTTGAAGCCAAACGCAGTGGGGAATTAATGACCGATGGGTATAACGCCTTCCTGTAAGGTAAAGGTTGTGCACGACATTTTGCCAGCGTAAATCTCTTAGCGGGTGTGGAACTCTCTCGTTTCCCATAACTCTAACTCTCTCGTTTCACGGACATTCAGTTTGCATAACACGCATCCAATGTCACTGTTTGATGTACTTGTATCACGCGAACTCCGGCCTTGTAGTCAATAGATTGTAGTCAAAAGGGCCGTGGGAGAATGACATTTAAATATCAGCATCATTATTTATGTCGCCCGTTCGTGAAGTAAGAATATCCTTTACAAGTTCGTTTGGACAGGGGATGCTTCAAAAGACTATAGGATCGTCCCTAACATATATACCTACATACCAGTCGTCCAAGCAAAGTCCTTGGTCAGTGAACCGTGACCATTACCCCGTTGCACCACTGCGTATAACGGCTGCTGCGATGAAGTAATTTCAGTTGACTGCCAAGTCGGCACTGGAAAGGTTAGTTTAGATTGTCTGATGTTTAACCAAGTAGTATGGTGCCTAAAATAAATGATCAATCAAAACTTGCATATTAGTCCAGAGGAAGTTGGAGGTAACCATGCATTAAAGGTCCCACAATGGTTTTTTTTTGATTTTGTATCTTCAGACTATGGAGAATCAGAAGCTGTCACCCTTGGGCGTTTTGCAGAAATAGCTGGTAACTAAGGCAACCGTATCTCACTTTTGGGCATAAATGAGAAACACGAATATATGCATTTATTAGCAACTATGACATATGTTATATTCACTAGTGTACCCATTTCTATATTTTTTAATGTGATGAATCCATTGGACACGCTATATTGATGATGGTCATACGTAAATGTCAAGGTCAAACCAAAAATATACACCAGTTTTATGAAATATTATGAAACGAGTTCGTACACACAAAACACACTCACACATACGTACGCACGTACACACACAGAAAAACTATATTAATGTTATAGTATAACAAAACGAAAGTGGCAGGCTATCTCACAGCTTGGCATCGATGAGAAAAACGAATTTATGTATATATGAACAACTGTGACTGTGAATATGTGTGAGATTTGTTAGAGTCAAATACGTAGATACAATTGACAGTTTATTAATTAACATCATTCCTAACACATTCAACACGCACTAATAGTATTATACGTAGTTAATGCCCGATCGATTTCAGCATTCACTGTTTCTAAAAATAGTCAGTCACTTTGGTTTTGTTATAACATACTTTTAATATAATTTTGATATATGTGTGTGTGTACGTGCATGTGAGTGCGTCCGTGCGTGCGTATGTGTGAGTGTGTTTTGTGTGTACGAACTCTGGCATATTATGCTTCGTTTTATAATACTTCATGAAACTGGTGTATATTTTTGGTTTGACCTTGACATTTACGTATGACCTTGACCTTAGATAATCAATATAGCGTGTCCAATGGATTCATAACATTGAAAAACATAGAAATGGACACATCAGTTAATGTAACACCGGTCATAGTTGCTAATATATGCATATATTCGTGTTTCTCATTTATGCCCAACACTGGGATAGGATTGCCATAGAAACCAGCCATTTCTGCAAAACCCCCAAGGGTGACAGCTTGCCACCCTTCGGATTCTGATTATCCATAGTCAGAAGATACAAAATCATAAAAACCCATTGTGGGAGCCTTAATGCAAGGTTCGACAAAAAATTTCACTTTGGCTGCGGGACTATATTGCACTTTATAAGCAACTTAGTCATACGCTCTATTGTTAAGAATTTGCTGCATAATCATTTGTGCGCATCACAAATACATATTAAGTCTCCCATTGTCCGTGCTGAGTTTACCTATGATTTCTTTAACTGCAATACAATATGCGTTAAGTTTTCGCGAATATAAAAACTTGATTTTTCGTTTTTTATTAAATAATATTACGTTTTTAAGAATAAGTCTGTAGAAGGAACACTGTCTGTCATATTGCGTTTACTAAACCTGAAACTTTGAACTTTTCATCCTGTTGTTGTAGAACCAACTTGGCATGTAGACCTTACATGGCCCTTTCACCGCAGGTAGGTAGCAGTAGTCGGGCCGACGAGCTGCATGGGAACAGTGCTACAGTTACTGTATACGAAACGGTGTTATGAGACAGAAAGAGAGAGAGAGAGAGAGAGAGAGGGGGGGGGAGAGAAAGAGATTTAAGAGTGAGAGAGAAAAAGAAGAGTGGTTAGAGGGAGCGGAGAAGAGAGCGAGGGGGAAAGAAGAGGGAGGGGAGAGGGGGAGAGAGGTAGGGAGAGGGTGGGTGGGGAGGGAGAGAGAGAGTGCAGGCAGGCAGGCATACATGCATACACACACATATACATACACATATACATACATACACACACACATACGTACATACATATACACACATACATACATACTACATGCATGCATGCATGCATGCATGCAGACATGCAGACATACATATACACACACGCACATACACACGTACATACAAACGAACCCATGTACACACAAACACACACACACACACACACACACACACACACTCTTACATCCACTTTCGTGGACGTCCGTACGAAATGCCACAAAATTATGTTTTTTCTTTCTGACTGTTAAAGCACTGGACGCTTGCAACAGACGACACATTGTGGGACAACACAAAAATACAGATACGGTCTTCTTTCTCGTTCGTGCACAATAAACCATCAAGCTCATGAGTGTCGTGTGTTTCTTGCCTTTGTAGTCGATCTATAAATTAAAGCGGTGTCTAAATTCCAGCAATTATTACTCTGCGTGTGCCAAGCCGTTTCGATGTCAATGTATGTTTAACATGGGCGTCGTATAAATCCGGATTAGGCATTTATGTTACAATGTATCTACCCAGCATGCTCTGCATCCTACCTGGAGTGCGGAGCCACGATAGAGATCCGAGGTGACGAGGTTGTGTAGTCGATGAAACAGTGCTCGTGTGTTTATCGTCAGATGGAAGTTGTGTAACACACGGACGTGTATGCGTTCAGTAAATGTAACTGTAGCTGGTCAGCATTATCTCTTTGTCAAGAACCGCCAGGTGAAACGGCCTTGCTAATAAATATCCGGGTTCTGAGATACATCAGAAGGGAAGTAGTTAAAAACACAATTAAAGAATTTTCAAAATTTACTGACCTATCTTTCAAAAAAAAAAAAAATACAGCGATCCTTCAAGGAAGACTCGTCAGCCTCCTTAACCTCGTGTAATACAAAGTCTTACGTACATACATATCTATCATTACTTGTCATAGGTACACAAGGATTGACCTGTTCTTCAATCCTATACTATTTCACCAAAAGATTCTATAACATAATCGCCATATAGGCACAAAAGTTCAACACCCTACGGCTGTCTGCGTGGCACTCGCGATGTAGATATGTGAGAACATAATGTTTATAAAGAACGATACCACATTTCGTCATCACCGTCAACTTGAGGATAATGTGTCCCTCAGTAGTCGAGCGAAGTGGTTCTTACTCGGTTCGTCGGGAATTCCCTCTTCGGGTGTGAATTCTCCATTGTGGCGTAAGCCGTCTACTCGCGCACTGTTGTTACACGAGGTGTTATTCGTCGTCTACCGCCCTCGAGTGCACTTTGCCAGACTTCACCCCGCCCCGACATTACAATAAACTATAATAATTAAAATATTCTTATTCCTTGGTGTGTAACCTACACCCTTCATATCATATGTTTTCCACCGACACCATATACAATCATAGTACCTACACACAAACACATTTAACTAATGTTCGCCATAGATATTATCACATCCGGACCCAATATCCAATCAGCAATAAACAACCCCACGACCTTACGTATTCTAAGTCCCAAAAAACTATACACCAATAACCATTATCTGTGACACCGCAATACAACCCATGTTTCCTTCTTGTTACTATCTAACATTCACATAACAGAGCGATGATTCGCCACCCCGCATAAATCTCGAGATACCAGTATCATCGCGCTGACCATATTATGTATTATTGACCACACCCTTTGACACAATTATAACAATGTAAAAGCCAGAGGTTTAAACGAATACTTTTAATCTAACATTCACTCATAATATATATATATATATATATATTCCACATACATCCGGTATTTCTTCTACTCTATATATGCATGGAGAAATTCAACGTCTGGGTCACCACTAGGTAAAGACTTCATGTTTGCTAACCGCACCGTAATGGTTTCTCTCCACCGAAGAGACCAGATTACATTTTTTGCTCTGTCGGGTTCTGGACTGGTCAGTTCTATTCTACCTTCAAACTTCAGTACCTCCACCCTATACCTAGCATCAGTCATGTGATCCCTGCTGATGCTGACGCCATTGTAAAAATTTCAACACCATCCAATAGGTGATACTCTAAATCAACAAGTATAAAATCTTCACTATAACTGCATCGCTATACGCCGTAAGATTATCCCATTTAAACTTGCGTCAGTATCACCATATATATTCGTAAGGAACGGCCAATCATGTTATAAATATTACACGTTGTATTTGACAATCCTCCCTGTCTACCCTCTATAATTATATTTGCCCGGTTCTTTAAAATCTGACCTTAAGGCCACCACTCCAGTTCCTTCACAGTATTGCATAACCACTGGATAGCCATCAATGGCCTACAGGGCAACCCTAAAACTAGTCAGCCAACCATAGCTTTACATTGCAACCCTAAATGCAGTCTTTCACCGACGCTACCAACCTATGTTAAGTTCTTAAATCACATTCTTGATACTCTTATTAAAATAAACTTTCATATATCTCCTTTTCAACATAGACAAATTAATTCTGATGCACACAATGACAGAAAATAGCATTGCCAGTTATGACAAATAATACAGATAGGCTACATTGTGGATATGTGTGTACGAATAGTATTCGCGTATTAATTGCAGCGTGGGTGAATGCTTCCCAGAGAAGTCGAGATGGTGTTCGATTGAACTTCTCTGCCAGGGAGGAAAGCGTAAAGTGCCTTGAGCAGTCCTAAGGACTGCGATATATGAGAATTTACCTTTACCTTTTTACATCTCAGAATTTGAATCCGTTATGCGACAGAGCTTCTGGGATCCTTGGATCCTGGAATCTTCGCATTCCCTTCGCCAGCAGCAATATTAGCGGTTTCCTGGTAACGGTTGGCACATGGTGGTGGTGGTGGTTTTATTACAGAAACCTATGGTACAATGCATTCGCTGATACAAAGCATACGTACATTGTTATAGTTTCTATAATGAGGATATTGACATTAGTACAACTATGGCAGGTTTCGCAATTCCGAAGGTCTAGCGGGAACACGTGCCCCCGGTCCCACTCCCGCCCCGGATCCACCTATGCATGTCCCGTATATATACGTATACTACAACATTAAATATATATATATTTGAATTGTACAAATACCCACATTTGTGTGTGTGTGTGTGTGTGTGTGTGTGTGTGTGTGTGTGTGTGTGTGTGTGTGTGTGTGTGTGTGTGTGTGTGTGTGTGTGTGTGTGTGTGTGTGTGTGTGTGTGTGTGTGTGTGTGTGTGTGTGTGTGTGTGTGTGTGTGTGTGTGTGTGTGTGTGTGTGTGTGTGTGTGTGTGTGTGTGTGTGTGTGTGTGTGTGTGTGTGTGTGTGTGTGTGTGTGTGTGTGTGTGTGTGTGTGTGTGTGTGTGTGTGTGTGTTTAATCGCCAAAATGAAGGGATGTCATTTGACGATCAAACGGGTATATGTCACCTGACTCTGTTTCTTGACGAAGCCACGCAGCCGGGCGAGTGCCGGTTAAGCGAGACTAAATTTGCACGAGCATCTACTGCCAAAATGTACGAAACAATTCTGGACTACTGACTACATCAAAGACCACTCAGTCAAGAGAATCCGGGTTCAAATCCTCTTGCGGCCGTTTCGAGGTTCAATCATCGTTGCTTCAGTATATTCAGTTGTATCAATGGGTATCTGGCCGTAGACAGCGGTCGTAATTGTGTACGAATAGTTTTCGCGCAATAAAAGTAGCCTGGCTGAATATTTCCCACAAATATTGGTGTGTTCGAACGAACATAGCCTGCCATATCAAAAGAACAGGTAAGCCAGGATGTGAAGTGTAAAGCATTTTGCACAGTCCTAGAGACTCGACACCTCGCTATATAACAACTTAGTTTACTCTTATACATATATGATAGTACAAAGGATGATAAAATGTCCCGTGGTCTTGTGTAAGCTGGCACCAATGAGGACAGAGGACAATAACCATAGCTATCTAGAAATGGTAAAGCAAAGTTTGAAGATTGTAAAGGCGAAAACCGTTGGTATTGAATTGCACAAGACTTACACGGTGCAACGTTCGCGAATCAGACGTTGCGGCGATAAAGTAATTATATCATGTAATGATAAGTTCAGACAATGTAAAATAAATAAACTAAGGTGAACAAAAAAGAAACAATGGAAAAACAAATAAGTGATGTAATGTATGTAGGCCTATCTAGGGAATCTTTCACACCTAGAAGCTCGATCATTCCCAGCAACAGAAGTAACGATAAAAACAGAGCAATACGGCAATATATTAATTATGTAATGTATATCAAAGTTCGAACAATTGGAGATACTTAAATAAGGAGAACAAAAACGAAACATTGGGATAATAAATTAGAGATATAATGTAGCTAGTTACTCTTTCAAATCACGAAATGCGTGCCTTTCTCCCTCAACGAAAGTAAAGATAAAGACAAAGCACCTGTGACAATGCGGCAATAAATCAATGATGTAATGTGTATCAACGTTCACACAATTGGAGATACGTAACATAAGGAAGACGAAAAGGAGAACAAAAACGAAACAATACTGAAACAATGGGACAATAAATTAGTGATGTAATGTACCTACCTAGACAATCTATGAAATTACGAAACACGACCTTTTCGATCAACGAAACTAATGAGACCATGCAAACGCACACAAACGGATGCACATACCATACGCAGACACACGCTCACCACGCACACCACGCACGCCACACACACACACACACACACACACACACACACACACACACATACACACACACACACACACACACACACACACACACACACATACACACACACACACACACACACACACACACACACACATACACACACACGACAGACACACGACAGACACACGAAACACACACACATGACATACACACACAACACACACACACACACACACACTCACATGCACACTCACACACACACGCACACACGCGCGCGGGCGCGCACACACACACTCACACTCACACACACACACACACACACACACACACACACACACACACATACAAAGGATAGGTAAGTTTTATATAAAGCGGTATCCAGTCCTCAGGACAGCTCAAAGCGCTTTACACTATACTCCCTGGCAGACTTGTTCAATAGAACACCATTTCGACGTCTCTGGGAAGGTTTCAGCCATGCTGCAATTAATGCGCGAAGACTATTCGTACACAAACACACACACACACACACACACACACACACACACACACACACACACACACACACACACACACACACACACGCCTGCTCATGCTGTGCGGCAGATCGCTGTGCGGAGCATGTTCTTGACGACTACACAGAGGATCACTCCAGTGCTACTGAGCGCCATCAAGAGATGGGCGCCTAGTGCCTGTGGTCAACCAACAGTGGTGAATATGCACATGCCGTGAAACTACTACGCACGGATGTTGGGCGCAGCTTCGCCCTCCCTGGGACGAAATAATAGTGGACTTGGACGAGCCACCTGACAACCACGAAGAGGGAGAGAGACAAGACAATCTAAATGCGGGCGACGACTTCGACGAGGCAACAAGTGTCATATGCTGTTACTGATTCCAGAGTTCAACGAGTCGTGGTGATGGGGGACACAGCGACAGACGCGGGTCACCACAGTTTGACAACGCACGGTGTTAGACTGACGAGGACATTGCCGTCTTTTAGAGTACACAGTTGTGGCTCGACGTTGACAGCAGACAGTGGAGGATTTGGGGATGGCAGGAAAGCCACATTGCATGGTTGGCTATTAGAAATGGAGTCTAAAGCAAAGTGGAGTCTTAGCCAGGGTGTTGTACTAGTTGAATAAAAACGTGTCGTTGCCACACTCCGAGTGTAGTGCCCCATGCAAGCGTCGTGTTGTGCCTCGCTTGACAGTGAAGCAGGTTTTCGTTACACATGCATGACATTACACTAATTTTCAGTTAATCTAGTGTTATTTGTATTTGGAAATGAACTGGGATTGTGCTGACCTAAAACAATTGTCATACAATCTGTTGGCTTACTTTGTGGTTCCCAAACTGGACTTTATCTTAATGTGAGGCAGAGGACCGTCAAAGGTGGACGAGATTAATTGGTGATTGTTTAATGAGCCCCGACGATACCAGACGTCAGTGGAAGAAACACAATAATTAAAGTCACAATACGATAGATGTAGAAGTCTTGTATGTGTGTAAAGTAAGGTAAAGGTAAGTTCTTATACCGCAGTATCCAGTCTTCGGGACTGCTCAAAGCGCTTTACACTTTACTCCTTGGTAGACCTGTTCAATCGAAGCATTCAGCCACGCTGCATTTATTGCGCGAAGACGATTCGTACACAAATATCCACCACTGTCTATAGTCAGGTACTCACTCATACACCCGAGTGAACTTGAGCAACATAAAGTGAACGAACTTGCCCAAGGTTCGACACCACCGCACAGGATTCGAACCCGGGTTCTCTCGGTCGAGAGTCTGAAGCTCTACTCACTGCATTACTGCGCTCCACATTCATGATACAGTGTAGAAACTGTATCCATTGCCTGGTCAGTGTCTCTCACACGCCTGCCGGGAAGCAACTCCGGCCGCTGGGAGCAAGATCCGGTGGGTTATAAATAGAGACCACCTCTCTCGTACACCAGCGAGAAAAAATACACCACTCACATACACCCCCTCTGCGGGGTGTTTTACTACCCCTAGCATAGACACCAAATAAAAGGCTTTTAGTGTCTCTTCCGAAAGACACATGCAACGTGGCGTGAACGAAATTGCCTATGTTTCGAAACGGTGGCTGGTGGAATCGAACCACCGTTCCCTCGATCGACCACTCCCCACAATAGAAGTCGTAGAGAACCTGCTGGGACATTGAGTACACCGCTCTCCAACCAGGAGCGAAGCATGGGGTGGCACACCGCAACAAAACTTATTCACCAAGTTATTGCTCCACGAATAGCTGGTAATCAATCTTTTCCACGTTAAAGGTAAATTACTGTAACACATCCACGCCCTTCATTAATTCTACGCCATTTAACACACTCTGAAGCGCATTGCACAGAGAGGGACGGTGTCGAACTTGATAACCGTACACCTAAATATTTTATCCGAATCTACGTGCACTGGTGTTAATTATTATTATTATTAATGTTACATTTTTTCTTATGTGTTTGTGCGTTAGTATTTGCCTTGGTGAAGTATCGTAGCAATAGCCTATTACGTTGTACATGTATTAAATCATTAAAAATAAGACCCTGACATTACTCCATTGGACAGTTGTAACTCGTAACATGCGCATGGTCAACAAGAACATATTTGGATAATATGTGTTCACAGATTGATGTGGTGTCATTTAAACCTATTACAGAATATCATAAACATATGTTAGATATATTTATAGAAGCCTTTATTAAGGCCATATTAATAATTTTATTGTTTCTTAATCAAGACGTGAATTTTTTGAACATGTGTTAGTTTAATAGGTGTCTCACAGCCTGTAAAAACATCAACTTTGTGCGACGCTCAATTACACATGCTCTTCTTTTAAATTACCGACGGTATATCATAATGATATATATCCAACTCAGCTGTGTTGCTAATAAAACGTGTTCATTTTTATCTTACCTTATCTTTATAACGTTGGTTATCACTTTCGGTGTTTTGCTAAGTCAAACTTATTAAAATAACATTCATGTCACCATATGCCAATATGTTCAAACGATGGTTACCAGTATTTAAAATCAATGGAACATATATTTTTACAAGTCATCACACTTATGATAGTAACAATGTACGCCAAACGTCTCAGTAAAGGCAGGGGTACACTGACGTTTCTTTCGCCCGACCAGGCCAGGCCAGTCGGTGTTGACTGATTCGGGTCGGGTCGGGTCGGTGTCAGTCGGCTAGTGTTTCCGCACATCCGATTGTATTCGGGGCGGGAAGGAGTCAATCTGTCTTAATCGAAAGTTTTCAAATTTACGTGATTGTTACGTCACGCTGGTTTCGCGTCTGACACAGTCGGTGTAGTGTATACACTGCTGTGTGTGAGTCTGGTCGGGTCTGGTCGGGTCGGGTCGGGTCGGGTCGGGTCTGGCGAAAAGTGCCACTGTTTCCCGGGCTTATGAACGCATGGTTCACTGCGCTGTTTTTCCATGCGCGCCAAGCGATAAACGATTTCACCATGTTAGCGGCTAGCATCTTCTTTTTTTATGCACTAAAACGTTTCAAATAACTGCCGTCATTCATCACATGTTCAATTGGGCATGTTTGTCAAACAGTGTTGCATTTAGGTGGAATCGTTGAATAAATATTCCATTGGCCTTCACTTGTCTTTTGGAATTGGCACAGTGACGCCCCTAAAAGTGATGTCAAAAACCAGCAGTCTTGAACAAAGATTTCCTTGTCCACTTGCCGTCTGTGATTTCTGCTCCGGATGCCAATATCATTAAGTCTTTTAAATTGTTAAATGCGCTACACTTGCACTTGCAGCGAAGGAACCGCGATTGCCCGCCTTGTGCAAGCTTCCGGCTGTATCAGGCCTATGTCTTGAGTACTTCCCACGCTGGTTCTTCAACAGCAAGACGGCCAAGTATGAGAACTAACAAGAACAACTTCCAGACGAAGGAAGATTGCGACAAGACGTGCTGGTGCCCACCGCCGTGTAAATGCTACTGCGAATTTGGTTTCCAGATCGACGAGTACGGATGTAAAATATGCAAATGCGTAGACCCGTGCAAGGTACCATTGTTTCGTGTAATGTGTAACGAACTACATTCGTCCAGGGTTGCCTATCATTCCTTAATACTTTCCCACTATGCATATGTATGTGTGCGTGTGCGTGTGCGTGTGCGTGTGCGTGTGCGTGTGCGTGTGCGTGTGCGTGTCTGCGTGCGGTCCCCGACAGTCGTTGTTGTATCTGAAAATGGTATACCTTAGTATTGCATTTATATAACTGCACCAATGTATGGTTTCGAACAGTTGTTTTGTAACCACAATAATGCATTCCTTATCTCCGCCTTATACAGTCTGAGAAGTGAGGTCACGTACAATATTATCCAACCATTCGTTCTCTTCTTTTTCCACAATTTTCAATAAGTAGCCCGACATTTTTCATCCTCACCCGATTTTCTCACATCCCCTTAACACAGTCCTCACATCCCCGCCGTGGCCTTCCCAATTCCTGCGACCTTGATGTTTTTCCGCCTCTGCTCTTCTTGTAGTTTGTGTACGTCCTTACCAAGTGGGCTGCCCTTCTCATACCGCTTCTCACCAATCTTCCCTTTAGACTGCATTGTATCCTAACTAGTTCTGATTCTGATTCATCGGATAGTTCATCCGTCTACTGTCCACTGTCCATTGTGACTCGTTGAACGCATTTTTCCCATAAACTTACAGCTTCTGTTGGTTTTGTTGTTATCGTCGTCGTTGTTGTTGTTGATGTTGTTGTTGTTGTTGATGATGATGATGATGATGATGATGATGATAACGATGACGATGATGTTGATGTTGATGTTGTTGATGATGTTGATGTTGTTGTTCAGTCAACGCCATT
>OZ023211.1:27283887-27353887 GCA_963995525.1 Escarpia spicata
GAATAGCGGAGAATTAAAAAAATACATTGTAGCACATAGTTAATTTACTAGTGATGTAGTTACATGTAAATGAGTTCAAATTGTGCAATACATGTACAGTACGAGGTTTATTTTATCTTATATTATTTTGCATTATTTGGTTTGAACTACTGATTATACAATTATCGAAAACACATTAATATAGTAAGGTCACTGAAAGTGTTTATGCTTCGTGTTGTTTATGTTTGACGTACTGTAAATATGATTCATATAATAGAAGTCTAGATGTTCTTAATAATACAATATGTCTATCAAAATGTTCTTTATAAAGAAAAAATTCTCTCATATTCCGCAAGGAGTCGTAGGGAAATAAAACTCATTGTCATTGTCACTCTCCATCCGCGTATCTTCCCCTCCATCCCCTTTCTCACCTCCTTCCTCTCCCGTCCCCCTCCATTTCCCTGCCATCCTCTCCCCTCTCCGTCTCTCTCTACCCCTCCAATCCTTATCTTCCCACTCTCTCTCCCTGTTTTCACTCTCTGTCTGTCCTATTCTCCCTCTCTATCTCTCTGAATCTCCTGACTCTCTCTCTGTCTCTCTGTATCTCTGACTCTCTCTCTCTCTCTCTCTCTCTCTCTCTCTCTCTCTCTCTCTCTCTCTCTCTCTCTCTCTTTCTCTCTCCCCCCCCCCCCCCCCCCTCTCTCTCTCTCTCTCTCTCTCTCTCTCTCTCTCTCTCTCTCTCTCTCTCTCTCTCTCTCATCTCTCTCTCTCTCTCTCTCTCTCTCTCTCTCTCTCTCTCTCATTCTACCTCTCGTTCCATACCCCCCTCTCTCTCTGTCGCATTTCCTGGTAATCGGGTACGGTCATGGATCTTTCCATATTTTACACGAATGGCGAGGCTATTCCTATATACATGCCAACTGTGCTTTGCACAAACAATGTCATGGTTGATTACCTCAGAGACAATGCATTGATTCAACTACCGGTGAACATTCTCGGCATCGCGTGCAAGCCAAACCATGGTAGCTTCTTAATCACATGTGTGACTGAGATGCATAAAACGACCAATAGGAATACAGTTGATGAAATGTAGGTGACACGACAGGTTTCAGTACAACACCGACTTAACTGGTGGATGGTTGACTGGCCTGGGCGCTGTTCACATTTTATGTATGAAACAAACAATATTCGCTTGACGCTCGATATGGTGCTTCGTGTAACATGTGATTTCAACTGTGCAACAGACCATTGGACATGAAAACAGCGTGAAGGGGTAGCCATTGCAAGATGGCTGCAGCAACGCCAACCGAAAAAGGTAGGGAATATGGATATGTAGAAGAGCAAGTAGTTGTAGTCTGTTCTATATATTGCCTTTGGGTACAACAAGAACATTCGTTATTGTTGATTTGTCTATTCATGGCGGCAGGCAGGCGAGCGAAAAAAAGAACATGGTTATTGTCTTTAAACGTTAATTTTGGATCGTATCGTAATGTAGACACATGTACATACGCACTGGAGTGATGTGTTCTTAGGATCCTTGCCAATCACAGTGCAAATACACACACACGCTTGTGCTTGGCAAATTATAGTTAGATTAGTTGGTTGTGATCAAAGTACTAGAAACAAATGTATCGTCACTTAAAGCACACAATATCAATGCACTAGTTGACACATTTGTAATGCAACGCACCACGGCGGAGTAAACATAGGTTGTTCTGACATCATCTCTCCTTGTTTCAATTCACCATTAATACCGCACTGTGTATTGTACTTGAACCGTTGTTGGTATAATACATAGACAATAAATATGATTTGAATTTTGGAAGTTTTCCACTGTGTGCGGCCATATTGGATTCGCCCCCTAACGTCGTCAACCCAAACTGTCCATGAACAAGCGTACATCAGAATGCATATAATAGATTACTAATATTATTTATGCCGCATATACATACGTTTACTGCATCATATCATGTAACATAACATATGAGCAAAGTTTTAATACCATTCTAACGAATAAATAACTTCAATAAGTGTAGATATACAAGGTTAATTAAAGTTGAAGTTCACACCACATATTTCGCTGACTGTGTTTGGCCGGTTATAAAAGCAGGTACATTTTCTATGTTAATTGCAGCTTGACGTGCTCAATATATAGGGTTATATCACGTGGCATGGATGACCACACCGGTTATGGGAACGCCGGGAAGGCTCGGGGGCCGATATATCCCTCCCCTGCAGGGCACTACCACACGTTGTGGGTCAACTGTGAGAGATCAGGATTGTGACACTACCCTCCAGGGTAGGGTTGTAAGGAGCTCCCGAATGATGTTCCGAGCCAATCATTGGTGCAGTTAGCTCTGTATCATAGGCAGTAACGGTTCAAGTGTCTCCCACTTCCTGATTCTCTCTTTTGGTCTTGCAAAAATGAAATTCAATGTTGCAGGGTCATTTTAAGACCTGAAAATAAAGTGAATAACATTTTAGAGGTTCTCACATATCCTAGTTTGACTAGGCATTATTGCCTCTGCTTCTTATATGCCAGCTCTCGCATTTGACATCTGCTCGGACTGTGCCCATGCGTCTGAGTCTGGCCCAATCCAAGAGAGGAGTGGGGCAGTGTATTCAGTTTTCATAGGGTGGTTTTGCCATAACTTAACTATTTTTGCGTCAAACGACTGAACCGGTGAAGCGTCGTTATCCCTCTATGTAACAAATCTGGATGAGACTGCTGTACCCTATTTCCCTGTTAGTATATTATACATTTCAATCATGTCTCCTCTGAGGCGACGTTATGATAGAGTTAAACATTTCAGTCTCTGTAAACGCTCTTTGTATTCAAGGTCTTTGAAACTAGGAATTAATTTGCTTGCTCTGTACTGAACATTTTAAAGAATTGTAATATGTTTCATTAAGAAAGGACTCCATATCTGATCATTTTTCTTACATACATGCCAACAAATTAAGCAATGAATGGAAAGTGACCCCAATATCTTTCACCTTGTCCGTACTTGTAAGTGTTGTCTGGTTGCTTCCCAATGAATAGCCTTGATTCCTTGTGGATGAAGACCCAAATCTCATATGGTTACATTTATATGGGTGGAATTACAAAAGTGATGTATATGTCCAGCGTTCGGCAGAAATATGATCTTCTTGTAGTTTTGCGCAGTCTTCTGAAGGGATTGGATAGCTTCATATAATCCGCAAACGTGAAAATATGATGGCTCGCTATAACATCATCAAGTAAATCATTTGTGAATATAACAAAAAGAAGGGGGCCAATCTCTGTTCCTTGTGGTATTCCAATGATTACCTCATGACAATTTGAAAATATGTTATTTACTCTTACTTGTTGTCTTCTGTGGGCCAGCAGAGCTGTTACCCAGTTAAGAATGTTCCCTTTTATAACATATCTCTGGAGTTTCTCAATGAGTCGAATATTTTGAACCTTGTCGAAATCTTTCAAAAAATCACAATATACTATGTGTATGCATCCTCCATTAACCAGTGTTTCTCTCCATGAATCGAGTAATTTTGAATAGTTGAAATACTGTAGAACGGCCCTTGATTAATCCAAATTGCTTATCGCTCAGCAAGTCATTTTCTTTCAGTGATGGTATCCCTGATTTTTCATTCCAATATTTTCCCATCTGCGCTCGTTAAACTGACTGGTCGGTAGTTCGGTGCAGATATGCTAGTTTGTTTCCAATCTGTGGATAGTTTTTATGTTTTTCTATACTTCAATATATGTAAAGCTCTATAATAAACTTGCTCAAAATCACGAAAAATGTAAAATAAAATTCTTAATAATGGCCGAATTTATTTCATTTATGCATAAACTTTAACGAGACCGGCTGCTGTCTCCTTAAAACAGCGGACTCATGTACGCCGTGAAATATGCATAAACGGTCCCCTGTATATATATAATATATATATATATATAATGTCCTAGGTTGACCTTAATTGCAATGTGGCTATAGTAATGGTGTGACCGTTAACCGAGGTTCAACTGTAACTATTTATGACATGTGTGGATGTAGATTCTAATTCGTTTGGACTATATTTTACCATTGTAACTGCCGACCATCAACATTGTGTACACCGTTTCAAAAGATGTGTATGTCGAAATCTGAAGTGTCTGTTTAAATAATAACGTACTTCCAACCTAACTGAAATCCTGAGATGTTATCCAATGTCTCTAGCAGTATGCTTAAAATGACTTCTTCCTTATTTGTTGTCTCCAGACCTACTCTGGTCCTATTTCTATATTTGATTGCAGAAGCATGTTTATTGTGCTTAGCTCTCCTGCTGACATCAACAAGTGTCTTGGCTCTCTCTCACAGGAAAGCACTTGTCAGTCCTAGGGGGGAGATGGCAATGCAGTTTCTTTCATAAGTCACCTGCACAATGTGACAACGTTCTACTCCCTCAGCAGATAACATAAAGGGTGGTCTGATAACATTGCCTTAGGTACGCCTATCCTGGGGATATAGACAGCTGACTGATATGCACAGTTGACAGGGACACATGTCACACTCATGCACACGCATGCACGCGTGCACACACACACACATTGTGTCATTTCAGAAGCTATGGTTGAGTAGTGGTGGGATGAAGAAAGCTACCCATCGGCCAGTTTGAAATGGCCAGAGGTCAGACTGTTTGAATATAGGAAATTGTGTCGCAGAGAAGAAGACAGAGAGTTGACAGGCATTTAAACAGTGTTCGCGACCAGTCACACAGGGTCACACTGAATGTGGTGATGACGAACAAGGTTGAGCGCTGTTTTGTGGGACTTAACCGTCTAAAAGTGCATCAACAGTAACAACATAGTTGTGACTGAATGCTGTTAGAGTATTGTGTTGTAAATGCAGACATACTATGTCATTTAATTGTTTAAGAACTGTTGAACTGTGTTGTTTATGACAATAGTGTTTCAGTGTTGTGTGTGGCAGGTTCGATCTCTGCTAGTGTTTAATATCCAAACACTACTGGTTGTGCACACACACTTATTCCACTCAATAACTTCAGCCATTTACAATAACTCCAGCCAGACTAAGTTAATTCCACTTAAACAAGTATTGGAAATAGCACAGCAAATTAGCATTAGGAGGAAAGGAGCAAACTTGCATGCTTTCTACAGAAAGACGTCAGTAGGCGACCACATGCTAATTTTCGACAACTAAAACTGTACTCTAGTATGAGCGGCTATACTGCCGATACATATATTTTCTGGGGTGTTTGCCAAGGATGGGTGCTGCTGTAATGCAATAGTTAATTTTGCCAATTTTAAATGTAGTGTTTGCAAAACTGGATAATACCGTACTGTTTTTACCAGGTACTTTTATTTTGTGTGCAATTTTAACTGACATGCTTCATATATATATATACGTTAATCACTAGTGTATTTTTCAGGATTTTGACAGAAATCAATCGTGCATATTGTAAGGTATAATATGTCCTGGTGCTATGGTTTCTAGATTATCAGGGTTCCACAATATCATATGAACACTTGCCATAACAAGATAACATTTTTGTAACAAATTTATTGGCACATCTATGACCATGTACACACATGCTGAATAATACTAGGTATTGGTAATCAGTGACAACAATATTTTCAGACAAACATGTCTATTAAAACAGGCAATTCTCTTTTTCTTTGTCCCATGATCAGAGGAATGAGCGAGTAGTGTTTTTGTTTTCACTTATCTGGATTTATTTTAAAGAATGAATCGGCTTGCTCTTTGCTTAACTAACGTAATGCCAGTTCTTGATGTGTTGATCATAAAGGTGTATTATATTCAACTATACATGGTTAGTAACGTCTGTACTGTTATTGCGACCTTGACTTTTTAAATAAGTTTGAAGAGACAGTGTTAATGAATGTCAAATATTTCAAAGACGTTCAAGTTAGGGAATAACAAAATAATTTTCTTTTTGTGTTCCTTTATATAAAAATAACTAATACACAAGTTACTATTGATAGTATACATACTTGAATCATGTGAAGTTTGCTTATTACCCCCAATATTAACAAAAACCCAACATTACCCAGCTAAATGTAGATCTACACACCATAAACTGTGTTCATCTTGGAACCAATGAGCATCCAGTTTTCACCAGGTCAGATATCCACAGCTAGTCGAGCATGTCGATAAATCTTTAAATAATTTACTACAAAAACCTAACATTTTCATTATAACATACTGGCATCTAAAATATAAGGCAACAATGTTGTATTTTGAACACAGATATCATTAGACCACACATGGTTCATCCAACTCTACAAAAGCAGTCATGGGACATGTGGAATGTTGCACATTCTAATGAAATGCATCACAAGATTTCTTTCCTCTACAAATCTGTTTCTGTGTGGAAAATATTCAGTAAGTATTTGGCATATTTGGCATTTGCGCTCAATAAATACTTTTTATCTGACCATGACTTCTAGTGGTATGATTGCACATAATTACCTTCTCTCCATCATATTAACATCTCTTTGTGAATCTGCCCTTCAACATTCAAGGACATTTTACTACTAGAAAATGTGAACAAATAAAGTAAAATTACAAAGAATTCATAACTACAGGCTAGTGGTACAATTCATTGAGACAATAGTTAACCTCCTATTTCGCATATACCTAATATACACATTTCATATCACTGTTGCTACACACAAGTTTACAGTGTCTAGATTCCAACCAACCAATATTCCAACATCTCCCCTCCTGCTGCATAGGCATCAACCTTCATGACATTTTCTTTGGCACTTTTCACGATTTCCGATACTTCTATAATTTCATCAGTGATATAATAGATTGTTTATCATACACATTTTCCAGCCAGATGACAACAAAATTGTACTTTTGTTTCAAATAAAGTATCAACTTTAAATAATAATATTATTAATAAACTTTCTTGTTCTTGTTTTTCTTGTTCTGTTAATAAGTTTCAAATCAAGTATCAACCAGCCGAAATATATATTGTTAATTGGTTACATTTCTGTTAATAAAAGTAATAAAGCTAACAAAATAATACACTTTGTCTAAGAAAGAACTATCTACAACACAGTCCCCAAAACCTAAAGAAACAAGAACAATTCAGAGATATATAAAATGTAGGAGTTTGATGGTTCTGCATAGCCCAAAGATGCACTGTAGCAACTGGACAGCCACATCAATGAGGGGTGTCAGGGTGCCACGTCTAGGGCAGTTCACGTCGAGCAGGGCAAGACACTGACATCCCGACAGCGTCCATGGTGAGGTCAAGGGGTCCCTTGCCCTGGATGTACAGGTTGCTGACACAACCCTCCAGTGTCTTCTCGTGCCGGCCAAATGTCGTGCTGTCCAGGTTAGGCACGCCATCTGAAGCATAACAACCACTGTCAACTCTCTGGCAACACTGGCCGAACACACTTCAATTACCCTATTCATCACGTACATGATCTGTTGCCTAGCAAAACCTCAGCCAAGTCATCAGAAAATATGTGGTGGGTTCGGACATTCTGTGGAATATCTTGTTGAAATTCTGGTCACAAAAGTGTTTCTTTAAGGCAAAAACATAAGGCAAAGTTTTTAAAATGACAACTGTATGTGGGAATGATTGATTTATGAGATGTCATACAGCAATAGTAATATAATTCACATATATATATATATAACCATTAACAACACTGTTGACAAAGCAAAGCTTGACGGAGGTTACGAGCAAAATTGAATTGTGACATAAGCAAAACTGCGACGTAGTGGATACATCAATTATTACACAAACTAACAAAAATACTGGTCCACCAGAAGGGATAACTTGGTCATGTGTATATACCTATTGCCGTGTGTGTTCAGTATGAGATATGTGTAAGACTTACCAATATACATGTTGCTGTGTGTGTTCAACATGGATAATACTTCTCCAGATTATCCCTATACAAAGCTGAATCCGTTGATCTCAAGAGTTCCTTTCCTCGCAGTCCTGAAGTCAACAACATCGTCCATATTATTAAACTCATACCACAGCTAATAACACAAATCCCCAGGTTTTACTTTTAAACGGAAAAAAATTGCTTTAAATTCATATTGGTTAAAGTGTGATCAATAATTAGCTATTAATATGATGTTAAATCAGTATGTGTAAACGTTGGATATCTTGCACCATCTTTTCAAACTGGAGTCTTCAGTTGCAACAAAATATTCGACGGAATGTCTTCAGTTGCCACCATTTTGAAGTCTTCAGAAAGTTGCCACCATTTTGCACATAAGATATTTAAACCTATTTTGTTTGATTAAAGTAAGTGACACATCATTGGAATCGAAATATGGGAAAATACACAATAAATGATGAGAAGTAATAATACTCAAATCAGTCAACTGCCTAAGAAGTTATCCTTATTCACTGACAAGTAATCTATCCATCACGAGACCTGTTGCCTAGCAAAACCTCCTTATACATACTGCTTAAACATACATCCACACAAGGCATCTGCTAGGATAATTGCAGACCTGCAAACTAAATACATACCTATGTATTGCACTGGACAGTTACACCTATATTACGGGCTGCTCATTTCGATACACTGTCCATCAACAGTGCAGGGTCGCTTGACACAGGGTGTCACGTCACCACAGTCGACAATGTTACTGCTGGCAATCGCGTCATCCGCCACGTTAAATGTGTGACCCTTCAGAATCACCTACAGCAAGACAACTCTCATGGCAAGGAAATGTTTACAGCAGTTCCTCGTGACAATCTAATGTTCATAGCACATCCTTTGTGGCAATGTAATGTTTATATCACCATCTTTATAGCAATGTATTGTTTACAACAAACCCCGTCATAACAATGTAATGTTTAGAGCAAAGCCTTCATGGTAATGTACTGTTTACATTACACCCCTCACAGCAATGCACTGTTCACATCACCCGCTGTGGTAATGTAATGTTTACAGTACACCACTCACAACAATGCACTGTTCACATCACCCCTTGTGGTAATGTAATGTTTATAGCACACCTATCATAGCAATGTAAAGTTTACAGAACATCCCTTGTGGTAATGCAATGTTTACAGCATACCCTCCATGGTAATGTAATGTAATGTTTACATCACCCATTTGTGGCAATGTAATGTTTACAGCACATCCATCATGGCAATGTCATGTTTACAGCACACCATATATGACAATGTCATGTTTACAGCACACCACAACCCCCTGTGGCAATGTAAGAAAGTTGATAAAAATGATAACTATCTATCAACAATAAACCTGTTAATATTAGATTGTATAGTGTTAACTTGTTGATGTGGCTATCAGTCTGCAACTACAACTGTGTTACATGTATGGACGGAACATAGTTCTGTCATTCACCCTCTTTGTAGCCTTGCCACCTACCTCTCCAATACAACCATGCAAGCTGGTATCCATCGCAACCCCATGGGCAACCATCACATTAGGGTCAACACCCCCATGTACCAAGGGTCTCTTCAGATTGATAGTTCAACCACGGGACAAACCTGCAGAGGAATAATCAAAAGGCCTTATAACTTACTGTTTCCATTCTCCCTCTATTTGTTGACTTGACTTTAGTTGCTCAATATTCCTGTTACAATGGTCAATGGTAACCAACTAGACATTATGTATCACTATAAGATATGAGTTACAACAAGTTGCAAAATTGTAATGCAAAATACAGTTTGACTGTGATCTACATTTTCAGACCGACGGGAACCGGGTAATACATTAATTTACACCTACATTGCTACTATCTCTCTCTCTACATCTAATGTGAAATTTTATTTACAAATATTTGTGTGTCCCAAACTAAAAAAGCATTCAAGTCATCTAAAACTGTATCAGAATTATAGAAAATTGCATTTGAGTTATAGATATACAGGTGTATATAGATACATTCATCCTCGCAAGCCAGGGCTATTTGCCATGCAAAACTAGCCCTGACAGATCTCTTATGTGAAGTGTGGAAGTTAGATGAGTCAAACTAGTAATTGACTTTGCCAGTCACGACTGCATCACCCGTGAGAACAGTGCAAATACCCGCCCCAATTTGATGACGGATAATCGACTTTTGGGAATCCCAGTAGTGTGTATTTCAATAATTGCTTCAACTTCCTAAACACTGCATGTAACATGAGCCACGGTTGGTTGAAATTAGTTTTATTATGACCACCTGACCTGCCGCCAACCATTGATATAGCGAGCGATTTCAGAGACTGAGTTTAAATTCAGAGTTTCACAAAGCGATCAGCCAGTGGGTACTGCTGGCTGGCACTGACGTAACCAGCAACAGCGACCCCTGGCACGCGAGGATGTATATATTATATTTGTCTAAGTTAAATATGACCGAGTTAGCAACATCCACACAAGGCATCTCCCTAGGATAATTGCAGACCTGCGAACTAAATACATACCTGTGTATTGCGCTGGACAGACACACCTACATTCTGTGCTGCTCACTTCGATACACTGTCCATCAACAGTGCAGGGTCGCTTGACACAGGGTGTCACGTCACCACAGTCGACAATGTTACTGCTGGCAATCGCGTCATCCACCACGTTAAATGTGTGACCCTTCAGAATCACCTACAGCAAGACAACTCTCATGGCAAGGAAATGTTTACAGCAGTTCCTCGTGACAATCTAATGTTCATAGCACATCCTTTGTGGCAATGTAATGTTTATATCACCACCTTTATAGCAATGTATTGTTTACAACAAACCCATCATAACAATGTAATGTTTACAGCAAAGCCTTCATGGTAATGTAATGTTTACAGTACACCCCTCACAGCAATGCACTGTTCACATCACTCCTTGTGGTAATGTAATGTTTACAGTACACCCCTCACAACAATGCACTGTTCACAACACCCCTTGTGGTAATGTAATGTTTATAGCACACCTATCATAGCAATGTAAAGTTTACAGAACATCCCTTGTGGTAATGCAATGTTTACAGCATACCCTCCATGGTAATGTAATGTTTACATCACCCATTTGTGGCAATGTAATGTTTACAGCACATCCATCATGGCAATGTCATGTTTACAGCACACCATATATGACAATGTCATGTTTACAGCACACCACAACCCCCTGTGGCAATGTAAGAAAGTTGATAAAAATGATAACTATCTATCAACAATCAACCTGTTAATATTATATTGTATAGTGTTAACTTGTTGATGTGGCTATCAGTCTGCAACTACAACTGTGTTACATGTATGGACGGAACATAGTTCTGTCATTCACCCTCTTTGTAGCCTTGCCACCTACCTCTCCAATACAACCATGCAAGCTGGTATCCATCGCAACCCCATGGGCAACCATCACATTAGGGTCAACACCCCCATGTACCAAGGGTCTCTTCAGATTGATAGTTCGACCACGGGACAAACCTGCAGAGGAATAATCAAAAGGCCTTATAACTTACTGTTTCCATTCTCCCTCTATTTGTTGACTTGACTTTAGTTGCTCAATATTCCTGTTACAATGGTCAATGGTAACCAACTAGACATTATGTATCACTATAAGATATGAGTTACAACAAGTTGCAAAATTGTAATGCAAAATACAGTTTGACTGTGATCTACATTTTCAGACTGACGGGAACCGGGTAATACATTAATTTACACCTACATTGCTACTATCTCTCTCTCTACATCTAATGTGAAATTTTATTTACAAATATTCGTGTGTCCCAAACTAAAAAAGCATTCAAGTCATCTAAAACTGTATCAGAATTATAGAAAATTGCATTTGAGTTATAGATATACAGGTGTATATAGATACATTCATCCTCGCAAGCCAGGGCTATTTGCCATGCAAAACTAGCCCTGACAGATCTCTTATGTGAAGTGTGGAAGTTAGATGAGTCAAACTAGTAATTGACTTCGCCAGTCACGACTGCATCACCCGTGAGAACAGTGCAAATACCAGCCCCAATTTGATGACGGATAATCAACTTTTGGGAATCCCAGTAGTGTGTATTTCAATAATTGCTTCAACTTCCTAAACAGTGCATGTAACATGAGCCACGGTTGGTTGAAATTAGTTTTATTATGACCACCTGACCTGCCGCCAACCATTGGTATAGTGAGCGATTTCAGAGACTGAGTTTAAATTCACAGTTTCACAAAGCGATCAGCCAGTGGGTACTGCTGGCTGGCACTGACGTAACCAGCAACAGCGACCCCTGGCACGCGAGGATGTATATATTATATTTGTCTAAGTTAAATATGACCGAGTTAGCAACATCCACACAAGGCATCTCCCTAGGATAATTGCAGACCTGCGAACTAAATACATACCTGTGTATTGCGCTGGACAGACACACCTACATTCTGTGCTGCTCATTTCGATACACTGTCCATCAACAGTGCAGGGTCGCTTGACACAGGGTGTCACGTCACCACAGTCGACAATGTTACTGCTGGCAATCGCGTCATCCACCACGTTAAATGTGTGACCCTTCAGAATCACCTACAGCAAGACAACTCTCATGGCAAGGAAATGTTTACAGCAGTTCCTCGTGACAATCTAATGTTCATAGCACATCCTTTGTGGCAATGTAATGTTTATATCACCACCTTTATAGCAATGTATTGTTTACAACAAACCCATCATAACAATGTAATGTTTACAGCAAAGCCTTCATGGTAATGTAATGTTTACAGTACACCCCTCACAGCAATGCACTGTTCACATCACTCCTTGTGGTAATGTAATGTTTACAGTACACCCCTCACAACAATGCACTGTTCACAACACCCCTTGTGGTAATGTAATGTTTATAGCACACCTATCATAGCAATGTAAAGTTTACAGAACATCCCTTGTGGTAATGCAATGTTTACAGCATACCCTCCATGGTAATGTAATGTTTACATCACCCATTTGTGGCAATGTAATGTTTACAGCACATCCATCATGGCAATGTCATGTTTACAGCACACCATATATGACAATGTCATGTTTACAGCACACCACAACCCCCTGTGGCAATGTAAGAAAGTTGATAAAAATGATAACTATCTATCAACAATCAACCTGTTAATATTATATTGTATAGTGTTAACTTGTTGATGTGGCTATCAGTCTGCAACTACAACTGTGTTACATGTATGGACGGAACATAGTTCTGTCATTCACCCTCTTTGTAGCCTTGCCACCTACCTCTCCAATACAACCATGCAAGCTGGTATCCATCGCAACCCCATGGGCAACCATCACATTAGGGTCAACACCCCCATGTACCAAGGGTCTCTTCAGATTGATAGTTCGACCACGGGACAAACCTGCAGAGGAATAATCAAAAGGCCTTATAACTTACTGTTTCCATTCTCCCTCTATTTGTTGACTTGACTTTAGTTGCTCAATATTCCTGTTACAATGGTCAATGGTAACCAACTAGACATTATGTATCACTATAAGATATGAGTTACAACAAGTTGCAAAATTGTAATGCAAAATACAGTTTGACTGTGATCTACATTTTCAGACTGACGGGAACCGGGTAATACATTAATTTACACCTACATTGCTACTATCTCTCTCTCTACATCTAATGTGAAATTTTATTTACAAATATTCGTGTGTCCCAAACTAAAAAAGCATTCAAGTCATCTAAAACTGTATCAGAATTATAGAAAATTGCATTTGAGTTATAGATATACAGGTGTATATAGATACATTCATCCTCGCAAGCCAGGGCTATTTGCCATGCAAAACTAGCCCTGACAGATCTCTTATGTGAAGTGTGGAAGTTAGATGAGTCAAACTAGTAATTGACTTCGCCAGTCACGACTGCATCACCCGTGAGAACAGTGCAAATACCAGCCCCAATTTGATGACGGATAATCAACTTTTGGGAATCCCAGTAGTGTGTATTTCAATAATTGCTTCAACTTCCTAAACAGTGCATGTAACATGAGCCACGGTTGGTTGAAATTAGTTTTATTATGACCACCTGACCTGCCGCCAACCATTGGTATAGTGAGCGATTTCAGAGACTGAGTTTAAATTCACAGTTTCACAAAGCGATCAGCCAGTGGGTACTGCTGGCTGGCACTGACGTAACCAGCAACAGCGACCCCTGGCACGCGAGGATGTATATATTATATTTGTCTAAGTTAAATATGACCGAGTTAGCAACATCCACACAAGGCATCTCCCTAGGATAATTGCAGACCTGCGAACTAAATACATACCTGTGTATTGCGCTGGACAGACACACCTACATTCTGTGCTGCTCATTTCGATACACTGTCCATCAACAGTGCAGGGTCGCTTGACACAGGGTGTCACGTCACCACAGTCGACAATGTTACTGCTGGCAATCGCGTCATCCACCACGTTAAATGTGTGACCCTTCAGAATCACCTACAGCAAGACAACTCTCATGGCAAGGAAATGTTTACAGCAGTTCCTCGTGACAATCTAATGTTCATAGCACATCCTTTGTGGCAATGTAATGTTTATATCACCACCTTTATAGCAATGTATTGTTTACAACAAACCCATCATAACAATGTAATGTTTACAGCAAAGCCTTCATGGTAATGTAATGTTTACAGTACACCCCTCACAGCAATGCACTGTTCACATCACTCCTTGTGGTAATGTAATGTTTACAGTACACCCCTCACAACAATGCACTGTTCACAACACCCCTTGTGGTAATGTAATGTTTATAGCACACCTATCATAGCAATGTAAAGTTTACAGAACATCCCTTGTGGTAATGCAATGTTTACAGCATACCCTCCATGGTAATGTAATGTTTACATCACCCATTTGTGGCAATGTAATGTTTACAGCACATCCATCATGGCAATGTCATGTTTACAGCACACCATATATGACAATGTCATGTTTACAGCACACCACAACCCCCTGTGGCAATGTAAGAAAGTTGATAAAAATGATAACTATCTATCAACAATCAACCTGTTAATATTATATTGTATAGTGTTAACTTGTTGATGTGGCTATCAGTCTGCAACTACAACTGTGTTACATGTATGGACGGAACATAGTTCTGTCATTCACCCTCTTTGTAGCCTTGCCACCTACCTCTCCAATACAACCATGCAAGCTGGTATCCATCGCAACCCCATGGGCAACCATCACATTAGGGTCAACACCCCCATGTACCAAGGGTCTCTTCAGATTGATAGTTCGACCACGGGACAAACCTGCAGAGGAATAATCAAAAGGCCTTATAACTTACTGTTTCCATTCTCCCTCTATTTGTTGACTTGACTTTAGTTGCTCAATATTCCTGTTACAATGGTCAATGGTAACCAACTAGACATTATGTATCACTATAAGATATGAGTTACAACAAGTTGCAAAATTGTAATGCAAAATACAGTTTGACTGTGATCTACATTTTCAGACTGACGGGAACCGGGTAATACATTAATTTACACCTACATTGCTACTATCTCTCTCTCTACATCTAATGTGAAATTTTATTTACAAATATTCGTGTGTCCCAAACTAAAAAAGCATTCAAGTCATCTAAAACTGTATCAGAATTATAGAAAATTGCATTTGAGTTATAGATATACAGGTGTATATAGATACATTCATCCTCGCAAGCCAGGGCTATTTGCCATGCAAAACTAGCCCTGACAGATCTCTTATGTGAAGTGTGGAAGTTAGATGAGTCAAACTAGTAATTGACTTCGCCAGTCACGACTGCATCACCCGTGAGAACAGTGCAAATACCAGCCCCAATTTGATGACGGATAATCAACTTTTGGGAATCCCAGTAGTGTGTATTTGAATAATTGCTTCAACTTCCTAAACAGTGCATGTAACATGAGCCACGGTTGGTTGAAATTAGTTTTATTATGACCACCTGACCTGCCGCCAACCATTGGTATAGTGAGCGATTTCAGAGACTGAGTTTAAATTCACAGTTTCACAAAGCGATCAGCCAGTGGGTACTGCTGGCTGGCACTGACGTAACCAGCAACAGCGACCCCTGGCACGCGAGGATGTATATATTATATTTGTCTAAGTTAAATATGACCGAGTTAGCAACATCCACACAAGGCATCTCCCTAGGATAATTGCAGACCTGCGAACTAAATACATACCTGTGTATTGCGCTGGACAGACACACCTACATTCTGTGCTGCTCATTTCGATACACTGTCCATCAACAGTGCAGGGTCGCTTGACACAGGGTGTCACGTCACCACAGTCGACAATGTTACTGCTGGCAATCGCGTCATCCACCACGTTAAATGTGTGACCCTTCAGAATCACCTACAGCAAGACAACTCTCATGGCAAGGAAATGTTTACAGCAGTTCCTCGTGACAATCTAATGTTCATAGCACATCCTTTGTGGCAATGTAATGTTTATATCACCACCTTTATAGCAATGTATTGTTTACAACAAACCCATCATAACAATGTAATGTTTACAGCAAAGCCTTCATGGTAATGTAATGTTTACAGTACACCCCTCACAGCAATGCACTGTTCACATCACTCCTTGTGGTAATGTAATGTTTACAGTACACCCCTCACAACAATGCACTGTTCACAACACCCCTTGTGGTAATGTAATGTTTATAGCACACCTATCATAGCAATGTAAAGTTTACAGAACATCCCTTGTGGTAATGCAATGTTTACAGCATACCCTCCATGGTAATGTAATGTTTACATCACCCATTTGTGGCAATGTAATGTTTACAGCACATCCATCATGGCAATGTCATGTTTACAGCACACCATATATGACAATGTCATGTTTACAGCACACCACAACCCCCTGTGGCAATGTAAGAAAGTTGATAAAAATGATAACTATCTATCAACAATCAACCTGTTAATATTATATTGTATAGTGTTAACTTGTTGATGTGGCTATCAGTCTGCAACTACAACTGTGTTACATGTATGGACGGAACATAGTTCTGTCATTCACCCTCTTTGTAGCCTTGCCACCTACCTCTCCAATACAACCATGCAAGCTGGTATCCATCGCAACCCCATGGGCAACCATCACATTAGGGTCAACACCCCCATGTACCAAGGGTCTCTTCAGATTGATAGTTCGACCACGGGACAAACCTGCAGAGGAATAATCAAAAGGCCTTATAACTTACTGTTTCCATTCTCCCTCTATTTGTTGACTTGACTTTAGTTGCTCAATATTCCTGTTACAATGGTCAATGGTAACCAACTAGACATTATGTATCACTATAAGATATGAGTTACAACAAGTTGCAAAATTGTAATGCAAAATACAGTTTGACTGTGATCTACATTTTCAGACTGACGGGAACCGGGTAATACATTAATTTACACCTACATTGCTACTATCTCTCTCTCTACATGTAATGTGAAATTTTATTTACAAATATTCGTGTGTCCCAAACTAAAAAAGCATTCAAGTCATCTAAAACTGTATCAGAATTATAGAAAATTGCATTTGAGTTATAGATATACAGGTGTACATAGATACATTCATCCTCGCAAGCCAGGGCTATTTGCCATGCAAAACTAGCCCTGACAGATCCCTTATGTGAAGTGTGGAAGTTAGATGAGTCAAACTAGTAATTGACTTCGCCAGTCACGACTGCATCACCCGTGAGAACAGTGCAAATACCCGCCCCAATTTGATGACGGATAATCGACTTTTGGGAATCCCAGTAGTGTGTATTTCAATAATTGCTTCAACTTCCTAAACACTGCATGTAACATGAGCCACGGTTGGTTGAAATTAGTTTTATTATGACCACCTGACCTGCCGCCAACCATTGATATAGCGAGCGATTTCAGAGACTGAGTTTAAATTCAGAGTTTCACAAAGCGATCAGACAGTGGGTACTGCTGGCTGGCACTGACGTAACCAGCAACAACGACCCCTGGCACGCGAGGATGTATATATTATATTTGTCTAAGTTAAATATGACCGAGTTAGCAACATCCACACAAGGCATCTCCCTAGGATAATTGCAGACCTGCGAACTAAATACATACCTGTGTATTGCGCTGGACAGACACACCTACATTCTGTGCTGCTCATTTCGATACACTGTCCATCAACAGTGCAGGGTCGCTTGACACAGGGTGTCACGTCACCACAGTCGACAATGTTACTGCTGGCAATCGCGTCATCCACCACGTTAAATGTGTGACCCTTCAGAATCACCTACAGCAAGACAACTCTCATGGCAAGGAAATGTTTACAGCAGTTCCTCGTGACAATCTAATGTTCATAGCACATCCTTTGTGGCAATGTAATGTTTATATCACCACCTTTATAGCAATGTATTGTTTACAACAAACCCATCATAACAATGTAATGTTTACAGCAAAGCCTTCATGGTAATGTAATGTTTACAGTACACCCCTCACAGCAATGCACTGTTCACATCACTCCTTGTGGTAATGTAATGTTTACAGTACACCCCTCACAACAATGCACTGTTCACAACACCCCTTGTGGTAATGTAATGTTTATAGCACACCTATCATAGCAATGTAAAGTTTACAGAACATCCCTTGTGGTAATGCAATGTTTACAGCATACCCTCCATGGTAATGTAATGTTTACATCACCCATTTGTGGCAATGTAATGTTTACAGCACATCCATCATGGCAATGTCATGTTTACAGCACACCATATATGACAATGTCATGTTTACAGCACACCACAACCCCCTGTGGCAATGTAAGAAAGTTGATAAAAATGATAACTATCTATCAACAATCAACCTGTTAATATTATATTGTATAGTGTTAACTTGTTGATGTGGCTATCAGTCTGCAACTACAACTGTGTTACATGTATGGACGGAACATAGTTCTGTCATTCACCCTCTTTGTAGCCTTGCCACCTACCTCTCCAATACAACCATGCAAGCTGGTATCCATCGCAACCCCATGGGCAACCATCACATTAGGGTCAACACCCCCATGTACCAAGGGTCTCTTCAGATTGATAGTTCGACCACGGGACAAACCTGCAGAGGAATAATCAAAAGGCCTTATAACTTACTGTTTCCATTCTCCCTCTATTTGTTGACTTGACTTTAGTTGCTCAATATTCCTGTTACAATGGTCAATGGTAACCAACTAGACATTATGTATCACTATAAGATATGAGTTACAACAAGTTGCAAAATTGTAATGCAAAATACAGTTTGACTGTGATCTACATTTTCAGACTGACGGGAACCGGGTAATACATTAATTTACACCTACATTGCTACTATCTCTCTCTCTACATCTAATGTGAAATTTTATTTACAAATATTCGTGTGTCCCAAACTAAAAAAGCATTCAAGTCATCTAAAACTGTATCAGAATTATAGAAAATTGCATTTGAGTTATAGATATACAGGTGTATATAGATACATTCATCCTCGCAAGCCAGGGCTATTTGCCATGCAAAACTAGCCCTGACAGATCTCTTATGTGAAGTGTGGAAGTTAGATGAGTCAAACTAGTAATTGACTTCGCCAGTCACGACTGCATCACCCGTGAGAACAGTGCAAATACCAGCCCCAATTTGATGACGGATAATCAACTTTTGGGAATCCCAGTAGTGTGTATTTGAATAATTGCTTCAACTTCCTAAACAGTGCATGTAACATGAGCCACGGTTGGTTGAAATTAGTTTTATTATGACCACCTGACCTGCCGCCAACCATTGGTATAGTGAGCGATTTCAGAGACTGAGTTTAAATTCACAGTTTCACAAAGCGATCAGCCAGTGGGTACTGCTGGCTGGCACTGACGTAACCAGCAACAGCGACCCCTGGCACGCGAGGATGTATATATTATATTTGTCTAAGTTAAATATGACCGAGTTAGCAACATCCACACAAGGCATCTCCCTAGGATAATTGCAGACCTGCGAACTAAATACATACCTGTGTATTGCGCTGGACAGACACACCTACATTCTGTGCTGCTCATTTCGATACACTGTCCATCAACAGTGCAGGGTCGCTTGACACAGGGTGTCACGTCACCACAGTCGACAATGTTACTGCTGGCAATCGCGTCATCCACCACGTTAAATGTGTGACCCTTCAGAATCACCTACAGCAAGACAACTCTCATGGCAAGGAAATGTTTACAGCAGTTCCTCGTGACAATCTAATGTTCATAGCACATCCTTTGTGGCAATGTAATGTTTATATCACCACCTTTATAGCAATGTATTGTTTACAACAAACCCATCATAACAATGTAATGTTTACAGCAAAGCCTTCATGGTAATGTAATGTTTACAGTACACCCCTCACAGCAATGCACTGTTCACATCACTCCTTGTGGTAATGTAATGTTTACAGTACACCCCTCACAACAATGCACTGTTCACAACACCCCTTGTGGTAATGTAATGTTTATAGCACACCTATCATAGCAATGTAAAGTTTACAGAACATCCCTTGTGGTAATGCAATGTTTACAGCATACCCTCCATGGTAATGTAATGTTTACATCACCCATTTGTGGCAATGTAATGTTTACAGCACATCCATCATGGCAATGTCATGTTTACAGCACACCATATATGACAATGTCATGTTTACAGCACACCACAACCCCCTGTGGCAATGTAAGAAAGTTGATAAAAATGATAACTATCTATCAACAATCAACCTGTTAATATTATATTGTATAGTGTTAACTTGTTGATGTGGCTATCAGTCTGCAACTACAACTGTGTTACATGTATGGACGGAACATAGTTCTGTCATTCACCCTCTTTGTAGCCTTGCCACCTACCTCTCCAATACAACCATGCAAGCTGGTATCCATCGCAACCCCATGGGCAACCATCACATTAGGGTCAACACCCCCATGTACCAAGGGTCTCTTCAGATTGATAGTTCGACCACGGGACAAACCTGCAGAGGAATAATCAAAAGGCCTTATAACTTACTGTTTCCATTCTCCCTCTATTTGTTGACTTGACTTTAGTTGCTCAATATTCCTGTTACAATGGTCAATGGTAACCAACTAGACATTATGTATCACTATAAGATATGAGTTACAACAAGTTGCAAAATTGTAATGCAAAATACAGTTTGACTGTGATCTACATTTTCAGACTGACGGGAACCGGGTAATACATTAATTTACACCTACATTGCTACTATCTCTCTCTCTACATGTAATGTGAAATTTTATTTACAAATATTCGTGTGTCCCAAACTAAAAAAGCATTCAAGTCATCTAAAACTGTATCAGAATTATAGAAAATTGCATTTGAGTTATAGATATACAGGTGTACATAGATACATTCATCCTCGCAAGCCAGGGCTATTTGCCATGCAAAACAAGCCCTGACAGATCCCTTATGTGAAGTGTGGAAGTTAGATGAGTCAAACTAGTAATTGACTTCGCCAGTCACGACTGCATCACCCGTGAGAACAGTGCAAATACCCGCCCCAATTTGATGACGGATAATCGACTTTTGGGAATCCCAGTAGTGTGTATTTCAATAATTGCTTCAACTTCCTAAACAGTGCATGTAACATGAGCCACGGTTGGTTGAAATTAGTTTTATTATGACCACCTGACCTGCCGCCAACCATTGGTATAGTGAGCGATTTCAGAGACTGAGTTTAAATTCACAGTTTCACAAAGCGATCAGCCAGTGGGTACTGCTGGCTGGCACTGACGTAACCAGCAACAGCGACCCCTGGCACGCGAGGATGTATATATTATATTTGTCTAAGTTAAATATGACCGAGTTAGCAACATCCACACAAGGCATCTCCCTAGGATAATTGCAGACCTGCGAACTAAATACATACCTGTGTATTGCGCTGGACAGACACACCTACATTCTGTGCTGCTCATTTCGATACACTGTCCATCAACAGTGCAGGGTCGCTTGACACAGGGTGTCACGTCACCACAGTCGACAATGTTACTGCTGGCAATCGCGTCATCCACCACGTTAAATGTGTGACCCTTCAGAATCACCTACAGCAAGACAACTCTCATGGCAAGGAAATGTTTACAGCAGTTCCTCGTGACAATCTAATGTTCATAGCACATCCTTTGTGGCAATGTAATGTTTATATCACCACCTTTATAGCAATGTATTGTTTACAACAAACCCATCATAACAATGTAATGTTTACAGCAAAGCCTTCATGGTAATGTAATGTTTACAGTACACCCCTCACAGCAATGCACTGTTCACATCACTCCTTGTGGTAATGTAATGTTTACAGTACACCCCTCACAACAATGCACTGTTCACAACACCCCTTGTGGTAATGTAATGTTTATAGCACACCTATCATAGCAATGTAAAGTTTACAGAACATCCCTTGTGGTAATGCAATGTTTACAGCATACCCTCCATGGTAATGTAATGTTTACATCACCCATTTGTGGCAATGTAATGTTTACAGCACATCCATCATGGCAATGTCATGTTTACAGCACACCATATATGACAATGTCATGTTTACAGCACACCACAACCCCCTGTGGCAATGTAAGAAAGTTGATGAAAATGATAACTATCTATCAACAATCAACCTGTTAATATTATATTGTATAGTGTTAACTTGTTGATGTGGCTATCAGTCTGCAACTACAACTGTGTTACATGTATGGACGGAACATAGTTCTGTCATTCACCCTCTTTGTAGCCTTGCCACCTACCTCTCCAATACAACCATGCAAGCTGGTATCCATCGCAACCCCATGGGCAACCATCACATTAGGGTCAACACCCCCATGTACCAAGGGTCTCTTCAGATTGATAGTTCGACCACGGGACAAACCTGCAGAGGAATAATCAAAAGGCCTTATAACTTACTGTTTCCATTCTCCCTCTATTTGTTGACTTGACTTTAGTTGCTCAATATTCCTGTTACAATGGTCAATGGTAACCAACTAGACATTATGTATCACTATAAGATATGAGTTACAACAAGTTGCAAAATTGTAATGCAAAATACAGTTTGACTGTGATCTACATTTTCAGACTGACGGGAACCGGGTAATACATTAATTTACACCTACATTGCTACTATCTCTCTCTCTACATCTAATGTGAAATTTTATTTACAAATATTCGTGTGTCCCAAACTAAAAAAGCATTCAAGTCATCTAAAACTGTATCAGAATTATAGAAAATTGCATTTGAGTTATAGATATACAGGTGTATATAGATACATTCATCCTCGCAAGCCAGGGCTATTTGCCATGCAAAACTAGCCCTGACAGATCTCTTATGTGAAGTGTGGAAGTTAGATGAGTCAAACTAGTAATTGACTTCGCCAGTCACGACTGCATCACCCGTGAGAACAGTGCAAATACCAGCCCCAATTTGATGACGGATAATCAACTTTTGGGAATCCCAGTAGTGTGTATTTGAATAATTGCTTCAACTTCCTAAACAGTGCATGTAACATGAGCCACGGTTGGTTGAAATTAGTTTTATTATGACCACCTGACCTGCCGCCAACCATTGGTATAGTGAGCGATTTCAGAGACTGAGTTTAAATTCACAGTTTCACAAAGCGATCAGCCAGTGGGTACTGCTGGCTGGCACTGACGTAACCAGCAACAGCGACCCCTGGCACGCGAGGATGTATATATTATATTTGTCTAAGTTAAATATGACCGAGTTAGCAACATCCACACAAGGCATCTCCCTAGGATAATTGCAGACCTGCGAACTAAATACATACCTGTGTATTGCGCTGGACAGACACACCTACATTCTGTGCTGCTCATTTCGATACACTGTCCATCAACAGTGCAGGGTCGCTTGACACAGGGTGTCACGTCACCACAGTCGACAATGTTACTGCTGGCAATCGCGTCATCCACCACGTTAAATGTGTGACCCTTCAGAATCACCTACAGCAAGACAACTCTCATGGCAAGGAAATGTTTACAGCAGTTCCTCGTGACAATCTAATGTTCATAGCACATCCTTTGTGGCAATGTAATGTTTATATCACCACCTTTATAGCAATGTATTGTTTACAACAAACCCATCATAACAATGTAATGTTTACAGCAAAGCCTTCATGGTAATGTAATGTTTACAGTACACCCCTCACAGCAATGCACTGTTCACATCACTCCTTGTGGTAATGTAATGTTTACAGTACACCCCTCACAACAATGCACTGTTCACAACACCCCTTGTGGTAATGTAATGTTTATAGCACACCTATCATAGCAATGTAAAGTTTACAGAACATCCCTTGTGGTAATGCAATGTTTACAGCATACCCTCCATGGTAATGTAATGTTTACATCACCCATTTGTGGCAATGTAATGTTTACAGCACATCCATCATGGCAATGTCATGTTTACAGCACACCATATATGACAATGTCATGTTTACAGCACACCACAACCCCCTGTGGCAATGTAAGAAAGTTGATAAAAATGATAACTATCTATCAACAATCAACCTGTTAATATTAGATTGTATAGTGTTAACTTGTTGATGTGGCTATCAGTCTGCAACTACAACTGTGTTACATGTATGGACGGAACATAGTTCTGTCATTCACCCTCTTTGTAGCCTTGCCACCTACCTCTCCAATACAACCATGCAAGCTGGTATCCATCGCAACCCCATGGGCAACCATCACATTAGGGTCAACACCCCCATGTACCAAGGGTCTCTTTAGATTGAGCCCAATAGTTCGACCACGGGACGAACCTGCAGAGGAATAATCAAAAGACCTTGTAACTTACTGTTTCCATTCTCCCTCTATTTGTTGACTTGACTTTAGTTGCTCAATATTCCTGTTACAATGGTCAGTGGTAACCAACTAGAGATATACTTAATGTACTAAACAATGTCTAAGACAGTATAAATTATATAAAACTGGGTCTGCATGATCTAAAACTAAAGCAGCATTCAAGTTATCTAAAACTGTATCGGAATTATATTAAATTGTATTTGAGTTATATATATATATATATATTCATTCTCGCAAGCCAATGCTGTTTGCCATACAAAACTAGTCCTGGCAGATCACTTATGCGAAGTGTGGAAGTTAGATGAGTCAAACTAGTAATTGACTTCACCAATTATGACTGCATCACCCGTGAGAACAGCGCAAATACCTGTCCCAATTTTATGGCGGATAAATGACTTTTGAGAAAATGCCAATATTGTGTATTTGAATAATTGCTTCTACTTGTAATTTCTATAGTGTTAACATGTCGATGTGGCTATCAGTCTGCAACTACAACAGTGTTACATGTATGGACGGAACATAGCTCTGACATTCACCCTCTTTGTAGTCTTGCCACCTACCTCTCCAATACAACCATGGAAGCTGGTATCAATCCCCACCCCAGGGGCAACCCTCACATTAGGGTCAACACCCCCATGTACCAAGGGTCTCTTCAGATTGAGCCCAATAGTTCGACAACGGGACGAACCTGCAGAGGAATAATCAAAAGACCTTGTAACTTACTGTTTCCATTCTCCCTCTATTTGTTGACTTGACTTTAGTTGCTCAATATTCCTGTTACAATGGTCAGTGGTAACCAACTAGAGATATACTTAATGTACTAAACAATGTCTAAGACAGTATAAATTATATAAAACTGGGTCTGCATGATCTAAAACTAAAGCAGCATTCAATTTATCTAAAACTGTATCGGAATTATATTAAATTGTATTTGAGTTATATATATATATATATATTCATTCTCGCAAGCCAATGCTGTTTGCCATACAAAACTAGTCCTGGCAGATCACTTATGCGAAGTGTGGAAGTTAGATGAGTCAAACTAGTAATTGACTTCACCAATTATGACTGCATCACCCGTGAGAACAGCGCAAATACCCGTCCCAATTTTATGGCGGATAAATGACTTTTGGGAAAATGCCAATATTGTGTATTTGAATAATTGCTTCTACTTGTAATTTCTATAGTGTTAACATGTCGATGTGGCTATCAGTCTGCAACTACAACAGTGTTATATGTATGGACGGAACATAGCTCTGACATTCACCCTCTTTGTAGTCTTGCCACCTACCTCTCCAATACAACCATGGAAGCTGGTATCAATCCCCACCCCAGGGGCAACCCTCACATTAGGGTCAACACCCTCATGTTCCAAGGGTCTCTTCAGATTGAGCCCAATAGTTCAGCCATGGGACGAACCTGCAAAGAGGAATAATCAAAAGGCCTTATAACTTACTGTTTCCATTCTCCCTCTACTTGTTGACTTGACTTTAAGTGAAGTAGGCTGGTTTATAGCTGATCAGAGGCAAAAGCAGTGGCTGAAGCTGTAAAGTCAGGGTACAAAAGTAGTGTACACAAGTTGTGTACACAAGTAGAGTATACAAGTAGTGTTTACAAGGAAGGAACAAAAGCAGGTACATCTAGACCAATGGGTTTGACCATTAAAGCAGCTGTGTGTGGAAATAAAAGATTCCTGCAAATGCGACACAAATGAACACACAAATAGGTAGAAGACGCATATAAAGGCACATACTGTGAAGCTGCCTAGAATCCATGTTGTTGACTCCAGCAGTACACCAGGAATAAGGGTAATTAACCACATGTGTGGACAAGTACAAAAAACATGGATAGATTTTATTTAGAGCAAAGCTGGCATTTCAACAAGGATTTATTCTAATCATCTCAAAGAGAGAACAAACTTATTTCATGTCCACAATGTCAGATAAAATAGATTACAACATTTATAAATTTTACAACCAATCATCACCAGCTGTTATTCACGTATCATTAAACGATTTATATGGCTTTATGCTAAAAGATTCAAGGAGAAATTGTGGATGCTGAGAAATCGCATACATTTTCCCTACCTTCTTCTCCTCTACTTCCCCATATACAACAAGTGTCATGTTACTTGAAAACATCAATAAAAAAACATTAGCTGCCCTGGCTATTGTAACTACCGACATTTCAATTGATGCATATGAAATGTGGCTAATGTAGGAATGTTCTTTCCCTAGGAACTGTTTGTGAACACAAAAAGTCTCTCCGTGCGCAGGTTAATTTGTCACAGCAATCATTGAAATCACCAGTTCCACCACTCCAACAACATAAGAACTTATGTGGGAAGTATTTGTCAGTATTCGTCATCTCCAAGAATGCAGGTACAAAGCACAGCGGCAAGAATGTGGACATGTTAACTTGCACGATAAGAACTGGATTCTGCTATAGCAGAGCATGAAAAGCAGAGTAGAAAGTTGCTTTGCACATAATTTTAAACATTTCTCACATTTAGTATGTGCACTGAGTGAGCAAACTGTTTTATTCTTTTAATTAAAGATGTCACTTTGTAGAACACTGTAGAAGGTAACATTTTCAAAACATTATTACATCCATTATGTATTTATTTGCAAACACAGCTTTGTACTACAACAACACTGGAATCTTGCTGCCTTCACTGGTTAAAAAAAAAAGCAAAAATGGATATATTAACAAAATATACAACCAATCAGGGATGGGTTCAAGTACTTGAGTACTTGTGTACTTAAGTACAACAAGTACTGTACTTGGACTGGTACTTGTCATTTTGCTGAGTGCAGTACTTGGATTTGGACTTGTACTTAACCATAAAAGTACTTGGACTTGGCAAGTACTTTTTACAAGTACTTTTTTACATTTGTGTTAAGTAGTTGGGTCTATCAGAAGGATTGAAAAAAATGGCAACAGTGAAAATTACTGTTTGTTTATTCTTATTTTGTACAAAGCTTCATAACACAGTTCAAACAATTTTCAAAGAACTATTGAATCCAAGCATCTGTTACACTGTCCCAGGCAGTCTTTCGCCAAGACAGATATAGGCTAACTGGTGAAAAGTTTCAATGGATCATGTTTGTGCGGTGCAACAAGAAATGACTGTTGAGTGCTGAACATCTCAATAGTTGATGCGAAATGCCCGTGTTTTATGCGTTGACGACTTAAATAAATAATGAATATATGCATAATACTGCTTTTTCACAGCTTTGATTTTCACCATTATGAAACAACATAGCGTTCAATGTACTTGACTGTACTTGACTAAAATTGTCAATGTACTTGACTAAAATTGTCAAAGTACTTGGTATTTGTACTTGAGTTTTTCAAAAAGTACTTGTACTTGCCTATATTTTTTTAGATGAGTAGTTGTACTTGGCAAAATTGTAAGTATTTGTACTTGTATTCAAGTACATTGTGCATGTATTTGACCCATCCCTGACTGGGACCTATATTATTCTTAATATATATCAATGATTTGGATGATTATATAACAAGCAATGTATTGAAATTTGTGGATGATTCAAAATTGTTTAGAAGCATTAAATGTGATGGAGATAGACAGCATTTACAAGATGATCTTGACAGGTTGATGAAATGGTCTAAAAAATGGCAAATGTTGTTCAATTTTGGGAAATGTAAATGCCTCCACATAGGACATGGGAACGAAGAAGTAGAATATACAATGGGGGGTACTGTACTAAGTACTACTGTAAAAGAAAAGACTTAGGGTTAACCGTTAGTGCTGATATGAAGGTTTCAGAGCAGTGCGGTATGGCTGCTTCAAAGGGAAATAAAATCCTTGGATTAATTAGGCGAAACATAACGTATATGAAAAAAGAGCTAATAATACTGCTGTACAAAACAATAGTTAGGTCTCATTTAGAATATTGTATTCATGCGTGGAGGCCATATCGCAGGAAGGACATAGATATGCTAGAAAGAGTATAGAGGAGAGTAACTAAAATTATACAAAATCTGAGGCATCTTAGTTACGAAATACGCCAAAAAATGTGGTTTAACAACACTAGAGACCAGGAGATTGAGAGGAGATCAGATAGAAGTGTTTAAAATATTGAATGGTTATGACAATATTAATAGAAATGGTTTTTCTCAGTTAAGAAAGATTAGTAAAGGAACAGTGTAGATTAGTAGTGGTCTGCTGTGACTTGGTCAGGACATGTTATGATTTAATAGTGTTACATGTTCTGTTGTATCTGTAGTGATCTGCTGTGACTTGGTCAGGACATGTTATGATTTAATAGTGTTACATGTTCTGTTGTATCTGTAGTGGTCTGCTGTGACTTGGTCAGGACATGTTATGATTTAATAGTGTTACATGTTCTGTTGTGTCTGTAGTGGTCTGCTGTGACTTGGTCAGGACATGTTATGATTTAATAGTGTTACACGTTGTTGTATCTGTAGTGGTCTGATGTGACTTGGTCAGGACATGTTATGATTTAATAGTGTTACACGTTCTGTTGTATCTGTAGTGGTCTGCTGTGACTTGGTCAGGACATGTTATGATTTAATAGTGTTACACGTTCTGTTGTATCTGTAGTGGTCTGCTGTGACTTGGTCAGGACATGTTATGATTTAATAGTGTTACACGTTCTGTTGTGTCTGTAGTGGTCTGCTATGACTTGGTCAGGACATGTTATGATTTAATAGTGTTACATGTTCTGTTTTATCTGTAGTGGTCTGCTGTGACTTGGTCAGGACATGTTATGATTTAATAGTGTTACATGTTCTGTTGTATCTGTAGAGGTCTGCTGTGACTTGGTCAGGACATGTTATGATTTAATAGTGTTACACGTTCTGTTGTGTCTGTAGTGGTCTGCTGTGACTTGGTCAAGACATGGTATGATTTAATAATGTTACACGTTCTGTTGTGTCTGTAGTGGTCTGCTGTGACTTGGTCAGGCCGTGTTATGATTTAATAGTGTCACGTCCAGTTGTTTCCATAGTGGTGGTCTGCAATGCATTGTCAAAGTGTCACTTGTTGTGCAGTCCCTGCTTTGGGGGTCATGGCCCCTGCTTTGAGATCATGGTCCCTGCTTTGGGGGTCATGGTCCCTGTTATCAGCACACTTAACACAAACCATGCCATGTAATAGAACAATAAACTACCACTAACATTATAATATTAATGACATTTTAATATAGTGATTTTGTTTCGTGTTGTTATAATTATAGTCGAAATTTACACATTCAATTATTTGGTTAAATTTAATTAATTATTTATTTAACTTATTAATTTAATGTGTTTAATTATCTTTTAGACACATTTTATTTTTAACATCACTACTTGTAGAACAAATGCTTAATTTTATCTTGTTATTGCCTATGAGCAGCCTCATTTGCAATGTAATATACCCAGATATATTACATTGCAAATGACTACAAATAAAAAAAACATCCACAGTAAACAAAATGATTTTACTCCGTATACAGCTACAGTTGTTTTAATAAATCACAGAAGTAAACATACTATTATTGTTTGTTACAGTTAGTTCTTTGACAGCCGTTTCCATCCCAAATATGTGTTCATGTGGGAAATGCTTGTCATCCACTTGGAACATGTTCATGGGAAAGGGTGCAGAAGTCTCACAGAGTAAAAAAATGACACATAGTTATGTCGGGAAACATGCTTATGAATTTAAAAGTGTGCATCTACACAACAGGAGCTAAGGCATGCATGGGTTGAACATGAAATGCATTTGCACATTTTGTTATTTTGGTCGATTCTAGTCATACATATTGACACTTGAAAGTTGAGAAGTCAAGTGACTGAAGTGAGCAACATCTTAGCTAATTCAACATCATACACTATAACATACTGAGTTGACCACAAAGAGAGGTTTGACTGTGCACAGCTTCAAATCCAGGCTGTTCTACATATCTATGGCATATATATGCCGAAGGATAAAGAACAATGTCTGGGATAACTTGATTCTAGTTTTGACATATTGACTGGTTGCACAAACGTGCACAAGGTCCGTTTTTGGTACCTGTCTGAAAATCCGATGCCACCTTGTCTTCTCCTACAATCATATGCGCTGATTTGCATGTGCCCTGTGCATTGTAGGATTCATATTTTGCAATTTCTCTCACACTTTGATGATATATTTAGTAATAATTTATGTTTTTATGATTAGGACTTAGTTTGCTGATTGCATGAACTGTAAGATAGCATAACACGCAAGAGACCAGACCTGGGGTTGAGTACATTTTCATGAGTATGAGTACTTTGATGATGGATGAGTACGAATACATTGCTGAGTACGACTACAAGTACATTCTCACGAGTACGAGTAAAAGTACAAATACATTTAAAACAAATTAAATATTAACACATTTTACATTTTATTAATTAATCTAATTTATATAACTCAGCACAAGTGAATATGCAATGGCAGTTGATTGATTTTTTGTTGATATTATAAGTTTGCAATTTATATTTTCTGATCATAGATTACTGGTTTTAGAGAGGGTTAGCACATGTCCATAATCCCCTTTGGACTTTTTAGCCAGGCTGCAGGCACCGGATTATACTAGTGTAGGAGGCAGTCTGACTTGAGCCACCTTACCTCTACAGAGGAAGACTGGCAGTTCTTGATCTTAGCAGTTAGCACTGTCAGCCAAGAGGCATGGTTGTCATTAGCCGTAAAAACACTGCTAGACAATAAAACTTGGTGGACTTCTGATGCTGCATGTGTAATATGCAGCATCAGAAGTTTTATACTGAATATTTCTGTTACTTTGGATTGAATAAATTGTTACTTAATACAACCGTAGTTCACATTCATTCATATTAAACAACTTCTATTAGCCACTAAGTTTCCTAAATAGTTTTGTAAAAAGAGGTACACACTGTAAAGATTATTAATTTTGTTGGTCTTACTGAAATGTCCTATTACAAAATGTGTGGTTACCAGATCTTTAAAAATGACCATTAATTCTGATTATTTTGAATAGTTTTACCCAAATGTACGATTACTGAAATGTCCAATTACCAAAATGTCTGATTACCAAAATGTCTGTTGCCCAACTGTCCATGGCCAAAGTATCCTTTACCAAAACTTCTGGCTACCCTCCTGACTACATCAAAGGCATTTTCTGTCTAACTGGTGGGTTAACTGCTAACTGGCTCTTTATGGACATCCTGGTGGCTTAGTTAAACAAACAGGTTGATGGCCTGAACAGATAGCCTACAATTATTGTTTGCTTAACAGGGTGTTTCTGACTGAAAAAAGATGCTGTCTGTTGCCATGTTTGGGTATCATAGTCATGGTTGTCAGAGAATGAGGGTGTACTACGTGTAGGGATGGTAAGGTGGTATTCTATCAGAAATAACACAGTATTTAAAAAATAGTTGAACATTTCAATATTTCAGGAAAGTTTCATTTTACAACTACAAATAATATATTTTCCTTAAGTACTCAGATGTACTCGTAAAATCTGAGTACAATGAGTACGAGTCCATGACCCATAAGTTTTATGAATACAAGTACTTCAATTGAGTACCGAAATTTTTTTAGTGAAACAGCATCAGTGATTTATACATTCATAATATATGACTGCTTGTGTAATTTACATTTGTTTACTTATATATTAAGCACTGCTGCATTAGAAACAACCAGTCATTTATGTTATTGTGTGAGAGGAATTATTTTATTACGTAAATTGATTATGTACGATTGTTACTGTGTTGCAAATATTGCACAAATAAATGTTGTTAGAAAAGTTAACCACACAGTATTCAGATGCATAGATCATAACATTGTGATATTTTAAATATTTGACAAAATGTATTATTTCTCAGTTAACTTTGAAATAAAATATAACTTTTCTGAACAAAAATGGGCTTCTTTTCCACCTTAAACAGGAATAGTGTCATTTGACATGGAAAATGCATCATTTGACATTGTATTTTTCTGAAACAGAAAATCAGTGTACCTATGGGTATACATGCATCACGTATATTTACTGTTAATTATTGATAATTTCAGGGATTCCACATGACTGTTATTAATTTGCCAGTGTACCGTGTTATAATGCATAAAGTTAGTATCTGGCCACATATTCATACATGTTTTAAATTTATTTATATTTCAAACGAACATCTGTGGTTAATTTGGATTAAATTGGTACTGAAAACAGTTGCATATATACGCACACAATTACTTGGCTCCTACTTTTTTAATTTGGCTCCTAAAAAATGTAGATAGGAGCCAGTTGGCCCCTAGACAAAAAAAATAACTTAGAGCGCTGCTATGGGCCCGCTACCGTCGCGGGCCGAGTGTAGGCGGAGAAACTGGACACAGCGTAATCTGGGCCCGCCGTGGGCCGTGGCTTGTCAACTTGTTATTCTAATAAGCATGTTGTGTGATTTTTTTCTCACGAATACTACATTAGTTAGTTACATTTCACGTGTAGTTTCTAAACTGGTTGACGTATATTGTATTACTTACTTGACAGGCATAGCAGATTTCCGATGTCAATAAACACTATTCCAGATATCCAGTATTATTTGCGGCCAAATCCTCGCAGGAATTTCGACGTGAAATTTACTCAACAAACGGTGGCGCCACCTGACGGTGTCTGTATTATCGCGTCAACAGCAAAACATCATCGCAGAGCTACTAGAGTACTGACCTCACGCGGACAGTTTGAAAAGATCTTTTAGCCAATGTGGTATACCTATAAATCGGGTATGAACATGTTTTTTGACGGATTATTGACAAAAGGCGTGACCAGAAAAAAGGGTCATGAGTGATCAGTCCCATCGTCACCGGTGACGATGGGGACTGATCACTTGGGCAACTGAGAGCTACACCTAACAGCGTGATCGCGTGTGATTGTGACATAATTAAAATGTGCCGAGTCGATCTCATCATTTTATCTTTTATTTGTTACACATTATAAAGAAGACAACTTGATTTCTTTGTTTGGATATCGGATCAATATTATAATAAATATAACGGAAATGTTACCCCTATTCGATGTCACATTCTGCAACCCCACCCAATTGACTACATATTTATGTCTGATCCGATACGATGCTGGGCATATGAGTAGGGCATACGATGTGTGTGTGCTACCAACATGGTCACGAAAGCGTTTAAATTTGCCCCATCCCACCCAACATAAAAGTTTAAGCCCGAGCATTCGTGACCATGTGAATGAAGCACTTGAATATTCAACGTAATGATCATCCAGTCATCCATCATTAGTAGGTCAAATTTAAGATATGTCAAGTCGAACCAAAGACAACACAATCGACATTTCGGTGGTTCGGTCGAAGCCGTTGAAACGAGTGAGCATATATATATCATAAATGTTTCAGTTTTTTTAACGAAGGTGTATAAATATAGTACAAAAGGCCTAATATACATGCCGATGGCAACGGCAAACCTTGACGTACGGCAATTGTAAGCGGCAAAATAAAATCGCTCTAATTGGAATTATAAGAGCCTGGAACACATACGGCGGCATACCGCTCGACTGCAAAACTGCTCGACGGCAAAAACGTCGAGAATCGAAACAAAGGCGATTTTCAAAAAATTGCCGAAGTGAATCAGGACGCGCGCAATAACGTCAGGAGCACCGAGTCGCGTCACTGACGGCGTCTCTGGGGTAACGAACAAACATTCACGCTCACGTTTAATGGGAAGGGGGGCAGAACATTAATTATGTCTGAACCCCCCCCCCGGGGAAATTCCAGGGGGCAGCTGCCCCCCGTTCCCGCGCTTATGGTGTGTTTAATTTTAATTTAATTTTATTATAATATTATGCTATATGTATACGCCGCACGCACACGGAGACACGCGCGCACATTCACAAACACACTCACACACACAAACACACACACTCAAACAAACACACGCACACACACACACGCACACACACACACACACACACACACACACACACACACACACACACACACACACACTCACACACACACTCAAACAATCAATAACGCGTACGGACGCACGCAACCAGCCACCCACACAAACACACACATACACACATACACACATACACACATACACACATACACGCACACGGTAACGCACAATCAGACATACACGCACGCATGGTACATACACGAACGCACGCTCATACAAAAACACACACAAGCACAAACAAAAACACGAATCACGCAAACACACGCGCGAGCGCGCACACACACACACACACACACACACACACACACACACACACACACACACACACGTTTGCGTGCATACACACAAGCAAGTAAACAACCAAACAAGATGTACAAAAACAGGTTAAAAAACAGGTTCGTTCCCCATGCCATAATTCACTTAAACAAGTTAACAAGTTTGAGTTAACAAATCACCACATGCAAGCCGACCGTTAAAATATATAAATTATGCACTAACTACTCTCACGTTTGTATTACTATTATAAACTTATTTCTTGTATGCACTACGTTTAACTATGTTTACTAACAATACCTTGTATTCTCTTTATGCTCAGCAACCAGAAGAAAGTTATCCGATGTATCTATTATTATTGCACAATAAATTCGTATTGTGTTGTGAACAGTGATTCCGTCATCATCACCCATGTGGCGCCACTGTTGACCGGATAGACAGCTGTCGGCATGTGGCGTCACTTTGTTAAGCCTAAAGCTAGCATATGCAAGGAAACAGCATGCTGATGCGGGATGCAACAACATAATTGGAACGTAGCTTTGGCAAATTCGTTTACTCTACATTGTTTCAGTTCACTCAGCTGTATGAATGATTACCTGGCTATAGACAGTGGTGGATATTTGTGTACGAATAGTCTTCCCACATTAATTGCAACGTAGCTAAATTCTTCCCAGAGAAGTCGAGAGGGTGTTCGATTGAACAGGTCTGCCAGGGAGTAAAGTGTAAAGCGCTTTGAGCTGTCCTGAGGACTGGATGCTTCGCTATATAAGAACTTACATTTTTACTTAATTTTTGTTCACCCGCAGAATTGTATACTTTTTTTTATAATTTTACATTGATTAGATTGGCACGACTAAAACCATTCGTTTGGATCTTGCGTAGTACACGCGCACGCGCGGAAGCGCGCACACGCGCACACGGAAGCGCGGAAGCGCGCACGCGCGCACACGCACGCTCACACGCATACACGCGCTCACGCGCACACGCGCACACGCGCACACCCGCACACCCGCACACCCGCACACCCGCACACGCGCACACGCGCACACGCGCACACGCACACACGCACACACGCACACACGCACACACGCACACACGCACACACGCACACACGCACACACGCACACACGCACACACGCACACACGCACACACGCACACACGCACACACGCACACACGCACACACGCACACACGCACACACGCACACACGCACACACGCACACACGCACACACGTGTTTCCAGCGCTCGGTGTTATGTATTGTGGAGTTTGCATGGTTAAGATACAGATTACGATTAGTAATCAACTACACGGGTTGGCGATGTACCAGAATGCCTCTGGTGTGCATTGCAGAAACGTTACAAAACACGGACGGACATTTACAGCTAGTAACGTCTACTGGGTGGATAATCACAAATTCAACTTAACAACAGGTTTGATAGCTCGTGATGAACGCCTGATAGCAGCTGGCGACTGAATGACAGTCGGTGTTAGTGACCCTAACACGTTAGGTGCCTTAGCATTGGGTGCTTTTTCTGTTTGTCCTCCATGACCTACTGAATCGTCCGGATCGACTGGATCGACCACTACAGGCTCTGTCTCGGATGTCACGACAATGGGAGGTGCCGTCGCGACATCGCTCTAACCTCCAGGTGTAGCTGGGTGGTCATCATTCGCGACCATGTGGTCCACATGAACGGATCGCCTCCTGTTTCCTGGCAGTCTGACCAAATATTGTTAGTGGCCCTAAAACTCTGACCACTGTTCCAGTGTCCACTTCTCCATTCCTCATGTAATGTTTCTGACTCTCACTCTCTAGTAGACGTCGAACTTGCGAAGGCGTGAATGAGCTCCAACATGCTGTTGTTTCTGCTTTAATTGCCGATCTTGCACTACTGCTTCGAGACTGAGTTTCGACATCGCAAGTCTGGTGCGTGGCGCTCGGTTCAGGTACAACTCTGACGGCGTTTTATCGTAAGTGAATGCGGTTTGTTTCGGTACTGGAGCAGTATGTCCGACAGACGTTGCTGCAATGGTAGCTGGCTGTTCGATTTTGCAAGCATCTTCTTGAATGTCTCGACATTCCTCTCCGCGAGGCCGTTCGTCGCCGGGTGGTAATCTGGACACAGTATGTGCTTGACGCCATTCAACCTCAAGAAACGACCAAATTCCTCGCAAGCGAACCGAGGTCTGTTGTCTCGCGTGATAACCCAAATGCTGCGAATATACTTCTCAGTTGCACTATCGTCTTGCATGCAGTAGCTCGTTTGACGGCTTGTGTAAACAAAACCATTTGTTACAGGGAAAGGGGGTCACAGTCTGTTGTAATTCATGGATATACATAATTATTTGTAATGTTCCAAATGCTAACAATGTCGTTTTCCTGCGGTACGTGCATAGTTGCCTATATAATAATAATACACCAACTGAACCCATGACCCATTGGGTATGCGATCACTTCACATATTTAGGAGTTAGTAATAATTAAGCGAGATTTCTCAGAAAGTTGATATTTATAATTCTAGTACATTTGTTTTCTATGTGATCATCTTCTCCACTTTTCTGACTACGTTTGTACTAAAATTCAGCGTATTCCTAATAACATCACTGTATCTACGGGGTGTCTCAGAACACCACCCGATTTTTGACTCGCTAAAAATGTGCGAAGGTACGAGACATTGCAGTGGCACGGCGAACGATCACGTCCTTCCCCCTGTAGTTCCACTCGTAGTTTTTGTTGTTAGATCTTGTTCTCAATCGAAGTTGACGTTTGTAGAGACCGTGCGTGGTGAGACATGTCTTTCTCTGTTACACCTCTTTCGTTTTGTTGATTGATCTCCTTTCAGTATAGGTGATACACTCTCTATGAGGTTTATTACCATGGTTTAGTTATACAGCTGTACATGCAACTTAACAATATACTTATACATTACACTACTTGATAATATATGACGTATCCATAAAGTTCATATTTATATAATATAAAAGTAAATTATTAATATTTTTGTTTTGCTTACGAGTTGTAGTATTATTCTTACTATTCTATAACTAGGTAATATCTAGTAGTAGGCATCCTGCAGTCTCGTAAGACTATGGATCTGTGCCCTGGTGTCGAAGATCAGTTGTTGGCTTGGCAGCGTTTGTTGTGGCTGTAGAGGCCAATTCTTGAGTGGCAGTCTTTATTGCATATGCTGCAATTGAAGGTGCTCTCGGCTCTGTTCTCAGCATGGTTTTTTTTTTTCTGCGGTTGCGTTTTTCTTCTACTAGCCTGCGGAGAGTATCCTCTCCTCTTTTGAGACCCCTGTGTAGTTTCTGCCTCCATGTGGATCGATCTCCAGCAAGATCTTCCCAGTTGTCAACATATATGTCTAGTGCCTTCAAGTCTCGCATGCATACGTCCTTGAAGCGCAGATGGGGACGTCCTGCAGCTTTCTTTCCAGTGGCCAGCTAACCGTAGAGGATGTCTTTTGGAAGTCTCCCATCTTCCATCGGATGAACATGGCCGAGCCAGCGGGGACGGCGTTGCCTGAGCATGGTCACCAGGCTTATAGACTTGGCACGTGAGAGGACCTCTGTATAGGGGACTCGGTCCTTCCAGGAGATCCCGAGGATGCGCCGGAAGCAGCGCATGTGGAATGAATTCAGTCGATTCTCCTGAGTGGAGTACAACGACTCACTACCGTACAGAAGTGTACTCAGAAGGTAGGCGTTGTACACTGTCACCTTTGTGTGCTCTGTCAGCATTTTGTTATTCCACACTCTCCTTGCGAGCCGGGCAAGTGTTCAGGCCGCTCGCCCAATCCTTCTGCTGATTTCTGCTTTTAAGGAGATGTTGTCAGCAACGGTGGACCCGAGGTAGGTAAAGAGGTGGACGACCTCTAGCTCATAATTGTTTATGGTGATGGCTGGGGGAGTTATCACATCCTGCCTCATGATGTTAGTCTTTCTCAAGCTGACTGTCAGTCCGAAATCCATGCATGCGTTTGCAAAGCGGTTTATGAGGTTTTGTAGCTCGTCCTCAGTATGCGTGATGACTACTGCATTGTCCGCAAACGGAAAGTCTCTGACGAGGGCCAGGCGCATCTTGGTCTTCGCCTTTAGGCGAGCAAAGTTGAATAGTGTTCCGTCAGATTTCGTGTGCATGTACACTCCCTCAGTCGAAGATCCAAAGGCGTGCTTCAACATAAGGGCAAAGAATATCCCAAAGACGGTTGGGACGAGGACGCATCCCACTGGTAACGTTAAAAGTCTCAGAAGTAGAACGTCATACAGGAGTGTACCTCTCATATCATCGTTGAATGAATTGATTACGCTGCAGAGTTTTGGGGGGCATCCTATCTTCGTTAGGATCTTGAACAGATCTTCCCTGCTCACAAGGTCGAAGGCTTTGGTAAGTTCGATAAAGGCAATGTGCAGCGGCTTCTTCTGTTCCCTGCATTTCTCATGTAACTGTCGAAGCGAAAAGATCATGTCACTAGTTGATCTATTTGCTTTGAAGCCACACTGAAAATTCTGGGTAGAACCTGTCAGCGAGTATGTGTAGTCTGCTCAGGAAGACACGATCAAACAACTTGCCAACTAAGCCCAGGAGTGAGATGCCTCTGTAATTGTTACAATAACTCATGTCTCCTTTGTTTTTGTATAGCGTGACGATGTTGGCATCCCTCATGTCTTGCGGCATGGCCCCTTCACTCCAGCACTAACAAAGAAGTACGTGTAGGGGTTTGAGAAGGGTTCTCTTGCCGCACTTGATGATTTCGGGTGGAATTCCATCGCCTCTAGGTGCTTTTCTACTGGAGAGGATGTCAATAGCCTTGCTGAGTTCGTCGGTGGTTAGTTCCTCGTCCAGCTCCATTAGAATGGGTAGACATTCTATGCCACCCATGGCTGAGCTGGTGACAGCATTCTCTCCGTACCCTACCCACCTCTCCATTAGATTTTTCCTGTCATGGATCTGCTTGCCTGTGGATGACCTCAAAGGAGTTGTCTTTCACTGAGTATGGCATACGGCTTTCTTGATGCCGCCATACGTGGCCCCAGTGTTGCCTGTATTAGCTGACCCTTGGATGTCCTTGCATATATGGTGCCAGTATTCGTTAGCACAGCGCCTAGCAGTCTGCTGGACTTTGCTTCTGGCTGTTCGGAGTACCTGGAGGGTTGCTTGGCTGGGTGAGCGCTTGTGTAATTCAAGGTCTGCGCGCTTGGCCTCGATAACTGAAGTCATGACACTGCAGTTAACCTCGAACCAATCATTTGTCTTTCGTGACTTCTTCTTTTCAAAGACTGCTGATGCCAGTGTTTGATCGGGGATGTCTCCAAGATGTATTGTGTTGGGGCTTCGTCTGAAAGAAGGAGTTGGTGATGCAGAGGTCGAATTGGAGCACAACTAAAGAAGTTGCTGTCCATACTAATTGATCTTGCCGACTCCGTGATGGCCCAACAGACTGGCCAGACGACATGATCGGCTCCCACCCTTGCGTTGAAGTCACCCAACAGCAGCAGGTGTTTCTTTGGCGGTATCTGGCTGATGATGAAATCCAGGTTTCCATAAAACTCATCTTTGGCTTCTGATGTTGAGTACATGGTTGGCGCATACACACTGATTATGTTGACAGGGCCGTCGGACGTTTGAAGACGGAGCGAGAGGAGTATTTCAGATCCGTTTCCGTCAGGCTCTATCATCCCTAGCAGTTTGTTCTTGACTGCAAAGCCTACGCCCTGCTCTCTTGTATCGTCGAGTCCCTTGCCTTGCCAATATAACGTGAAGTCCCTTTCCTCAAAGACCCTGATTCGGCCAGGCGTGTTACTTGGAGTGTGGCGATGTCGACATCAAACCTTTTGAGCTCGTTGTTAATGACTGCAGTCTTTCGGGCGTCACTGATGTCATGGAGGTCCTGTGAGATGCCTGTCGTCATAGTACGAATGTTCCAGCATCCCAACTTCATAGACGATTTCCTTTTCCGGTTCCGGTCCGTTTTCCTTTTCATTGTCTGTTTTGTACTCTCTCTTGTGTTGCTTGGTGCAGGGATTTCAGTCCACTCTTCAGGCTACAAAACCCTAAGCCCCGCGCAACCAGTGAGGCAGGTGAACTGTGGCGAGACAACACCTTGCTGGCTTGGAGCTGCCCAGCTTGAGGCGGACGGTAGCTATCCAGTGAGATCTGTAGATCTCTCCCACCGTCGGAAGCAACCCCTGGCGCCACAATCCACGCCAATCGAGCAGGAGGCTTATAACCGGTAAACTGCTGCTTCCCGTGTTTTATCTACACCGTGAGGTGAAGCTGGAGTGTCCTCTCCAAGGCACAAGTCTGGGCAAGTTGATATGGAGGGCCAGTTTTTGCCCATGCAGCAAGTCCCCCTCTCCACGTCACTGGTGTATCCAAAGGAACAGCCAGAGCTGATACAGTTTGGCACCAGTGCCGTCGCAGGAGCTACCAAAAGGAAGTTGAACACATCATCGGATTGTCTTCGGGTCTCCCACTTCGGATTTGTTGTCAGGATTTTCTAACTTAGCCTTTCTCATGCATGTGAAGGAATAGCCGCAAGGCCGCGAAGGTTTGGAACAAGAGTTTACCTTCTCCTAGACATGCGACCTGTCAAGGTTAACGAGCCCCATCTGCCCGAAGCGTCTGATTTTAACTTTTAAGGCGCCAGATATCCGCCTCTGCCCCTTCTTCTGTCAGTAAAGAACAATTCCGTCATGTGAAGGCCAGGAGCTGGATTGGGCTGTTAGAGGCTTTACGAGACGCACACCGTTGAGGCACTTAATAGGTAATGAGAGCTTATCCTCACATCCATCCCGCTTAATAGTCTTGGAATCAGTAATATGTAATTACCCTATATATGTAAACTAATGTAATACCATAATACATTACAAATAGAGGTGTGCGTATTGTACCAAGGAACCATAGCGAACCCCTGTTAGCATAGCGGACAACTTATTACCGCGTTTATGACCCTATTGGCCAGCCATAATACGCCGTGTGGCGTCGTTGATGTGGTACGTGTATGGCAGACCGATAGGTCCATAAACGCGGTACTAAGTATATATTATCGTAGGCGCGGAAACAGGGGGAAGGAGCAGCTGCCCCACCTGGAATGTCCCACCCCGAGTCAATATGAGCCTAAATGTGGGTTTTGGCGAGATTCAACGGATGCAATTGGAGGTTTGTGGTGAGCTTCCATAATGTTGAACGTCGCCATATAAAATATTCAACATTCAATCTAACCCCCCCCCCCTTCTTCTGATGTCATCAATCGAGAGCTGAGACAGCGGAGAAGCTGAAATTACGGCAGTGCGGCGGCGAAAACATTCCAACAGCACTCCCTCCCCGTCTTCCGATGTAATGATCCGACAGCGGAGCGGAGTGGTGTTGAAGCTCCGCTCCTCCAATATTAATTTCGTTCCCGCGCCAGTGCATATTATTACTGTATTAATTAATTACGATACACTAAAACTGAATCACCTGCTAACATCCTGCACAATGCACATTATCGGCCTACCATATTATGGCGTATATTATCATAGGCGCGGAAGAAGCAGCGACTAGAATTACCACTGACTCCACGACGGTGCACGTCAACGACACGCAGTGAGTGTTTGGTTACCGGAGAACGATAGCTGTCGACACAGCAAACGCCGGTGAAAACTCCTGCATGAATTGGCAAGCGGCTAATGTAGACAAGGAATGGCGGCGCTTCAAACAGCACTGCGAGTTTACGATCAAAGGCCCGCTTGCAACGAAACCTGAAGGTCAGAAGGTAAAATACCTCATGACGTACATCGGCGTCAAAGGACGCGAGATATACGAGACCTTTACTTTGATGCCAGCGACGGGTGACGATCCGGCAGAAAACGCCACCCTGCAAGGCGTGTACAACAAATATGCGTAGTATGTCGCACCGATGACAAGCCAAATCCGCGCAACTGTCACTTTCAACCGACGTAAACAAGATCCAGGTAAAAAGTTTGACAACTTTGTCACGGATCTACGAATTCTTGTGAAAGATTGTGGCTATGCTGAAGACGACCGCATGCTCAGAGATGCAATTATTCTGAGATCATCGCAAGCCGCGGTCTGCGTGAAATGTCTAGAGAAAGGATACAAACTGACTCTAAACATGGCCATGATTATTGGCCAGACCTACGAGACGTCCCAGGAAATTATGCGCGCAATAAACGTCCATGAAGACCCCACAATTCATGCCGTGAACATTGAAGGTCGGGGAAAACCGAGGATACCTGGACGTTCGAGGAACTGATCACAGTCCAGATTCCGCAAAGACCATGCTAAACAGAAAGCGCGATACCAGGCTCAACGGAAATGTCAGAAATGCGGGTACAACATATCGCACGAACGTTGCCCCGCTAAGGACAGCTAGTGCCACTACTGTCATAAGACGGGACATTTTGCGTCGATGTGACGCAACAAGGCGAGCGCCCACATAGTTGAGGACATGTGTGGCTTTGAGCAATCAGATGATGACGGCGACGCACATCTGATCAATACCATCACCAATACAGACGGCGACTGGTGGGAAAGCACAGGTGTAAACGGAACACACATCCAAATGCAGATAGTCACCGGCGCTACGAAATCTCTGATGCCGTACAACGTGTACAGAGATATGCACTGCAATCACCCAATCATAAAGACCGCTCGCAAGTTCAAATGGTACACTCGTCACCCAATTAAGGTAGAAGGTTGTGTCACACTCCCAACTCGGTACACAACAATTGCGTTAAGGTAGAGTACTACATCGTACATATATACCAGAAACCATTGTTATAAGAGCATTGTTATCGAAATTAATCCCAAACATGAGTACAGTGGACGCTCCACTTCGGGATGTGATGAAACGAGACGTCGATTTTTACTGAGGCAAACCACAACAGAGAAGCTTCGAAGAGCTGAAGTAACTTTGTTGCAGTGCGCCGGTGTTGGCGTATTACGATGTGACAAAAGATGTCACAATACAGTGTGATGCGAGTAGCAACGGACTAGGAGGAGTCCTCCTACAAGACGGTCGTCCAGTAGCCTACACAGCGAGAGCGCTCACACCAACCCAACAGAGATGAGGTATGCTCAACTGGAAAAGGAAATGTTAGCTATCGTGCATAGCTACAAGAAATACCATTACCACATCTTTGGAAAAACTACAACGGTTGAGAGCAATCACAAACCACTTCAGGCTATATGCGCAAAGCCACTGCTACCAGCGCCCATGAGGTTACAAGCAATGTTGCTAAGACTGCAACAGTACGGCATGAACGTGACGTACAAGTCAAGTAAGGAAATCCCTATGGGAGATGCACTGAGTCGTGCCCACCTGCCCGATTCAGTACCTGATATTGAGCCTGTCATGGTCAACATGATCAACTTCATCGCCGTAATACACGATACAAGCAGTTCCAGGAATGCACAACCAATTACCTGAACAAGCTACACGCTATGATCCTCAAGGGCTGGCCAGATACATAGCAGGAAACACCGCACACAATCAGAATGTACTGGACAATATGTGACGAACTCTCCGTATCTGACGGTGTAGTGTACAAAGGAATGATAATCGTGGTGCCGCCATGCATGAGGCCTACATGCTTGCACAAATACATGAGTCGCGCATGGGCTTAACGGAATGCAAGCAGCGAGCACGGGAAGCACTATACAGTCCTGGGATGACGCAACAAATCGAAACTCTCGTGAGTGATTGCGCTGCGTGTAATACGAACTAGAATAAGCAACGAACCGAAACGTTCAGGCTAACGAAAACACCCGATCTGCCTTGGATTGAGGTAGCTGCGGACATTTTCGAGTGGGAACGAAATAACTAGTTGGACACTGTGGATTACTATTCTAAGTACATGGATGTCGACAAACTCGAGAATTTGAGCAGCGCAACAACGCTTGATGCCTTGAAGTCACAAATGAGTCGACAAGGTATTGCAGAAAAATTGAGATGTGACAATGCGACTCAGTTCTCGTCTCGCGAACATGCGCTATTCTGCAAAGACTGCCAGATCGAACATTGCACGTCATCGCCTGCCTTCTCACAGTCGAACGGTGAGGCAGAAAGAGCGGTACAGATTGTGAAACGACTTTGGCGAAAGTGTACAGTCAAACACTTGGCCTTGCTAGATTACCGCATTACGCCGCTAGAAAGCTGTAATGTGTCACCAGCCTAGCTGTGCATGAGTCGCAGGTTAGAAACAAATTGCCGATCGCCAGAGAGCTTCTAAAGCTAACTGCCTACGACGTGACAAAAGTAAGACGTACACAGCCTGAACCGGGACAAAGAGAACCAGCGTTACTATCACGACCGGAAGGTCGACAGGGATCTCCCTGTACATCTGCCAGGAAATCCAATGAGGTTGGCTCCATTTCCGAGCTCCAAGAAATAGCTACACGCCAAAGTTGTAAGCCAAATTCAAGCTCCTCGATCGCATGTCGTTGAATGGAACGGGAAAAAGCACAGACGCAACAGAAGACACCTGCCACTGTCAACGTTCGGAGCGGAACGGGTATACCCCAGAGTCAGGCCAGAAATATGCCGTGCGCGAGCCGGATCAACAAATGCTAATCTGGGAGTTACTCAAACAGCAGCAGCCCTGAAGAATCACAAGCCGCGTCTAGCGTCTAGCGTTCGCAGTGCGCCCGTTACTTACCCGTCGCCCCCCACCGGAATTGTGACCCGTAGTGGTTGTGTGAGCAAGCCAACAAGACGCATGGACTTGTGAACTATGGCCAGGCTAACCGAAGGGCAAACGTCGTGACTGAGACGTTCCAGTCCCACCAGGATAGAATAATCCCTGAGTGACCCGTAGTTGTTTAGTTCAAGACGGCAGATAGTCTACCCTACAGTCTTTTTAACTTTATATGTGTTTTAGTAGTAGTTCGCGCACGAAGAGTTGTTCGCAAGAAGAAGTTGAACTTTACATCTTAGTTTCGAGGAAGCACATAATACCAAAGACATTAATTGTTTAATAATTTCAGTAATTTGAGCTTTAATTAGAAGTGTGAATAATTGACAGAAAATGGAAGCAGACGCGGACCTTTATAAATACGTACTTACTTGGTAAATTGTACAATTGCATAAGTACACGTTCACATTTATTAACTATTTATGAATTGAAAGATCATACATTTTGTTTTAGCAGTACAGTTAACATGTCTTTGAAAGAAAGGGAGGTGTAGTGTTCAGGCTTGCTCTAACTGCGCATGCACGCGATTAGCGGCAAGCCGTCAATAAACGTATAGAGTTACCACACTCTCGTTACATAGTCGAGTCACGATATGTTACAATCACGCCACATTGTGTGTGTTCGGCTCGGGTCGAACTCTCTTTCCAAACTCTAGTCTTCTTCATGTCCCCACGCTGTCCTGTGTTGTTCTTCCATGTGTTTGCTGTAACGGGATGGTCTTGGATGCAATCATTATTTAATATTTATGTCTACAACAGTGTCTAGCAAATCTCACTCTTATTTCTTGGATCTTCTGAGTAATTCCGTTTGTATCTTTATACAAGTGACACGTGTTTTCCCCGTTAATGTTGAATATGGCTTGCTAGTTGTGTTCTGGGTGTCTTTGTTAGTGTACAAGGCTCGCATCCGTGCAGCAGCAGAGACTCCACCGTTACAATGAACCGCTGTTGCTTGATCTTGCATGAAAGTATAGGCCTAGATTTCAAAACAAGTGTTCTTAGTTCGTTTTCATGTTACTGCCTTCCTGATCTGGATATATTTAGTTGCAAAGATGGCTCAAGTGCCCGACGTACTTAATATATTTGACCTTCTCCTAATACTATCGTACTATGCAATACTATCATGTGCACACTTATAAATCCCTACATGGACAGGTTCCATGATGTATATCGGACGTGCTGAATGTGTACAAATCAAGAAGAACGCAGCGATCCATGGATTCAGTGACATTTGAAGTTCCAAGGGCTAGAACAGTTACTTGCGGAGACTGAAACTGTCAGTGTTCAGCAGCCAAGTTGTGGAATGCGCTACTGGCTCACATTCGTGAAGCAAAAACATTGAACACTCTCAAGAGGCTGCTAAAACACATTTGTTCCTGACCCATTTTTGTGCTTAACTATTTCTAGTCAGTTTTTATTACATTTTAAAACAGTATATATATATTCATCTTATTATATCCAACCTTCTGAGAATTTATATATTTTTATCATGCTATCTTTTTTATGCTTTGTTTTTAATGTCCATGATTATTCTATTGATTGTGTACAGCGCTTTTGAGCAGGCTTTTATGTATGAAAAGAGCGCTGTATCAATTCGGTATAATAATTGTTCCTCCTCTGGTCACAATGTCAATGTTTTCGGGGAGGCTGTATGCCATTAATTCAGGGAATAGAAGGGGTCTTGTGCGTGTGTGCGTGCGTGCGTGCGTGCGTGCGTGCGTGTGTGCGTGTATGCGTGCGTGCGTGTGTGAGCGCGGGTGTGCGTTTGTGCGTTTGTGTGTGGGTGTTTGACAAAGTTGATGCGCACAGATTATGCATGGAGAGCCTAGATCTATAACAACAACTATGATTGTTTGTAGGCGTCTGTGTCGTGCTGGAATGAACTTTCTTACGTTTCATCCCAGTTCAGCAGATCTGAGACGGCAGTCCGTGGACTGCTAGTAGCAGTGGTGTCATATGTTCTAACTACAAGCATTTTATTCTAGTCTTGATTAAGCAAGCCCCGTGATGACGTGATCTGCCAAGAAAATCGATGCTTGCCAAGAAAATCGATGCTTTCGCCATGAAGAGCCTCCGACGCCTCGCGAACATAAAGTGGGCCAATATCAGCAATAACACGATCAAGGAACGTACCGGTCAGAAGCATGCACCAATACTCATCACCCAGCGACGCCTTCGATGGTTCGGCCACCTGCAATGTATGGCACCAAACTACCCTGCCGCTCTATTATACCAATTCCACCCACAACACACCGGCTGGAAACGGCGCCGTGGGCGTCCTCGCCGTCGATGGATCGACTGTGTTAAGCACGATTTGGATGGCCTGGGTCTCACGCTTGAGACGGCCGAGCAGCTGGCCGTTGACCGCCCCACCTGGAAGGCGATGATAAAGGATGTGGTGTGACCTCTACGCCTGGATATCCGGCAAGAACCCTAAGTCAAGTAAGTCAAGTGATGTGGCGCCACTATTTGTCGCACAAAGAACAAAACTGCATCCAGAGACGTCTTGATGTTGCAGTGAAGGAGCTGGGGTTGGTAGGTGTATAATTGAAAGTGTTTTGTGAGTCTCAATTAGTTCTTTGTGAACACCACGGGGATATAATCATACATTTTATGAGTCTGATGGCTTAACTTGAGGTGCAGTTGAGGGTTTCTCGATCTGAGCCGAATCAAATGTTGTAGTCGCAATAATTGTGTTGCTGCTGCACCGCCTAACGTCAGCTTCTCCACTGCCTCTGCTCGACTGGTGACATCGGAAGACTGGGGGGTGAAGGGGAGTATGGGGGGATGCTGTTGAAAAATGTTCGTCACTGCGCAGCCGCAATTTCACCGTCTTCTCGCTGTCTCTTGCGTTGCCTCCTATCTCGTCTCAACAGATGAAATGGGAAGACGGGCGGGGGAGGTCTGTTAAAATGTGTTTGCTGCTGTGTCATGTCGCTGTATCTTCACTTCAACTTTTCTTCAGTTTCTCCGCTTCCTTAACTGACACAACTGTGACATCAGAAGGTGGGGGTTGTTATTGACAGTTATTTACCGCCGCGTCCGCATAACTTCAGGTTATTTAACAAGATTGCCACGCAGATAATTAACTCTAGATGGCAGGTGGACAAGGAAGCCTTTTGGCTTATCGAGAGTTCAAACTTTTTTTATCTACAAGTATCCCGCCCTTCTGAGGTATGTGTCGATTTTATTTTTACATATTCATGGCATAACACGGTGTTCAGGTGTTGTGCTTGGCAGTAGATTCCACCACAGCTGTTTTATTGTTACAAGTTTGACGTATTTCAATTCAAGGAACGTTTTTCATATTTCTCATGTGCGTGTATAGAGGTACAGACATTACTTCGGACGTTTACATTTTACTTGAAAATGATTACTGCTGCCGGACTGTTATGGTTTGTAATCGACATTCATTTACACTTGCCTTAAGAACCGGTTGCAAACTTGTCAAGCAGGACGCTGTGGTATATTCTTGGATAACACCAGACCACGAACAACTTCTGTGCAACCCCCGATGATACGCAGTGATGCAAGATGCACTTCAGGATGTGTGTGTATCAACAATGGCATCAGTGGTGCGTTGCTCTAGGACACAGTTGTTTTCAACTGCCGCTAATGCAACCAGGTATACCAGATCTCCGGTGACCTGCTGTGTGAATCTTCTACTTTACCAACTGTGCATCTTCAAGCGTTCGTCTACGAGACGTAAACACCGTGGCGGTCGTAAAGTCGCAAAACATATCGGGACAACAATTCACTACGCAAGAGTACCGGCGTTGCCACGACCAAGCCGAAATGTAATACTTTAATAACTGTACCATTGTATAAGCAGGTACAGCGCGATCAAGGCGTACGAGTATGCTACGTTTACGTACAATCGTGTCGGAAGAAAACACTCGCCATTGCGGATTATATACTTGAAAACCATCTCGATATGATGACGATATGCGAAACGTGGTTAAAGCCTTCGAGCGACGGCAGTGTGATTACAGACAATGTACCAAATGGATATTCCATCAAGCACACGTCTCGCCCTACCGACAAAGGGGGCGGTGTCACTATTATCCATAAATCCGAAATCGTCTTACACAAACAGGTACCAATGCGTTTCGATCGTTTGAACACATCGAGTGCATGCTGAAAACACATACGTCATCCACCAGAATCGTTGTTATTTACCGCCCGCCGCCATCAATGAAAAATGACTTATCAACAACTGTGTTTTTTAAAGAATGTGACCGTTTCATCGACCTCTGATTATCATGGGAGATTTGAATTTTCATATTGACAACGCTGCAAATGTTGATGCACGGCGACTGGTCAATTCTGTGAATGCCACAGGAATGGTGTTGCATGTTCGCGGGCCAACCCACAGGAAAGGACACACTTTGGATGTACTCATGACCCGCAGCATGGACGAACACCTTGTTTGAGATGTTATCGTTACGGATATGGGCCTTTCTGACTACTTTGCGATGAGTTTCATCATAGACATTGTTCAACATCGCACTGGCTTGATGAAAATCAAATATCGCAAGTTACGCACCATTGATGCAATGTCTTTTCGACATAACATTCCCCTGTTCCGTTGTGATGATCTTGACTTGCTGAACGTAGAAGAACTGGTTGATCAATACGATCATATGCTGGTCAGCTTAGTTAATTCGCACGCGTCCGTTGTTGCAGGCAGATAAATACAAGACTGGTTGCAACTCGCCATTAATCAAGAAGGCTGGACTAAATCCAGAACCAATACAGAAATATCGACCTGTATCGAATCTGACATTTCTCTCTAAAGTAATCGAGCGCGTTGTAGCAAAACAGCTAAATGTCCAAATGCAAGAGAACAACTTGCAAGACCAGTTTCAATTGGCATATCGACAAGATCACTCAACTGAAACGGCTCTGCTTAAAGTACGCAATAACATTCTATCTGCAGTAGACCGTGGCTGTGTTGTTGTGTTGGTTATGCTTGACTTGACCGCCGCTTTCGACACCGTTGACCGCGGCATTCTATTGAGCAGACTCACTCACAGGTTCGGTGTCACTGGCGCTGCGTTTGAGTGGTTCAGATCTTACTTGTCCGGTCGGCATCAAGTCCTGCTGTGCCGTTTGGTGTACCGCAAGGCTCCATACTCTGGCCATTGCTGTTCACTGCACATATCACACCACTTGGCGACATTATATTAAGAAATTCGGCTAGGTTTATCACCCTTATGCCGACGACACGCAACTTTATGTTTCGTTTTGTCCTGGTGGAGATGGCCAACTGAACTCAATGGGTCGTTTGTGCTGTTGCCTAGAAGAAATTGGCGAATGGTCTCGGACCAATGTACTAAAATTAAATGATCAGAAGACGGATGTCATGGTGCTTGGTACTAAGCAGAAGTTGCCACTGCTAAAGGAGATTCGTATTTTTGACTCGACTTTGACTTCGTCTTCAAGTGCGCGCAACCTGGGCGTTGTATTTGATCAATCCCTCAACATGACTAACCACATAAGTGTCATTTGCCGAACAGCGTATATGTACCTCCACAACATCAGTCGTATCAGGCAATACCTCACAACATATGCGACTAAGCCACTTTTGCATGCTTTCGTCATATGTAGATTGGACACGGGAACGCGCTACTGGCTGGACTACCACGTGACCTCAGAACTCAGAATCAAATTATTTGACGTATAAATACGAATAACGCTAGTAATAGATAAGGCCGGGAGACTCCCGTTAAGATATATAATATCGCTAGCACAGGAGCCACCCCATAAATATAAACAAACAATAACATTTACATATTCACAAACTCCAGCGAATCAAAAACATGGCAGCCAGAATCATCACGTCCACACATCGCCGTGACCACATAACTCCAGTTCTAAAAGAATTACACTGGCTGCCAATCAAATGCCGAATCGACTTTAAAATACTCCTTAATAGTGTTCAGATGTCTGAACGGGACGGCGCCGCTGTATCTTGCCAACCTGATAACCAGACAGTGTCCCGGACGCACATGTTCATCTGAACAACTTTTGCTTGAAGTTCCACGAACGAACCCGATCAGTTTAGGAGACATGTCCTTTCGTGTGATTGGACCTCGACTATGGAATGCACTGCCCATTGCTATAAAATGCAGCAGAACTCTGTCGGGGTTCAGAAAGACACTAAAGACGCACACATGTTCAAAGCCCAATACTGCTGACATGTTTAACATTTAATTTCATTTGGGGACATTTTACTGCACATCTTACTGTTACACACACACACACACACACACACACACACACACACACACACACACACACACACACACACACACACACACATACATCAATGAAATTTTACAATTCGTCTCCTCTTTCGATATCACGATGCTACTGCCGAACGCCAACAACGTATCAGTACCCCAGAATAAACCCTGGAAATCCGGACACATATGTGTAGGCCTACTACTCAGAGCTCGCAACAGAAATATAATTGTTCATATCTTCCATTAGGATATCGACGACTCGTCGTTAGCTATGTATGCAATGAGCTAGCTTATCGAATTGCCATGCGACTCCGTGATACTCAGGACGACCTCCAAGGTGTTCGATCTGTCGCATGCATTTGCCGACGGAACTGTACCCTCGTCTGTACAAACAAGCCAAGCGCACATTGCAATCTGTTTGGCACAGCATACCACAGCGTTCGCTTTATTTTAAGTCCAAAAACAACATTCACTCTACTCTATGTAAAATATATGTTCTTTTATGACATGGCATGCAGTCCTGCTCAAAGCGCTTTACAATTCACCCCCTGGCAAATTTTTTCAATTGAAGACCATCTCGGCTTATCTGGGACGCCGTCGGATACACTGCAATTGGTGCGAGAATATTATTCGTTCACAGATACCTTCCGATGTCTATATTATATAGCGTTATACTCACACATATAGCTGAGTGAACTGAGACAGCGTGGAGTGAACGAACTCGCACAAAGTTCGAAACGGCATCAAAACGATTCGATTGAGAGTGCGATGCTCTGAGTGCTGCCACCGCGTCCCACGTGTCCCGCAACAGCCTAATTTAATTCATGTCTCATGCAAATATCCTACTGCAATGCATCTAGCGAGTGTGATTATGACTTTATGCTATAGGTATTGAAAATTAGCGTTTGTTCTTTCTTTATCAACTGACATCCTTTAGCTGCAAACTTGACACTTTACAAAAAGCTGCATAAATTAAGTAAAACTATAAAATATAATATTTTTTTTTAAATAGTGTAAAAGAATTGGTTTAAACATAACAAATAAATAAATACATAGAAGGTACATTTATAATACACACACATGAATAAAAGTTTACGAATAAATCATTAGTATGTCAATGTCATTAAAACGAGAGCGTGACTCGATCACATCAGTCGCACGCACGTACGCCAGTTTAGAGACGTTTTTAAATATATCTTGAAACAGCCGAGAGTGTTCAGTTGTTTAATGTTCTCAGGCATGTGGTTCCACAGTATGGCCGCATGTTTCCTGAAACAACGTTCACCACAAGTTACTGTCCGCAGCACAGATACGACGAGAAATGACTTCTGTTGATCTTAAGGTACGAGTAGGTTGATGTTTCTGCATCAGGGCGTTTGTTTAAATGTTCAATAGGGGGGGGGGGGGCAAAATCCTAAATGGGCGGCACGTAAAAAGGGCAGTTTACGCATGCATTAATGAATATGTACATAACCCTTAGGCATGTACGAAAGCTTAATATAATGTGTCGTTATCTTTGTATCCATGTATTTGGACAGTTTGTGCCAAGGACTTTCATAAGTGGACAAAGTCGTCTAACATGGAATTGTACGAAGGAACACGGGGGCATTCCTTAAAATTGTATAAAACCGGAGTGAACAGTTGTGGCGCCTACGGCTAGTGACAACTGCATTTTGGTATGAAAATAAATGTTACACGTATATCCTAGAAACATGTTTTATTACAACCAATACATGCAGTGGTCATTGAAACCGCATACAGATCCTGCAAGTCAGAACGTTTGATAGTTGTCTAAATTTGACTAGACGAGTCCCGTTTCGTGCGTGAATCTCCTAACGAATTCACGCTCTCTGAAGACGTCCCAGTCTGGAGCCCCGCATCTTCTTGTCTTCTCCAAGAATTTGACGACAGCGGCTCTAGGCTCATAGTAGGCGGTGCCCACACCATTCACTGACAGCGGCTCTAGGGTCATAGTAGGCGGTGTCCACACCATTCAGTGACAGCGGCTCTAGGGTCATAGTAGGCGGTGCCCACACCATTCAGTGACAGCGGCTCTAGGGTCATAGTAGGCGGTGTCCACACCATTCACTGACAGCGGCTCTAGGGTCATAGTAGGCGGTGGCCACACCATTCACTGACAGCGGCTCTAGGGTCATAGTAGGCGGTGCCCACACCATTCACTGACAGCGGCTCTAGGGTCATAGTAGGCGGTGTCCACACCATTCACTGACAGCGGCTCTAGGGTCACAGTAGGCGGTGGCCACACCATTCACTGACAGCGGCTCTAGGGTCATAGTAGGCGGTGTCCACACCATTCACTGACAGCGGCTCTAGGGTCACAGTAGGCGGTGGCCACACCATTCAGTGCCACCGTGAGTCGGCTCTAGGGTCACAGTAGGCGGTGGCCACACCATTCAGTGCCACCATGAGTCGGCTCTAGGGTCACAGTAGGCGGTGTCCACACCATTCAGTGCCACCATGAGTCGGCTCTAGGGTCATAGTAGGCGGTGCCCACACCATTCAGTGCCACCATGAGTCGGGCATTTCTCGTGTCCTCACTCATACTGGGGCGGTGATTATCGACCACGAGGTTGTGGTGGCTCACGATCCTTTCGGTCTGCATAAAGTGAGGGCTCGTGCACGCCATATATGCCAACACCTTCTGAACTGAACCTGTTGTGACTGGCAGAAGTTGGCGCAGTCTGACAGTCAACTTACAGCCTACATCACAACCATCAGGCAAGAATGGCACATTCATCACGTTTTCCCACTGCTCGGCTGCCCCGTCCGCAAAGTCAAATGCCTCATCCGGGAAAAGGCGCCTGACGACGCGCACACCATGCTCAACGAATGACCTCGGACTGCGTGACATCACTAACACATTCCCGTCTTTGATGACGTCCTCCTGCTCCGGATGCATGCGTTCAGACAGGTATTCGTGCGATGCTTGCACGACCTCCAACCTGATTGCTCGTCTGTAGCGGCGGTTTGTACAAACGTACAGGTGATTACACTTTCGTTGTGTCAGGTCCTCTTTTGTGTTATAGGTTGGACAACTCACTTTCTCCTCCCTTCTTCCCGGGAATAGTCCTTCCCTCATTAGGTTCAATTTCTTGATTGCCGCATCAGTCACAGGGGGAAGATCGCTGATGAACAAATCACTCTTTTGCAACTTCTTCTGGAGTGTTTCAAATATCTCCAGGATGTCGCCCCTCGGTGTGGTGATCCACGTTTGTTGGTAGTTCCAGGTTGTCAGGAACCCTTTGGCTCCAGCGTTCTCCTTTCTGTCGCTGGTACTTTCTGGCGCCTGCATCTGTTCCCACACCATAATGCAAGCTGGTAGGTTGTTCAGCACAGCATCAACCAGCTGCAGCTCGTGTTGGGCAAACCTGACATCGTGGTGCCGGGGGAACTGTTTGACATTCCCGGCCTGCTCTGACAACATCTTCATCCGTATCGGCGTCCGGAAGAATCGTACGAGTCCCAGTAGATTGGACTTCCAGATTCCCAACTCAGGTATGGTGCTGACGACGGACTCAATGGCTAAGTCAGACCGGTTCGCAGCACACCAGAATGTTGCCAAACCTATCTGCATTTGGTCAGCAAGCAGACGCCATAGTCCACCTTATCTGCCGGTGTTTGCTGCCTCGCCGTCAGTGGTGACACCAACCAGCTTTGTGTCTTTACCTCCTATCAGATCCAGAGCTTTGTTCACCGCTTCAAGTAGTTCAGGGGCTCCGCTCTTCTCTGGCGAATGCATGACAACGAACGCCCCATATCCATATCAGTAAATTGGTATTTTGTAGACATATTGCCCTTTGGAACAAAATGGCTTTGTACGTTAGAAACGCCTTGTTTCAAGTCGAATGTAAACCTCACCATCTAACTTGAAAATTGTAACCTGGCATCTAGTTACGGAACAGGAAATATAACTAAATACGCCTTTTTGAAAATGCTCGATGCCTCTCTGAGCCATATATCTCGGTAAAATGGTATTGTGTAGTCATATTACCCCTCTGCTACTTGGTTTTCATTATTATACCCCAGTGCAAATCACGCACACTAAAGCGAATAAAAAGTAAGCCCTAGAAGGGGCTGGTTTGGGAGATTGGGGCAAACTGGGGGGTCTGTCTGGGAGCAAACGAATGGGCTGGGGGGCAATGCCCCCCACTTTGTACGTTAAAAAATGCCCTGGTCTGCACAATGTCACTCGTGTATGCCGGTGCCAATCCGTTGAGCAGTTTATAAGTACAAGTGTTGACCTTAAAGCTAAGCCGGTATTTCACTGGCAGCCAATGTAGTTCGCTCTTGCGTGTCCTGGTGATTAGGCGAGCAGCGCATTTCTTTATACCCGAGGCAAACCTTACAGCAGCGCGTTACCATAGTCCAGGCGAGATGTTACCAGTGCCTGGACTAGAATCTCACAGGCGTCATTTGCGATGCATTGTCTGACTTTACCAATATTTCGGATGTGGTAGAAACAGGACTTGGAGATCGCATTCACCTGTTTCTCCATTGTCAAGCCGCTGTCCATTCTAACTCCAAGATTTCTCACGGATTGCACAGCGTGTAGCAGTCTGACCCGATCATGAGGGACAAGTCATTCACCTGATGAATTTGGTGTTTGGACGAAAACACAATCAGTCCGGTTTTTTCCTTTGTTCAATTTTAACATGTTTCTATTCATCCACCCGCCAACAACCGCCACACAGGCTTCTATGGCTGACTTTTCACTGGCCCAGTTCTCGTCGTGCTTGATGGATAAATATATTTGTGTATCGTCTGCATAACAGTGGTAACGAAGATTATCGTTATTCACTATATCTCCAACTGATTTAATGTACATGCAGTACAGTTTCGGTCCCTAAACAGATCCTTGTCGCACGCCGCAACATAGATGTGCGTTAAACGAAGTTGCGAAGCCCAACCGATACACATTGAGTTCTGCCGCTAATGTAGGATCTCATCCAATCCAGGGCTTCTGTAGTCACGCCAAATGAGTGTTAAAAAGGCTTTATTATGATGCCATGGTCGATGACGTCAAACGCACTGGACAGATCCAGCATGACCAGGACGACTACACGTTTTTGATCAAGAGCTTCTGCGATGGCGTTCTGGACTTTCACTAGAGCTGTCTCGGTTGAGTAATCATTGCAATAATTATTCAGAACTTCCTCATCGAGGCCCGGCTTTTTAAGCAATGGTCTCACAGTTGCACGTTTGAAACACACGGGTACCTCTGAGTTGCCAATGATTTGTTCATAATGGCTGTAATCAACGCCACAAAATGATCCAGACACTGTATCAAAAGCCACGTAGGAATCGGGTCTATATCACATGACTTGTTGGGCGAGTTTGTGATTATTCACTTCACCTCATCATGGGTGGCTGGCTGAAACCTTTAAAGCGGGATTCCATCAAACATGACGTCATCGTCCAATGCTGTTTCGTAGATATCACTGGGGTTGCCGGTATCGATGTTACGTGTCCCGTGTTACCCATCAAATGTCTCGTTAATTTGAACAGTTGTTTCTGATCCTTTCCGCAGTCTCTGATCTTTGTAGAAAAGAATGTTTTCTTTGCACTGATCATCAGTTTGTTAACTGCATTGCATTGCTCCCTGAACAGCTGCCGATGACGGGTGAGTTTGCATTGCCGCCATACCCTCTCTGCTCGCCTGGGCGCGTGTTTGGCGTGTCTCAGTTCACCTGAATAGCATTGCGCGTTTGGTCTCAGTGTTATCAACTTTCTTTGCACGGGAGGGTGTTGGTTGACAACCGCTTCAATTCCCGTAGTATAGGCGTGTACAAGTACATCTAGCGGCTTATCAATGTTGTTCAAAATTGGAGTTAAATCCTTGATAAATTCCGGAATACAAATGTCCCGAAGCTTCCTGAAAATGACCAGCTGGCGAACGCTGTCTGTCTTCGTTAATTCAAAAACACACAGCCAGATTGTCGCCGGAAGGGTTACCCTTTGTGTCATCAAGACAAGGCCCAGAAACTGTTGGCATCCTGATCAACAAGGTACTAATGTCTCGGGTGATGACTACGTCCAATGTATGGCCCATCTTGTGTGTGGGTCCCACCATGTGTTGTACCAATCCGTGAGCTTCGAACGTGCCATTGAAGCGCACCGCATCTGCATCATTAATGTTGTCGATGTGGAAATTAAGGTCACCTGTTATGATTACACCGTTGGTTATAACAGCAAGGCGGTCCAAGTACAAACACCACTCGTAAAAAAAACACTGTTCTTAAAACCGTATCGTTTAGAGGGAGGCGGACGGTAAACGATGAGTCCATATGTTCGAAATGTGTCTAAGCCTAAAGCTTTGCAGCCGCTTCGTGAACTTGCATGGTCCTGTTGCCGTATCGCATGCACTGTAGAACTTGTGTAGTCCACATGTCGAAGTCATCGTGACCGTTTACTGCAACAACAAGAAAGCGATGTAATAATAATAATAAGAAGAAAACAAAGACGAAGAAAACATCTGTAGTTGCAAAATCTCCTCGTTTTTCTGTACAAATTTTGAAATCTTTGCATTGGATTCCTGTACGATATCGTATAATATTTAAGATCTGTACCATTACATACCAGGCGTTGTCCAGTAAGCAACCATCTTATTTGATTTAGGTGATTTGATCCTATGATTTAGGTGCAATAGAAGTTATCTTATTATTATTATATGTACTGCCGTGGAACTACTTCGAATTAGTACGCCTCTGGGGCCGGATTCATGAAGCGTACTTAAAGTTACGCAATTACTTAGCATCACTTGTTTGTGTAAACTCCTATGTTCGCTTATATGAAAAAAATCACGTAATTTACTAAAACAATCATCTTAGCGTTAAGAACGTTCTTAGCCGCTTCATAAAACCGGCCCCTGGTTTTCAAGTGGGAAAAAGTGACGTCAACACCAATTGTTAATACGTCAATCCGTAACTACGCAGTGGGCAACTTCCTGTGGGACGCCGGTTGCGAGTTACCATAACTGACATAAGCGGATCCAGGGGAGGCCTGGGGGCACGTGCTCCCTACTCTTTTGGTGTCGCGATGCCTGCGCTAGAGTGGGGTGCCCCATACATCTTTCTAATATGCCCCCGTTGTGTCCAGTCTATCTTTGCTAAATATTTCCTCATGTCCTTATACCTTCCTTTGTGGAAATTTCTCTTATACTGCTTTTAAATATTCCTTTCTGATTTTACTTTGATGGTAAAATGTATCTGGTTGTGATCGCTACTCCCCAGTGGCTCACATATCTTGACATTGTCAACCAATTCATTCTGTGAGGATAACACTATGTCTAACACATTCTTACCCCTGGTTAGTTCTAGCACATGTTGAGAAAGGAATGCATCTTGAACTAAAAACTTGTGGTCCTCTCTCCCCATACTCTGTAGAGATTTCCATTGTATATGCCCATGGTTACAATCCCCCATAATAATACAGTCCCCTTTGCTTACTTCCCTTATAGCGTTTTGTATTTTTTCATTCTCTTCTATGCTTATGTTTGGACTTCGATAAACTAACCCAACTGTTTACGTTGAGTTTCCTGTAACTATGTTACACCAAACAGCTTCTTCGCAATCTGCTTCTCTTTCTAATTTTATTTCATAAACCTGAATAGATTCTTTAATATATAAAATAACCCCACCTCCCTTTCTTCCTATTCTATCTTTTCTAAACATTACATATCCTGCCAGTCCCAATTCAGCATCTGATATATCGGTGGTGGTCCAGGATTCGGTTATACCTATTATATGAGGGTCAATATCTTCTACCATAATGTTTAATTCATTTCTTTTGTTTACTATACTACTTGCATTTAAACAAACACATTTATATCCAGCTTCAGAAGAGTTTTCCAGACTGTTATTTGCTGATTTATTTGTGCTGTCTTTATCTATGCCTCCATTTTCAGGCTTTTCTGTGAGTCCCCCCCGCGAATCTAGTTTAAATAGATGCAACCTGTCCCCCTGTCAACAGATTGCAGCAGGTTCTCTGAGAAAATTGCTGCCCCCTTTCCACTAAGATGGAGACCATCTCTCATGTACATATCTTCCCTCCCAACAAAGTATCCCCATAAATCTGTGAATCCCACCGCCTTTTCTTCACACATCTGCTCAGCTAGTGCATTGATCGCCATCCTCTTGCAGTTTCTATACGTTGCCCCCCTTCCTCCCATTACTGGCAACATTCCTGACAAAATAACCTGTTCAACTCTCGTCTTCTTTAGCTTCCTCACTAACTGTCTATACTTCTGTACTATCGCAGTTGTTCCCTCCCTGTCTGCATTATTGGTTCCTACATGTACCAGTATAGACCCCCCCCTTGCCATGTCCCAATACCTTCTCTACCCTGTCAGTTACATGTTCAATCCTAGCCCCCGGTAAACAAACAACGACGTCCTTCCCCTCGCTCAGTGTCTTGTCCGTCTTTCTCATAATGGAGTCGCCCATAAACACCCTCTCTTTCCTCATTTCCCCCTCAATCACTGCCTTAGAATAGCTCCTTCTTCGGTTTGCATCCGTCTGGTTGTTGTCTTTCCCCCTGTCATCTTCTCTCCTGTCACATTCTCTTACGATCCATTCTTTCCTGTCGCTTTTTCTCTTGTCACCTTTCCTCCTGTCAGCGTCCCTTTTATCGACTTCTCTTCTATCAAATTTGCTCTCACTTCCTTTCGTCCCTTCTTGTTTCGTCCCATCTCATTTTCCTCTCTCCTCTCCCGTTCCATCTTCCCTCCCTCCTTCTCTACGGTCACTTTCTTTCCTGTCACCTTCACGCTTGTCACGTTTTCTGTTGTCGATTTTCCAATTTCTTCCCCTCCAATCACCTTCCCTCCTCTCAATCTCCTTTCCTCAGTTTTCTTGCCACTGCTATTCTCCTTCAGTCTTGCAGTATTCTCGGCTCTCTCCCTGTCGTCTCTCTCCATTCGAACTGCCTCCTTGCTAATTCCCATCTCCATTCCCTTCACAATATCTGTCAACCTAACTATCTCCTTCTGCAGACACTCCACCTTCCAACACCCAATGCACTGAAAGGTGAATCCTTCCTCCATGGTTTCTGCCCATGACTTTCCACACCCGGACAATGCAAAATCTACCCAGCTGTGGCAGTGATCGCACACCAAGTGTCGCTTTGCCTTGACTTGCCGCTTGCAAGGCGCCATATCCCGATCAGAATTTATTTAATAACTTAACTAACTTAGTCTTTATAAAGACTGTTTCCTGTGTACTACAGCACACTTTAGGTTACAAATTTCAATTACACAGCCGACTATTTATCCTAACACGAACGCTAACATTACCGGTAGTGACCTAATTTAAATACAATCAATTACGTTATGTTCGGCTGCTTTATTTATTTAGGTTACGCCGCCCGACTATCGCCCCTGCTTAATTTTAACAACAATGCTACCTAATCAAAATATCTAGCAAGTACTGGCTTACACAGATATTATCTTATGTAAGTAGTTTGATGGTTGTTACTTTATCTCCTATATATTCTACCACATAATCAGGTTTGTTACATCTTGTTTACAATTTATCGAAGGCTAAGCCGCCTAAGTGAGTTACCCTATTATCACTCACTATACTAAGGTGTTCTAAAATACTTTAACTAACTAACTTTAAGCACAACTGCTACTCAATATATGTTTATTGCAACTTTATGAATGATATTAAGGCAAGAATAATACTTATCAATCGGTAATTCCACTTGTTTATCAACTTTTCTGCACCACCAAATTCTACGATCTATCTCCGCCAAATATAGCCTCGAACCCCTCCTGTTTGTTAGTATGACAAAGTGGGAGAGTGTTTGATAGTATGACAAAGTGGGAGTTGGACTTCCGTAGTTGCTAATTAAAAACAATTCACCAAGAATGCCTATACATTTCTTTGCGACATAAGACTTTTTCATCCTGTTGACGAAACACCATTTCACATGCCAACAAGACCTGAAATGCTTGTTTTGTTGGATGGGTAAGTCTGCTATCCTGATACTCTTTAAACTGAGTTAGTTTGGCAGCATCAACATATGTAACAGTGGAACTAACAACACTTGAGATGCAGTTGTCACAAACTTTGTCATGCTTCTGGATTTTTGATACACAGTATCCAGCTAGGTAGTATAAGCTGTTCTCTTCTGCACTACCAAGTTCCTTCACAGATTTCGCTTCAGAAAAGATCATTGGCTGTAACTGTAAGTCTGACTCCACTAGCTTAGGCGAGACCTGCTGCTGATCAAGAAAGTCTGCCACAAACTCTCCTTTCTCATTCTCATAATTTCCAGTAGTAGATGTTTTCAGGAACTGGGCAACAGTCAATATTTTCACTGCGTATTTGATTTCGACTGGAGAGGGAACAGGGTTTTTCAGGCGTAAACAGCTTAACAGATTTTCTAGACAATCCTGGTTAAATCTAGCTGTTAACAGATAGCTGTGGCCCTTGTCAAGTAACTCATTCTGAATGTCTGTGATGGATTGTGTTGATAGAATAACACCTGTTTGAACAGGTTTCCACTTATTACCAATTTGTATTCCAGTAACAATTTGGATGACAGATTTGAGATATGATATAGCACTGGCATGCTCCGATGGATTCATTTTGCTTAGAGCCATTGTAGGATGTCGACTGCACATAAGGTCGAACCATTTATTGACCAGTTCGATGAACCAGGCAGTTACAAGGTCAGCTGACTTTGTACCAGCATTGTTTGATTCTACTAGAAAATTTATTCCTGCTGACACTGATTTACTAAATATATTAAGGGCGTGCGACACTTTCATTTTATAAAAGTGGGAAGGGTTGAGAGCAGCACTTGTTAGTTTTGGGGCCATCTTCAGCTGCTGATCTTCCTGATTTTGTGCTAAAGCCTTAACTGGAGCAATGCTCACCTCTGAGTTGCACAAGTTGTTGCTTTCAACAACATAGTCAGGAAGAGTGACAGTCTGACCACTGACAAGGGCTGCTTTCAAGTTTTTGATGACATGCAGGACATCAGCAATAAAGTACAACTCCCTGGATGGATCACACGGATGTTGTACCTTAATAACTGTGCGACTATGTTTACCGCATATAACACCAAAACTCTTCCACATGCTTCTGTTTGCAGAACCCATGTCACTAGTCACAGCAACTACATGTAATCTTATAGCTGCTGCATGCTTGATTATATCTATGGCCATATATTTAAGAGCAGTCCCATTGATAGAGTTCCCAGTGTAATGATATCCAACAATTTGTTTCCACCGAGTTGTTACACCACCTAGCATAAAACCGAGGCCATGAGTAGCATTGCCGTTATGTCACCTAGTAATTGACCACTACTTTGGTCAAATTCGACACTGGAGGTAATTGCCATTTCATCTAAGGTCAAACAACACTCGCATGCTTGTGATTTTCATTGTTGTACTTTCAACTGTAATAAACTAAACACCTCATTTAGAACACCGGGTTCAAACACAATACCCTGCATTTTTTTCCGTAGCGTGCGCAATGACGGCAGGGGAAACTGTTGCTCTAACAACTGTTCATATCCAGTTGACCCACATGCAAAACGCAACTGCAAGGCTTTCTTTACAGTATTAGCACTCCATTTGCTATCTCGCATGCTCTTTCTACCTAGTGCACGTAGCTGGTCATCAGTAAATTATTTACGTAAGGAAACCATGCACTTTGCCTGATTCTTAATCAGTTCCCTTTTCTCGCGTTTCACAAGCTTCATTTGTTTTTGCAACAATGTCACCCTTATCTGCATGGCGAGCAGTTTCCTTTGTGCTTCTTTCAGCTCATGGCTTCTTTCAGATGGTGGCGATATGTCATCAGGGCATGTCTTGTTGCTAGTAGGTTTTTGACTGTCACTAGTAGTGTTACTTGTGTCACCTACAATATAATAAAATGTTATGCAATACTAGTAGTGATTGTTAATTATCTCTGAACGAGGTTCTTATTGAAACATGATCTGAATAGACGTGATTCTACATCACATCAAAGAATTGTTAACAAATTAAGATATCCCACAACCATTCATATGAATGAATCAGTAGTCTGTATTCCAAGTAATGTTTGAGAAATGGCTTTTAACTATGCACAGTAGGAACAAAATGCTGTGGTCTTTGTTGTGCTATATTTCAGTGTAAATTATCTCTAAGAATAATGGAAATTATTTGGTAGCTCAGAAGAAATTGAGGTTATGTGTGTGTGTGTGTGTGTGCGCGCGCGCGCGCGCGCACGTGTGCATGTGCGTGTCTGTGTCTAACATGAATGGCAAACGTCTTAGTGGTGCAAAAATACACATTGGATTACTACTTAAACTTATGATTTCATAACATATCATAATGGAGAATTATATTTTTTTGCAATGCCCTTTTGTTACTTTTTATGACAAGCATGAGCAGGATGTATTGGCACAACTGACAATATATTCTCAGCAACCACTTACTTTCATTTTCGTCATCCACCTTTGACGGAGTTGTCTGAGGACCTGCATAATATGGATGATCTGGCGAAGACAGACAGGGAGATTTGGTGGCAGCAGCAGCAGCAGCAGCAGCAGCAGCAGCAGCAGCAGCAGCAGCAGCAGCAGCAGCAGCAGCAGCAGCAGCAGCAGCAGCAGCAGCAGCAGCAGCAGCAGGATATCTGGGGAGTTTGCGCCTCTTTGGTGCTGGTTGATGACTGAAGATTGTTGGCACTGCGTTTGGCTTCAGTTTGCATTTTCCATCAACGCGATGTGTTTCAAAATGGTCCTGTTCAAAATGAGCCTGAAATTCAATAAATGATTATTTGTAATAATCATGCCAGGAAAGTACTTTGATGTTTACACATTTATTGCATTTGGACTTTGTCAAAAATATATTTTCTAACCATGTAATATGATGTATAGCAATTACTTGCAGTGGTGGTCAATCATCATATCTCATTCAAAACAACTCATCTACTTTTAGTAAATCACTTAAATTGATCAACCGATTACATAATAGTTAATTAATCTGCAAGTGTATCTCCTATGCAATAATTTCTTCCAAATCTTGCTAAAATTGCATATTTATATAACCATAGCAAAAATAGCCTATTCAAGCCATAATTATAATAATACCTTTATGGGATCAGGGTATTTAGGCATTTTAACCATCTCTCTGTTTCATGTCTATCAACGCATACATACAGATTGACTGACTAGATTACAGGAAACGCTTAAATAAATGCTGAATAGTTAAAAGGAACTGTTAAACACCGACATTAACAACATGAGTGATATTATGAGTATGACTGGCATGCTTAGCCTCACACAGGTAGTTAAACAAGCCAGTTTCCCTGTATGCTAAAAGACAAAAAGTCGCAGCATTAAAAAAAATATATTCCTGGATCTCGCGCTAGCCTCCTGTGTTTACCATTGCCATTGGCATTGAATCAAACAGCGAAGCCGAAAAACAACTTGCTTTTTTACCAAACTCATCTATCCATAATCAGGTTAGTAAAAAACAGGGCACAGCCACAGGCCTATAGCATAAGACATGTCATAACTGCTTAATAATACAACATGGACAATTTTCATCATAAGTGGTATCGTAGGGAACTAATTGGATACAGATAAATCTAACGTTTGAAACATGTTGATGCAAATTGACACTAATAGGCTTTTGCATGGTAAATTCGCAAGTCCTAGCCCTAGGCTACGGCTACGCCACGTCTGCTGGTGGCGGTAGTTGGGAGGACGAGGGTGTGTTGTTTCCAAAGATCGACTACAAAAACACGTAACACGTGAGCGTGAATGTTTATTATAGGCAAAAGAGAAAGAAGACCGTCCTCTGTAGTTTCATTTTGTCCCACAATGTGTTGTTTTTCAAGCCGTGATGATAACCGGTGCTTTAATAAAGAAGAGAAACAAAATGAATACGTGCATGTATGTGTGTGTGTGTGTGTGTGTGTGTGTGTGTGTGTGTGTGTGTGTGTGTGTATGTGTGTGTGTACGTGTGCACGAGTGCACGTGTGAACGCGCATATGCGTACGTTTGTGAGAGTGCGTGCATGTCGAGCGTCACTTAATTCCGTGTATATACAGGATTCATACACTGACGACATTGATGTCCGCATCCGTTGGAGCAGCACAGCACCCCGTGCTGGGAACAGTTATTACACATCTCGGCACAGAGTCCAGGAGACCGTTTCACTAACATTTTTAAGAGCCCAATTTTGTTCCATAAAATCGAGCGAAAATGCGTTTCACTAACAGTTCATCCTGGATATGGCCCTTCTTAAAATGCCAATTTCTAAGACGACGTTACACCAGTCACCACTCTTTAACTATCATAAACAGCTAGATTTTACTAACTGCGTTTTTATTTGGGTCCACTTTCACGCAGAGAACCTGTTGTTCACAGCCAAATAAGTGTTCCAAATGTTAGCGATTAAAATGTTGTTGAAGCACGATTTGCTTACACGACATTAGGCTATGCACGAAGACCGGTTGACGTGTGCATAGCGGTTTACGTATTTGCGAAGGTCAAGGACGTTGTTATGACATTTCTTAATCAGTTTTGAGCAAAGTTTAAGCTGTATCTAACTTAACCTGTGCATTACTGCCCTTCATATTACTATACTCGCCGGCAAAATTTCGGTTTAAGTTGTTGGCGCACTCTACGCTCTTGTTAACTGAATATATCAACAAGGACGCTCCCATCAAAACATTGCACAGTGTGTGAAGCGGAAATAGTGTCCCCTGTGATATGTCGGCGGTTTCTGTAAGATTTCGTTTCAATTCTTCGTACAGTGAACACAAAGTCATATTTTGTTGACAAGTGGTTGTTTGGCCGAATTTTCAAACACTTTTTGACACCTGTTCAATTTCTTTTGCCAAATTGATGAAAATATCGCTCTTTGCCTTAAAGACTAATTCAACGATCACGTTAGTGAAACGCAATTTGAAAATACTCCTTGATATTTTCCGTTAGATTCTGTTCTAGGATGGATTTTCCTTAACAGCTTAATCTTAGTGAAACGGTCCCCAGGTCTAACAAGCACTGGACATTGCCCAGTCACCGGCTCTGAAAGGTACCATGATACGGTTACAATGCGCCCTCATTATATGTTTACACTTTGAAATGAACTAAATGTATTCTAATAATCTGCGAATCATTAATTTTGGATTGGTATTCGGTGAAGCTATACCGTACCTGCAGAAGGTACATCAATCTTGCAGAATTTGATACTGAGCAGAAAATCCGCACATGCGTAGGAACGACCAGTTCTGAATTATACTCGCTGATGCTACATAACAGCCGTGTGTCAATAATGTATTCAAATTCAGTCAATGATATACGAGACAAATTTACATTAAGGGATTTTGTGAATTCAACGTATCGTTAACGAGAAAGAGTTTTTGTTTATATTTTATATAAAAACATCCTGATAAAATGGCAATGTCTTTTGTTAATATGTTAACTGAACAGAGAGGGGGAAGGCAGAGAGGGAAGGGGAGGAAGAGAGAGAGAGATAGCTAAACATACATACATACATACATACATACATACATACATACATACAGACAGACAGACATGCATACATACAGACAAACAGACGGACATACTGACAGACAGACAGACACATAGACAGACAGACAGACATACATACTGTGAGTGCGCGTGTGTTTCTGGGCTAAAACGCGCGAAAGAAATATTCCTTACGTGGACTCCAGCACGTGTAAGTGGGGCAGCCATATTTGTCTTTCTATAATCCGTATTTGCATTGGAAATCATGTGTGGTATCTGGTTACTAGCTTAGGCATATTAGTATAAACATATTATTCAAATGTTATACACATATAGTCAAATAATAAAAGTAATAACAAAGTATAATTACTTCTTTACACTTACACACATACATATGTATATATATATACATATACCCATCAACGAAATGTACTTTCTACACAATATCCCATTGTTCAGGTTTAACACTTTAATTTATAAATCACAGATGAAGAAACTTGTTCTTTGTAAAGTCATATAATAAAAACATTATTTATCAATAAATTTTGTGTTTGCTTATTATTTCGTTAAAGAAAAAAACACAATTTCCATAATTTGTTTTGGATAAAAGTGTGTTTTGGATAAAAGTGTCCATAAAATAACACAAGTCAAAATGACACAAGTTTGTACCTATCACATACTGAAAGATTAGACAACCCATTTAAAAAACAGAAACTATATGCACCCGCTATATTACCGCGCTATTCGCGGGAAAACACAGGCCCGTCTCTGGCATATTCGTCAACGTCCTCCAACGAGACCTGAAAGAAACGAATTGCTCGTCTTCATCTGCATATGTAAAACGCTGCCACACCGCCATTTTGTTTTTGTATTCGATGATTGTCCACTTGAGCGCGCACACCGATCCGTGATGCTCCGAGACGCCGTCTCGTTGGTGCGGGTACATCACAGACGAAGAGTCCTGACGAGACGGTCGAGGCGACCTCATTTGTTAAAAATAGTCCCGTTAATTAATTGCTATTCAAGTCACTGGCCCAATCCCACTGTGACCTTTAAAAGTGAGTTTCCACTGTATGATGTATAGCTAATTTTAATAAAAAATAATGTTAAAAAATACACATCATCTGCAGAGCCACCTGCGTAAGCCACCAGTAACAGAAATAGACACCAGTTGAGCAGCACGTGTATGCAGAGAGAGAAAGGGAGGGTGGGTGAGAGGGAGAGAGAGAGGGAGAGAGGGAGGGAGAAAGGGAGGAACGGAGGGAGGGATGTAGGCAGAGACGGAGGGAAGATGGGAGGGAAAGAGACGGATGGAATGGGATACATACACACACGCAAGCACGCACTCGAGGGCACGCAACATACAGACACGCTCGCGCGCGCGCGCGCGCGCGTACACACACACACACACACACTCTCTCTCTCTCTCTCTCTCTCTCTCTCTCTCTCTCTCTCTCTCTCTCTCTCTCTCTCACGCGAACACACGCACGCACGTACACATAGCAATAAAAACCAGAAATAAATATTAACATGCCAGCTCGATGCTATCATGGTATCACGTACTCGTCTCTATCTCCCTACCACCGTTCATTAACGTCGATCTCCGAAACATTACTCTCTTCACCCTAAAACAGCAGGCTAATGCGATCCCTCACGTACTTCTACTTCGTTCACATCGCGAACGTGGTTAATGGCTTTGGAAGACTTGTAAAGTAATTAAACTAACATTTATAGGTATTGGCACAAAGGACAATGCTGTTTTTTGTAGAGGTAAACTGCATTTACTGTGCTTCCCACACAGACGAAAAAGCAGCGTGACTTATTGTGGCTATCTTCGTCATGTCGAATTTAAATAAGAGATAACGCCTATCTTGAAAACGAGTAGTGAAATGTTTGATGTCGACGAAGACGCGGGCAGGCTGTGTTGCCGATTAGGAGAGAAAGGGTGTGACATCTCATGTTGGAAATTAATTCATCTCCCTCTCTCCGTCTCTCCGTCTCTCCGCCTCTCCGCCTCTCCGCCTCTCCGCCTCTCCGCCTCTCCGCCTCTCCGCCTCTCCGCCTCTCCGCCTCTCCGCCTCTCCGCCTCTCCGCCTCTCCGTCTCTCCGTCTCCCTTCTCTCCGTCTCTCCGTCTCTCCGTCTCTCCGTCTCTCCGTCTCTCCGTCTCTCCGTCTCTCCGTCTCTCCGTCTCTCCGTCTCTCCGTCTGTCCGTCTGTCTGTCTGTCTGTATGTCTCTCTCTCTCCCTTCCCCCCTCTCTGTCTCTCTACCTCTCTCTGTCTCTCCCTCTCCCTCACCATCTCCCTCTCCCTCACCACCTCTCCGTCTCTCCGTCTCTCCGTCTCTCCGTATCTCCGTATCTTCGTCTCTCCGTCTCTCCGTCTCTCCGTCTCTCCGTCTCTCCGTCTCTCCGTCTCTCCGTCTCTCCGACTCTCCGCCTCTGCGCCTCTGCGCCTCTGCGTCTCTGCGTCTCTGCATATCTGTCTCTGCATATCTGTCTCTCTGTCTCTCTGTCTCTCTGTCTCTCTGTCTCTCTGTCTCTCTGTCTCTCTCTCTCTCTCTCTCTCTCTCTCTCTCTCTCTCTCTCTCTCTCTCTCTCTCTCTCTCTCTCTCTCTCTCTCT
>OZ023211.1:27358887-27388887 GCA_963995525.1 Escarpia spicata
GACATCGAAAGAAGATGTTTCACCTTTATAGTAAGTTTTGTAGTGACACGATAATAGGTATATTAAACATTTACACCTGTAGGGCTTTAATCAGGACTATTCCCAACTTGTAAGACTCATTGGGCCAATGAAGTACCAATGAAACTAATCCAGTAGCCAGCATTAGCCAAATGTTGTCTTGCTAGCTGGGTTTCAGGAATATTCAGTCCACACAAGATATTCTCGGCTATTTTCGTGGGCCCCTGACCTTTTTGTGCCTTAGGCTCGTGTCTCTTCTGCATAACATTAGTACATGAGATGAAGATAACTTTGAATTTTACACATAAAACATACTTACTACCGCTGCTCGTTCCACCGCCTTGACTGCCTTGATCGTCACCGCCGCCATCGACGCCATCGACGCCACCGCCACCACCGCCGCTTTCGACGCCACCGTCACCACCGCCGCTTTCGAAGTCACCGGCCATCACGTGGCCTTTGACGCCACCGTCACCACCGCCGCTTTCGACGCCACCGCCACCCATGCCGCCTTCGACGCCACCGTCACCACCGCTGCTTTCGACGCCACCGTCACCACCGCCGCTTTCGAAGTCACCGGCCAGCACGTGGCCTTTGACGCCACCGTCACCACTGCCGCTTTCGACGCCACCGCCACCACCGCCGCTTTCGACGCCATCGTCACCACCGCCGCTTTCGACGCCACCACCACTACCGTCGCTTTCGATGCCACCGCCACCACCGCCGCTTTCGACGCCGCCTTCTGTCGTAGGTTTTGCTTCAATAGAAATAAGAAAACTCATGAGCAACTAAAAACAGTGTGTTATGCTGTCATAGACAAACTAAACATTTGCGTAACATAGGCCGACTTGGAGAGGACACCGACTATGTGATTCGAGCAAGTCGTCATAGTCGCAAGCTTGTGTGTGTGTGTGTGTGTGTGTGTGTGTGTGTGTGTGTGTGTGTGTGCGCGCGCGTTTGATAGTTAATTAATTCGAGACACTCGACTGCTGCATTACCGGGAATGCCGAACACTTTTACTCCGCAGAGCTTGAGAGAGCGCATCTGATGTCCCACGTTTCGTATTATGACCGCACTTCCGGTGATCGCTCGAAAACAATGGAACGACTTCGTCTCGCCCGGCTTGAAGGCTCTAGGCGCTAACGCACAGGTTTGCCCCTTGATGTAAGCCTTTTCCATCACAATAATGGCGACATTACGAAGACTGTCCCCTGTTTCAACAAAACGGATGTCGTTGATACATGCTATAGAAAGTAGTAATACTAATAATAATTAAAATTTATAATAATAATAATAACAATAAGCATCAATTTCATAGAGCAGCACAAGTCCTGATGCAAAATTCTTCAAAGGAGAGCCAACAGTAGAACATGTACAAATAAAGTACAAAAATGAACTATTTTTACAGTAGCATACACAAATGTACAAAATGTCAGTTTGGTAAATACGAGCAAATCAAAATAAAATCTATGTTAAACACTAAGTGAAATGTATCTTTCAATGTCTTTGAAACTTCGAATTAATGTGCCAGACTATTAAGTTTGCTGATTATGAACTTATGTCACTAAACCCCCTCAAACATGGTCATTTGCGTGCCATAAAACGACCAGCCCGATAGATTTTGGTGACATTATGAGAATAAATGTCACCCAGCCTTATAGCATGGTGGGCAACTGCGCGGGTTGGGTGTATCTGAAATTGCAATCGCGGAATTTTATATATTTTGGTATCACCATAAACATAATAAGCTTATCTAAACATTTGTTGCTGGATGTACACAGGAATTATATTATACGACCGCGTATATGTTGCAGCCAAATGATGCATCCACCGTCTGGCGTGTTGTCTAGCAACAAGGTCCGCCGAGCTTTCAAAATAGCCGACGCCCGTGTGACATTCAGTAACATTCCTGACGGAGATCACAAGCATAACGATGATAGTGACGTCCGTTCTAGATCAGTCAATTAAACTAATGTTCGACAATTAAGCCATACTATGATACTATTTATTAATTATGAGTACCATCTTCATTACGACATTACACTTATAGTATGCATAAACATCGCTGAACATGCCAGGCAATATTGCGGATGTCCGGACATGTGTTAAATACAAGCAAGATGATCAAAGCTCGCTGGCTCTCTCTATCTCTCTCTCTGCTTCTCTCCCTCTCTATTTCGCGTTCCCTCCTCTCTCTATATGTATTATTTATCGTGTTTATAAAGGAGAAAAATATATAAGTAAACGTGCTGATAAATATTTTATAAGCTATCCTACATTAGTACATTTACTTTTACACATAACACTATTGGAGAGTGAAGAATGATTATGGAAATCTTCTTATTTACCTGTCTTACTATGTTCATTGGTCACAGTCACTAGGTGAATAGTAAAGTAGCCTCCTAAATTGACCATCCACCATCTGCCGACGCCCTTGGTTGTCTGCGAGCATGACGGTTGGAAACGCACTGGGTTTCTCGATTCGAGGTGTCCTGCAGTACTTGCTTGTCGCGTCGGTTTCTCGGTAGAGATATCAGCGTCCCTCGAACACGACACCTGCACAATCGGCAGCAGCAGCAACAGCACGAACATCAACATCCTTGAGCTGAAAACACATCGGCGTACGGTTGTCTAGCATGTCTTATTCAACACCGAAATTGACTGTGTTTGAAAGCTATACACTCAGGCACGCACCCACCGACGAACGTACACACGCACGCACTCACGCACGTACACACAAACAAACATTACTTTTGTGATAGTGTTGTAATAGTGTCGTAACTATTGCAATATCACGTAGACATATTTTAGTGAATATGCAAGAAATAAATCATAAACCATAATTAGTGGCGCCTGGGTTAGACCCTGAAGGCACACAGTTTTAAGCTTTCAGTCGACAAAATGTTGATGCTAAATCGGTAAACAAGCAAAAGTACAAAATTAAATTGAAATTTTGTTACGCACATTGGTCTTTTGAGGTACAAGTAGCCTTGTTGACCGGTTGGCCAACTATTGTTGTTATGGATAGTTCAGCATATTATCGACAATCGGTAGTTAAATTTGATATTGATAGTAGGCAAGTTTGATGTAAATCTATTTTTATACGCCATTCATCATGTAATGCATACACATTGTTTAACCAATGGTTTCTGGATTGTACTTTTGGGAACAGAATGCGCCATAAGTAAATTTAATAAATCACGCACGCACGCACGCTCAAACACGCATACACACACAGACACTTTCACTTCTCGTCGGCGTATTCTCCTACTGTTGTATATAGAGATTAACGACTTACCTTTTCAAAATTCACAGAGTGTGACAGCTGTCGCACAAAACATTTATTTGATGTAGCATTTGAATCTCCTCGTTTTTTGAATGCCGAGTCTCGACAACTGATCTATATACGTTGTTACGTAGTGGTTGACGCAGCATTGTTATACGTAATAGTCCGCGTGCAATATTACGTCATTTACCGGGGAATCCTTCTGGGAATCCTAATGCTGACCATTAATTTCGGTTGACTGGTATGTCATTGTTATACGTTTACCTCACACCAAGAATACCCCTAATGTATGGTTAAGCTCACGACGAAAACATCCCAAATGAAAACAAGGGATCTTAAAGGGTAGGAAGTGAGGGAGGGGTGGAGGGAGAGAAGGAGGGAGACAGAGAAGGAAGGAGGGAGGGATGGATGGATGGAGGGAGGGAGGGATGGGTAGAGGGAGGGAAGGTGAGAGGGAGAGAGACAGGGGGAGGGAGGGAGAGAGAGGGAGGGTGAGAGGGAGAAAGGGAGAGAAATAGGGAGGGACGGAGGGAGCGAGGTAGGCAGAGACGGATAGAAGATGGGAAGGAAAGAGACGGATGGAATGGGAGACACCCACGCAAGCACGCGCGCGCAATCACACACACACGCGCGCACACACACACACACACAGATACTCACTCACTCACACGCACACACACACACACACACACACACACACACACACACACACACACACACACACACACACACACACACACACACACACACACTGTATACAATCATTGATTTATATTATAACGATAGAATAACGACTAAATAATTCCTGGAAAAAACAAACATGCATGTATAATATATGCTTTATTACTATAAATGCATATGCATTGATCATATATGCTTGATGACTATATATGCATATGCATGTATGATATGTGCTGTATGTATTATGTATGTTGCTTACCCAATCTGTGATCCCGTGTCTCTTAGGATCTGGGTAGGTCAGCACCATCTTACTTCCAATGACGGTGTAGACTGCCTGATTTGTGTTTCCGATCTCCGGGTCTTTGGGAGGGAAAGAGACGGATAGAATGGGAGACACCCACGCTGTGTAGACTGTCCGATTGGTGTTTCCGATCTCCGGCTATTTTTTGCGGAGTTTGATCATAGAAAATGGTGGTGCAGAAAAGTTGATAAACAAGTGGAATTACTGATTGATAGGTATTATTCTTGACTTATTGCCATTCATAAAGTAGCAGTAAACATATACTGAGTAGCAGTTGTGATAAAGTATTTTAGAACACTTTAGTCTAGTGAGTGATAATAGGGTAAGTTAGCCTACGATAAGATTGTAAACAAGATTTAACAAACCTCATTATGTGGTAGAATATATAGGTGATAAAGTAACAAACATAAAACTACTTATAAAGATAATATCTGTGTAAGCCAGTACCTGCTAGACATTTTGATTAGGTAGCTTTGTTGTTAAATTAAGCATTTGCGATAACTGAGCGAACTAGGTTTATGTAGCTAGTGTCCCACGTATTCACTAGGCGCGGTATAACCTAAATAAATAAGGCAGTCTAGCGTAAGATAATTGATTGTAATTAAATTAGGTCACTACCGGTAACGTTAGCATGTCTGACAGGATAGATAGTCAGTTGTGACTATAACAAAAAATTGTAACCGAAATAAACAAGGCAATCTTACATAAAGTGTAACATTTGTGCACTGTAAACAGTTTTCTTAAAGACTACACAGACAATGAATAATGTAAACACAGTTGATTAAAGTTTTTTAAATAGTTAATTAGATTATTATTATTAAATACGTCGTTGTTTGTTTGCCGCGAGCTAGGATAGAACATGTGACTGGAAGGGTATTGGGGCATGGCAATGTAGGGTCAATACTAGTACACGTAGGGACAACTAATGCAGACAGGGAGGGAACAACTGGGACAGTACAGAAATACAGACAGTTAGTGAGGAAGTTAAAGAAGAGAAGAGTCGAACAGATTATTCTCTCAGGAATGTTGCCAGTAATGGGGGGAAGGGGGCCAACATATAGAAAGTGCAAGAGGATGGCGATTAACGCACTAGTTAAGCATATCTGTAAAGAAGAGGGGGTGGGATTCGTAGATTTATGGAGATACTTTGTTGGGAGGGAAGATATGTACATGAGAGATGGACTCCATCTAAGTGGAAACAGACAGCAGTTTTCTCAGAGAATTTGCAGCAATATGTTGACAGTGGAACAGGCTGCATCTATTTAAAATAGATTCGCAGGGGAGAGAAACCTGAAACTGTAGGCATAGATGAAGACAGCATAAATAAATAAGCAAAGAACAGCCTGGAAAACTGTTCTGAATCAGGATATAAATGCGTTTGTTTAAATGCAAGGTGTATAGTAAACAAAAGAAGTGAACAAAACATTATGGTAGAAGATATTGACCCTCACATAATAGGTATAACCGAATCATGGGCCACCACTGATATATCAGATGCCGAATTGGGACTGACTAACAGGCTATGTAATGTTCAGGAAAAATAGGATAGGAAGAAGGGGAGGTGGAGTTATTTTATATGTTAAAGAATCTATTCAGGCTTATGAAATAAAATTAGAAAGAGAAGCAGATTGTGAAGAAGCTGTTTGGTGTAACATAGTTACAGGAAACTCAATGTTAACGGTTGGGTTAGTTTAACGAAGTCCTTACATGAGCGTAGAAGAGAATGAAAAAATTCAAAACGCTATAAGGGAAATTAGCAAACGGGACTATCATTATGGGAGATTTTAACCATAGTCAAATACAATGGAAATCTCTACAGAGTACTGGAGTGAGGACCACAAGTTTTTAGTTTTAGTACAAGATAGTTTCCTTTCTCAACATGTGCTAGAGCCAATGATGGGTGAGAATGTTTTAGACATAGTTTTGTCCGCAAGGAATGAATTAGTTGACAATGTCAAATTATGTGAGCCACTGGGAAGTAATGATTACAACCAGATACATTTTACCATCAATGTAAAATCAGAAAGAAATAATAACAAACAGTTCAGGAGAAATGTCCACAAAGGAAAATATAAGGAAATTAGGAAATATTTAGCAAAGATAGACTGGAAAAACACACTGAAGAATTAGACAGCAATAGACTGCTGGAATATCTTCAGGAGTGAGATTGAGTGCATCTTCGAAACATTTGTTCCCTTAAAAAATAAGAGAAAGGGTCTAGAAAGAAATACTTCTCGAAAGATGAAATGATGTGGAAGTTATATAGACGTACTGAAAATGACGAAGACTACAACATTTATAAAGAAGCATTAAACCAAACTACAACTGAAATTCGAAGAAATTAGCTTGTAATATAAATCAAGACAGCAAGAGTTTTTATGCATATGTTCGGAGCAAACAGAGTTCAAGATAAGGTCGGTCCTCTAGAAGATAGTGCTGGAAATATAATATCAGAGGGATTCTTAATGGCAAAAACACTGAATGAGTATTTTAGTTCAGTGTTAACCAGAGAAGATATTAGTTCACTGCCAGTACCAGAGACTAAGTTCACGGGGCAGAATCAGACTATTTAGGATAGTTAATTGCAACCCCGGAAATGGTAGCTAAGAAATGTAGGGCTATGAAGGATAATAAATCACCTGGAGTGGATGGGATTCCGCCCAAACTACTATTGGAAATTGTAGAACAAATTAGCATACCACTTGCAACAGGTTTCAACTTGTCATTAGAAGAAGGAGTGGTTCCTTTAGACTGGAAAGAAGCAAACATTACACCGTTAGTTAAGAAAGGTTCCAGAAACAAGTAAGAGAACTACAGACCAGTGAGTTTAACGTCAGTGACTTGCAAACTATTAGAAAAACCAATTAAAGATCATATGGTGGATTTTCTTGTTAAACAGGACTTGTTAAACCCATATCAACATAGGTTTCTAAAAGCGAGGTCATGCTTAACAAATATTTTTAGTTTTTTGGAAGATTTCACTAAGTGGGCAGACGAGGGATCACCAGTAAATATGATCTATTTAGATTTTCAGAAAGCTTTCGACAAAGTGGCACATTAAAGATTACTGCTTAAGCTAAAGGCCCATGGCATAGGAAATGGTATAATAAACTGGATAGAAAAATGGCTGATTGACAGAAGACAACGTGTAGTAGTTGATGGGGAGGCTTCAAACTGGAAATCAGTTTTGAGTGGGGTACCACAGGGATCAGTACTGGGATCTCTATTATTTTTAAAGGGATTATTTAATATCTTTGTAATGTACGCAAGTATTAGGTAATCCTGTTAATATGATTATTTCATGTAATTCTATGCCTTTATTTCGTTAAAATTATGTTTTATTGATCACTAATTACCCTGACAATATATCGAAAAAATAACTCTGCATACGCGGAATTTCTACTTTGGGCCCACCTTCACAATCCGTATAAGGCATGCTCATGAATATTCGGGAATGTCCGCCAGACTTCGATTAGCTACGCCGAGTTAATAGATGCAAGAAATACGTCATCAACAATCCTCGAGGCTATATTTGGCGGAGATAGATCGTAGAAATTGGTGGTGTAAAAAAGTGGATAAACAAGCGGAATTACTGATTGATAAGTATTATTTTTGCCTTAATATCATTCATAAAGTTGCAATAAACATATATTGAGTAGCAGTTGTGCTTAAAGTTAGTTAGTTAAAGTATTTTAGAACACCTTAGTATAGTGAGTGATAATAGGGTAACTCATTTAGGCGGCTTAGCCTTCGATAAGTTGTAAACAAGATTTAACAAATCTGATTATGTGGTAGAATATATAGGAGATAAAGTAACAACCATCAAACTACTTACATAAGATAATATCTGTGTAAGCCAGTACTTGCTAGATATTTTGATTAGGTAGCATTGTTGTTAAAATTAAGCAGGGGCGATAGTCGGGCGGCGTAACCTAAATAAATAAAGCAGCCTAACATAACGTAATTGATTGTATTTAAATTAGGTCACTACCGGTAATGTTAGCGTTCGTGTTAGGATAAATAGTCGGCTGTGTAATTGAAATGTGTAACCTAAAGTGTGCTGTAGTACACAGGAAACAGTCTTTATAAAGACTAAGTTAGTTAAGTTATTAAATAAATTCTGATCGGGATATGGCGCCTTGCAAGCGGCAAGTCTAGGCAAAGCGACACTTGGTGTGCGATCACTGCCACAGCTGGGTAGATTTTGCATTGTCCGGGTGTGGAAAGTCATGGGCAGAAACCATGGAGGAAGGATTCACCTTTCAGTGCATTGGGTGTTGGAAGGTGGTGTGTCTGCAGAAGGAGATAGTTAGGTTGACAGATATTGTGAAGGGAATGGAGATGGGAATTAGCAAGGAGGCAGGTCGAATGGAGAGAGACGACAGGGAGAGAGGCGAGAATACTGCAAGACTGAAGGAGAATAGCAGTGGCAAGAAAACTGAGGAAAGGAGATTGAGAGGAGGGAAGGTGATTGGAGGGGAAGAAATTGGTAAAATCGACAACAGAAAACGTGACAAGCGTGAAGGTGACAGGAAAGAAAGTGACCGTAGAGAAGGAGGGAGGGAAGATGGAAGCAGAGAGGAAAATGAGATGGGACGAAACAAGAAGGGACGAAAGGAAGTGAGAGCAAATTTGATAGAAGAGAAGTCGATAAATGGGATGCTGACAGGAGGAAAGGTGACAAGAGAAAAAGCGACAGGAAAGAATGGATCGTAAGAGAATGTGACAGGAGAGAAGATGACAGGGGGGAAGACAACAACCAGACAGATGAAAACCGAAGAAGGAGCTATTCTAAGGCAGTGATTGAGGCGGCAATGAGGAAAGAGAGGGTGTTTATGGGCGACTCCATTATGAAAAAGACGGACAAGACACTGAGCGAGGGGAAGGACGTCGTTGTTTGTTTACCGGGGGCTAGGATTGAACATGTAACTGACAGGGTAGAGAAGGTATTGGGACATGGCAAGGGGGGGTCTATACTGGTACACGTAGGAACAAATAATGCAGACAGGGAGGGAACAACTGCGATAGTACAGAAGTATAGACAGTTAGTGAGGAAGCTAAAGAAGACGAGAGTTGAACAGGTTATTTTGTCAGGAATTTTGCCAGTAATGGGAGGAAGGAGGATGGCGATCAATGCACTAGCTGAGCAGATGTGTGAAGAAGAGGCGGTGGGATTCACAGATTTATGGGAATACTTTGTTGGAAGGGAAGATATGTACATGAGAGATGGTCTCCATCTTAGTGGAAAGGGGGCAGCAATTTTCTCAGAGAATCTGCTGCAATCTGTTGACAGTGGGACAGGTTGCATCTATTTAAACTAGATTCGCGGGGGGGGGGACTCACAGAAAAGCCTGAAAATGGAGGCATAGATAAAGACAGCACAAATAAATCAACAAATAACAGTCTGGAAATCTCTTCTGAAGCTGGATATAAATGTGTTTGTTTAAATGCAAGGAGTATAGTAAACAAAAGAAATGAACTAAACATTATGGTAGAAGATATTGACCCTCATATAATAGGTATAACCGAATCCTGGACCACCACCGATATATCAGATGCTGAATTGGGACTGACAGGATATGTAATGTTTAGAAAAGATAGGATAGGAAGAAAGGGAGGTGGAGTTATTTTATATATTAAAGAATCTATTCAGGCTTATGAAATAAAATTAGAAAGAGAAGCAGATTGCGAAGAAGCTGTTTGGTGTAACATAGTTACAGGAAACTCAATGTTAACAGTTGGGTTAGTTTATCGAAGTCCAAACATAAGCATGGAAGAGAATGAAAAAATACAAAACGCTATAAGGGAAGTAAGCAAACGGGACTGTATTATTATGGGGGATTTTAACCATGGGCATATACAATGGAAATCTCTACAGAGTATGGGGAGAGAGGTCCACAATTTGTAGGTTGAGTTCAATATACATTCCTTTCTCAACATGTGCTAGAACCAACCAGGGGTGAGAATGTGTTAGACATAGTTTTGTCCTCACAGAATGAATTAGTTGACAATGTCAAGATATGTGAGCCACTGGAGAGTAGCGATCACAACCAGATACAGTTTACCATCAAAGTAAAATCAGAAAGGAATAGCAAAAAGCAGTATAGGAGAAATTTCCACAAAGGAAGGTGTAAGGACATGAGGAAATATTTAGCAAAGATAGACTGGAATAAGACACTGAAAAATAAGACGGCAACAGAATGCTGGAATATATTAAAGAGTGAAATAAAGTGCATAATCGATAAATTTGTACCCTTCAAAAAACAAGGAAAACGGTCCAAAAAGAAACACTTATCGAAAGAAGCAATTAGAAAAATTAAGTATAAACAAATGATGTGGAAGTCATATAGATGTACTGGAATTGATGAAGACTACAACAATTATAAAGAAGCACTTAACCAAGCTACAGCTGAAATTAGAAATTCAAAGAGAAGCTATGAACAACAATTAGCTAGTAATATAAAACATGACAGCAAGAGTTTTTATGCGTATGTTCGAAGCAAACAGAAAGTTCAAGATAAGGTCGGTCCTCTAGAAGATAGTGCTGGAAATATAATATCAGAGGGATTCATAATGGCAGAAGACCTGAATGAGTACTTTAGTTCAGTGTTTACCAGGGAAGATATTAGTTCACTGCCAATACCAGAGGCTAAGTTCAAGGGGGCAGATTAAGACTATTTAGGACAATTAATTGTAACCCCGGAAATGGTAGCTAAGAAAATAAGGGCTATGAAGGATAATAAATCACCTGGAGTGGATGGTATTCCACCCAAACTACCATTGGAAATTGTAGAACAAATTAGCATACCACTTGCAACAGTGTTCAACTTGTCATTAGAAGAGGGAGTGGTTCCTTTAGAATGGAAAGAAGCAAACATTATACCGTTATTCAAAAAAGGTTCGAGAAACAAGTCAGAGAACTATAGACCAGTGAGTTTAACATCAGTGATTTGTAAATTATTAGAAAGACTAATTAAAGATCACATGGTGGATTTTCTTGTTAAACAAAACTTGACAAACCCATCTCAACATGGTTTTTTTAAAGCGAGGTCATGCTTAACAAATATGTTATGTTTTTTGGAAGACATCACTAAGTGGGTAGATGAGGGATCACCAGTAGATATCGTCTACTTAGATTTTCAAAAAGCTTTCGACAAAATACCACATCAAAGATTACTGCTTAAACTAAAGGCCCATGGCATAGGAAATGGTATAATAAACTGGATAGAACAATGGCTGATTGACAGAAGACAACGTGTAGTAGTTGATGGGGAGGCTTCAAACTGGAAATCGGTATTGAGGGGTACCACAGGAATCAGTATTAGGTCCTATATTATTCTTAATATACATCAACGATTTGGATGATGAAATAACAAGCAAGGTGTTGAAATTTGCGGATGATACAAAAGTGTTTAGAAGGATTAAAAGTGATGGAGATAGACAGCATTTACAAGATGATCTTGACAGGTTGATCAAATGGTCTGAAAAGTGGCAAATGATGTTCAATTTTGGGAAATGTAAATGCCTCCACATAGGACATGGGAACGAAGAAGTAGAATATACAATGGGGGGTACTGTACTAAGTACTACTGTAAAAGAAAAGACTTAGGGTTAACCGTTAGTGCTGATATGAAGATTTCAGAGCAGTGCGGAATTGTAGCTTCAAAGGGAAATCAAATCCTTGGATTAATTAGGCGAAACATAACGTATAAGGAAAAAGAGCTAATAATACCGCTGTACAAAACAATAGTTAGGCCTCATTTAGAATATTGTATTCAAGCGTGGAGGCCATATCGCAGGAAGGACATAGATATGCTAGACAGAGTGCAGAGGAGAGCAACTAAAATGATACCAAATCTGAGGGATCTTAGTTACCAAATATGCCTAAACAAATGCGGTTTAACAACACTAGAGACCAGGAGATTGAGAGGAGATCAGATAGAAGTGTTTAAAATATTGAAGGGTTATGAAAATATTGATAGAAATATGTTTTTCTCAGTTAAGAAAGATAGAAGGACTAGAGGACATGATCTTGCATTAGCAAAGGAGCAGAGTAGATTGGATTTAAGAAAGTTTTCATTTTCACAAAGGACTGTAAATGAATGGAACAGATTACCTGCTGATTGTGTGGGTGCTAGTAGCATGAATATGTTTAAAAATAAAATCGACACATACCTCAGACGGGCGGGATACACATAGATAAAAGGGTCGGACTCTCGATAAGCCAAGGGCTTCCTTGTCCACCTGCTACCTAGAGTTAATTCTCTGGGTGGCAATCTTGTTAAATCTTGTTAAACATGTGTGTATATGGATTAGCCACCGCCATGCGAATGAGTCGTGATAGATAAAATTACAAAAATAACACGTGGACCAGCTGATGTTTGTTACAGATTCACTAAAGTAAAGAAGGAAAATATATGGAATAAACGGAGAATGAACATAGAAACAGTTCACGAAGCCGCCGATCATCCCCGATGGCGACGCCGATGTCATATTGAATGTTTGGCATTGTGTTTGTTAGAATATAAAAACTATGGTACTATCATGTTTTTTTTCACTATGTACATATGGCTATATATTTTGAAGTGAAGTTTTAATGAAACGTTTAGATAACAGAAACTTACTGAAGCCGAGAAACATTCAATAATGAAACCATTGTATTTGCACCATAAATCCAGCTGCTATTTCCATAAGCAGTATAAATACATTATACATCATTGATATAATTTACGGTATTAAAATAAGATAGGTGGTTATGTATTTTCCAATCTACGTAAGGTTTACTTTTATTAGTTTTAGTTTGAAAAATGTGGATCTATAAAGAGCATAACATTATTGTCGACAAAATATTAAAATCTATCATCAGTGTAAAAACGTATTTTATGTTGTACTGGGAGTGCAATAATTATTTGTTCTGTCCATCATTTAGAGTAAAATATATTGAATTTGTTTCTGTCGAACTCCTCTTTCGATAACAAATAAAATGGCCATTGTATGATGGAAATAAAGTTATAAAATTACAAAACTTTGAAAGTAACGCATATTCTAAAAAAACTGTTTTCAGTCATTATTGGTGTATTGAGCTCAAGAAGATCCCTAAGACATTTTGAATGTTGTGGAACATTTATGTTTTATTAGTTTTCAAAATTATTGTAAAAGCAACTTTGTCGACACATTTTTAAACACTACTCCCAGTATAATTCACTTAACACAAACTTGTTTCAAATTTTTTTGAAGAATATGCTGTAGAACACAATCTAAACATGATGAGCATAAGAAAGCATAAATGTTATTATGTACTCCTACTTTTCAACATAATGGCGGGATGATGTACATATGGATGCACAAATCGGTCGATTGCACAAATCCATTTGAAACGTAGTGATGTACATATTCCCAGCAGAAGCCACACGGAATTAATGTGGCAGAACAAAGTCAGACATCTTCTTCACTATTGTGTCAGTTAACATATTGTCCTATTAATAACACTGCTATGCATTTTGATAGACAAAGCTATCAGATGCACACATCCATTTGAAACTCGAAGTGAGGTAAAACTTCCCAGAACAGAATGGGGCAGAACAAAGTCAGACATCATCTTATGTCAGGTGACCAATTAATGGCAGTGTTAAGTAGAGCTCTTCAATTTTCTCTTTCCATCAGCTCAGCTATTTCTAATGTTCCTGCAAATAAACAAAGTTGAATTTATGACACTGAGCTTAAATATGAGTTAACTACCTCAACACTGTGCAGATTAATTCAGTTTATCTATTGGATTATGAGACTTATCACCAAGTGTACAGCTGGCTAAATAGAACAGAAATACAAGAGAACCTTGTTATGTTGATTCTCTTGGGTTTGCTTATCCATTTCCGGACGTTGCAGCCTTGATGGATTGTCTGTAGACAGCTCTTTCGTTTGCCAGTCTCCCCCACTCGCCAGACGTCGGCTCCTATCCATTTCTCTATATCCTGCCCCTATTGTCTCCTAGGTCTTCCTCTGCTTCCGCTGCCTTCCACTTTTCCTTCCATTATTAGCCTCTCTAGAGACTGATGCCGTTTCACATGGCCTAAATAACTTCGTTTATGTTTCTTTACAAAGTTCAATAAAGTCCCGGGTATAACACCAAGCTCATCTGCGATGGATTCGTTAGTTTTACGTTCAGTCCACGAAACTCGTAATATCTTTCTATGACACTTGTTTTCAAATGCCTGTGTACGTTTAGTAATGTTGTTATTAAGAGTCCAGGTTTCGCATCCATACGTAGCCGTTTGAAATATGCAGATTCGGATAATTCGTAGTTTCATATCATTGTTCGTTGCTTTCCACAACTTCTTCACCTCCGTCAACGTTTTACTCGCCATTGCCAACCTCCGCTTGATCTCTTTCGTCCCATCTCCATCCGCTTCTATCAGTGACCCTAGATATTCAAACCTTTCCACTCGTTCTATTTCCTCGCCATCGACTGTGACTTCTGATGGTTCTCGACATCCCTTCACATCCGTAATCTTAGTCTTCTTTACGTTTAGTTTCAATCCTTTCATCTCGCTGTGCTCTTTAACAGTAGTTATCAGTTTATCCAATCCTTCTTTTGTATCGGATATTAACGCTGTATCATCGGCATATCTCAATTCATATATCTCCTGTCCAATCACTTTCAGTCCATTAAAAACTTGTTTCTCGTGTCATGATATTCTCTGTGTATAGATTGAATAGGTAGGGGGACAAAATGCACCCCTGTCTCACTCCCTTGCCGACTGGGAACCAATCTGTGGTACCACACTCTAATCTCACTGCAGACTGCTGTCCAACACATACATTTTGGATAAGTGATGTAATTTTCTGGTCAAATCCCATGCGTATCAAGGTTTTCCAGAGTTGTTGATGACTAACATTATCAAAAGTTTTTGAATAATCTATCAAACAGATCCTAAGGTCATGGTTAAATTCTCTGCATTTCTGTATTAACATCTTCAGGTTGAAAATGTGATCTCTTGTTCCTCTTCCAGTCCGGAAACCAGCTTGTGTTCTGTTGACTTCACATTCTAATTTTGTTGTGATTCTCTTCATTATGATTTTTAGCATAATTTTGTTTGCATGGCTGATGAGGGATATAGTCCTGTGGTTTGAGCATTCTTGTATGTCACCTTTATTCGGTATTTGTATAAGGATGGCTCGTTTCCAGTCCATGGGCCATGTTCCACTTTTCCATATTTTCTTGCATAATGTGTGATAGATATCCACGCCTGCTTCTCCACTTGCTCTTATTAGCTCTGCAGTGATGTTATCAGTGCCAGGTGATTTTCCGTCTTTTAGACTTTTTATTGCCGACTCCACTTCTGAACGCAAAGGCTCAAGTTCATCTTCTGGTTCTGTCCTCTCTCTGCCTTCATCCATGTGTACCTCTTCTGTGTCTTCTTTCTTAAACATGCTTTCACAACATTGCTTCCATCTTTCAAGTATGTCATCGCTTTCTGTCAGAGTCATTCCCGTTTCATCTTTAATAACGCCAAGTCTAGGTTTGAACGACTGTGTCATAGACTTGATTTCCTCGAACATACTGCGACTATCGTTCCTTCTCATACATAGTTCTATCTTTTCGCATTTCTTCTCTAGATATTTCTTCTTGTCTTCCTTACACATTCGTTTAATCATCATGTACTTCTCTCTGTATTTCTCATGATAATTCTCACTCATTTTTCTTTGTTCTTCTTTAACTCTTTCCTTTCGTCAATCATCTGCAGTGTGTCTTTGCTTATCCATGGTTGTTTCTGCCTCTTCTTTTTAATGAAGTGTTTCTCAGCTGCTTCCATAATGATGTTCCTAATTTCTACTGCCAACTCTTCTGGTTCCTTCTCGTCAGCCACTGTCTGTAATACTCCGAAACGGTTCATAACCTTTACTCGGTATCCTTCTTTGATATCACTGACGTCATACCTCACTATCTCTTTCCCTCTCTTCATCTTTCTTAATTTTATCGCAATCGCGGCGCTTAGCAATTCATGGTCAGAGCCACAATCGGCTCCCGTTAATGTCTGCATTAAACACAGACGTCCTCCATCGTTTTGGTATCAGTATAAAGTCAATTTGATTTCTATTCCGACCATCTGGTGTTGTCCAAGTGTACAGTCTTCTTTGATGTTGTTGAAAGAAAGATGAAGAAAATATTAGTGATCATCAGTTCATTCTCAATGATAAACTCAACACATCTATTTCCTCTCCCATTTCTCTCGCCTAGTCCATATTTCCCGATATTTGCTTCGTCTTCTTCGTTTTGACAACTGCCAACTGTTGCATTGAAATCTCCCATCAGTACTACCATGTCTCTCCTGTTTACCTCGTCAACTGTTCGTTGCAGTGCATCATAAAACGTTTCTGTTACATCGTCGTCTGCACTGCTCGCTGGTGCATAAATTTGAATACATGTTATATTCGTGGGTTTTGCTCGTATTCGTATGGTAATAATACTGTCATTGACCGGATTGTATCCTAATAGTGTATTTTCAGTTTTCTTTGACAGATAGAACGCAATATTAGTTGTAGTGCCTAATTTATGGATTAACTGAATTCTGGACCATTGTTTGATTTGATCGATTATATCACCGTTTAACAGAATAACTCTACAAGGAAATTTGTATTGTATTCTAGCGGATTAATTCAACTCGGTTTGACGGAGTCCGTCATGGATTTTGCTTTTCTTCTTCTTCTATCGTAATTATGCGGTCGGTGGGGGCACCACTGATGATTTCCCGACAGCTCCCGCCATTCACGCACTAGCAGCGGGTAATCCTGGAACAAAACATTTGACAAACACGCGTGCGGAACACGCACCGAAGAAGCTGCAGATCTGGGAAGAAAATGGAAATGTCGACGTTATTTTTGCAAGCTCTATCAATTTTGATGTGTCGTGTGTTCAGGTGAGCTAATAATATACTGTGTCAAACGACATGCGTGGAGGTTGTTAATATTAATATGAATTTTCGATGTGTTTCATGAGTTCACGAATTTTAAGAGAGCGTAGACCCAGCCGTGGCATTGTGTTTGGATAGATGAAGCGCTGATGCTTCGTTGACTTTGACATTGTCGTTGGAGGCATTACGGTATCACATTGACACTTTGTTGTGCATGTTTACTAGTGGAGACTTTCACATTGTTTCTAACTACGATGTGCTTGTTTTACTGCCAAAATACAATATTACAAAGTTACGCGTGTAACTAGGTCACGTTAGTTGTGGATGCTGAGTTTGAAGTTTGGCAACAAATCGAAGTATTTTATCTAACTTGTTTAAGAAAATGTCAATATTACGAAAGAAGACTTTGAAAGTTTGTCCCCTGGATATTTTGTGTTAGCCGTAACATCCCGCGAACAGAGCCACTGCGTGAAATAACTGAAACGATTCCAAACCAAAATTGTTGTAGTTGTTGTCGCCTATTTTGCCTTCTTTTTACAAATAAAATATTCACAAGCATGGCGTTTGATTTTCCTTGTCAAAAGAGTGTGTATTTGATTGAATTTCGCCGTGTATTTGCTCTACTTGTCTAAGCCATGACGTGTTATTTAATAATCTGCCATATATAATATACTTGTGTAAGTGATGTGGCACTGCGTATTATACCAACATGGTATGTCAATGGAACATATTTCAAACGAGTTATAGATTCCAGAGGACAAATTGTAACAAATTTGTCTGAGCTAAAGTTAAATCAATCTTTTTATCGGTCCAGGGCAAAGGTCCAAATAAGGGGACCTTCTGATAACTTTCTAGTTATCAGTAAATAACACCCTTGTGTATTTGCATCGATGTTTATGTAATGTGACAACTTACACGCATCTTCAGCAATGAATAAACGAGTCATAAAGCATAGTACTGTATAGGTAGATGTAATAAACGATAGCGTTGTCAAACGCTCGAGAAATGATGCAGGTTCAGTTCTACTATAGTCCGCTAGGGGTACACTCCACTATGCCCCCCAAGTCCTCGAGCCAGAGGGCTGACAATGGAAGTGTGACCCTCTACATTTCCTCCACCAGTCTCCTTGGAGGTCGCCGGGTGGAACCGCCAAGTCGCCGAACAGCGGGTGTCGAAGCAGGGGTCGGTGGCGGAACCTCAGCGGCTGGTGTGGGTGGGGGCGCTTCCTGCTGGAGCATCTCACGACTAGCACGAGGAGGCTGCCCGGCGCCGGACTCGGGCCTGGCCGGGGTCGCTGGCACGGGTGTAGTCGGCCTGGGTAGAGGCGACATTAGGTCGGCTGGCTGGGTCGGTGTCTCGGGTAGCATGGGCGACGGTGGCGTGGTCGTGGCGGAGGGAATGACAGATGGCGAGTTGATCAACGGGGCCCTGGCGATATGCGGCGTGTACAGGCGTACGTGTTTCCTGTTACGGTGTGTGACACGCCCCGACCCGTCCACTCGTACGACGTATTGGTCGTACTGTCGTACCTCAACTACGATTCCGGTGCGGTCCCACTTGGTTGGGTGCGGGCCAACCAGATTCTGCAGCCTTACGCAGTTGCCGATAGTGAGTGGAGGTAGGACACGTGTGTGCTCCGACAGTCGCTCATGTGCCCTCATGTGTCGGACATGTAGTGCATCCTCTCTTGCTTGCAGTGTCTCGCGCCACGTCCAATGGGGTAGGTACTGTCCGGGCGGTACTGAGATGAAGTCCTGGATGCAGCATCCAAAGATGATCTCGGCAGGACTGACCTTCGACATCGGATCTGGCGTGTTTCTGTAGGCTAACATGGCTCGTTGGAATGCGTCGGTGTTCAGGGAACCACCTGGGCCCGTGCTGCCAACCAGCATCCGCTTGACCGTTTTCACTCCGACTTCCGCCCTGCAGTTGCTGTGTGGGTTTGCTACGCTGCTGATGCGGTGACGTATACCCCAGTTCTGGAGGAATGTCTTTGTAGCGCCTGCCTTGAACTCAAGTCCCCCGTCCGAGGAGAGCTCCTCGGCGATGCCGAAGGTCACGAACACTCTTCGGAGCGCGGCAATGAGGCCTTTGGAGCCCTCCGCGTTCTCTTCTACGATAGGCCAATTAGAGTATCTGTCCACGGCGACGAGGTAGTGATGGCCGCCGTAGCTGAAGTAGTCAGCACATATCGCCTGGAAGGGGTAGACTGGTCGTGTTGGTGGTGTAGGCGGCGAGTTTGGTTGTGACGGCGCCATGCGGTTGCACGCTGTACAGTGTGCACGTGTCTTTTCAATTGCCGAAGTCATACCTGGCCAGAAGAATGACCCCTCTGCTCGCGACACCATCATCGAAATACCCTGGTGAGCCGAGTGGAGTGCCTGCTTGACACGTGCTCGGAGAGTGGATGATATGACGATTCTGACCTTGTAAAGGATGACGCCGTCGTACTGGGTTAGCTTCTCCCGGTACTGGTGGTACGTGCGGATGGCACTGAGCATGGCTGATGGCGTGTCATGAAAGCCGTTGTGGATGACATCCACTAGAGCGGACATGTCGGGGTCGCTCGCCGTGGCAGTGCGCACATCGTCCCATGTGACCGACTTGATGAGTTCCGTGGCCGTGGACGCGCAAGTCTGTGAGCAGCGTGGTGGCGCCGGATCGTCGCGGGATCGGAGGGCTGCGGGGGCTGCCGCGGCCACGTCAAACGGGCAGGTCGGGAATCTCGGCGTCTGGGTCAATCATTAGCCGGAGTGGCGGGCCCACCATCGGGAGGAGAGGCTGGTGGTGACACGTGTTGAATGTGCTAGCCTTGTAGTGCGACAGCAACCACTGCTCCAGTTTTCTTCGGTTGTCCTCAATGGCTGGATAGGGCAGCTCCTGCGGAGGCAGTGGTGGAGGTTGACGGCGGGGACACTCACAGGCCGCGGTCATCGACGACTCTGCGGCGGCGCTGCACGTGTTCACCTCCGCTGAGGGCTGTTGGCTTTGGCCGACGTCAGGGAAGTTACGCCACACAATGCCTAGCGCCACACATGCTCCTCGAGACAAGAAGAAGTCGCTCGTCTCTCGACATATGTAGACAATTTGGCGTGTTTCTGTGCCACCTGGAAAAGCGGAGTCTGATAGGCGCAAGGCGATCGCCCCGATTATGTACAGATTGTTTCCGTTGGCAGCTGACATCTGCAGACGTGTTTTGCTCAGGCATTGCTCGGTGAGTCCAAGCTTGGAGAGTAGATTCGTCCCAGCCAGGCACGATTGGCAGCCTGTATCAGCCACTACAGACACCAACGCAGCCTTAGTCGGGCGCCTCAGTGGCGTGCGGAGGCCGAGAGCGCGAGTGTCGCACGGGTAGTGAGTGATGTATAACGACAGTGTAGGTTGTGGGGCCAAGGATTTCTTCACCCACGTGTCTTGAGTGGCGTCGTAAACGCAGTGTTCGAGTTTGAAGTCCCCGAGGTTGCAGACGATCTCGTTGTCGACAGGCGGCGCGTTCTCCACACTGCATAGTGACTGGAAGAGAGCTGTAGCGGTTTCCCTCTGCGGTGACCGGCGCGGGCGGCGTTGCACATAGAGTGTGCCGGCCGTCGACTTTTGCCTGCATAGTGACCTTTCTTGCCGCATTTGGTGCAGGTTTGGCCGTATGCCGGGCAGTTGTCAGAGCGCTCGTCCCTGCTGCTACCATGGCCGATCTGGCCGCAGTATGTGCACAGCGGAGTAGGCAGGGGTGTGGGTGGGGCATGTTGTTTGAAGACCGCTCTCTGCTGTTTCCGGAATGAGCTGATCTGGGCAGCCGCCTCGGATCCGACGCTCAGCTGCTGGAGGGAAATCTTTCCCGATTCCTTGCCCTCAACAAACGACTCAACCTCTTCGAGAGGTGTACTCGGTCCCTTCTCGGTCAGACAATCCAGTTTGATGTCATGATCGGCGCAGCCCAGGACGACCTGGTCCCGCACCACAATGTCGCTGTAATCTGCCCCAACGCATGCGTCGTAGTTCGGGCAGCTCGGGCACTGACACTTGACGACGAACTAGCAAACTCGCGCTTGCCCCTTGAGTCGAGCGCTGTAGGCGCGGACATGTTCGTCTCGGTCCTGCCGCATCTTCGACAGCACGTCCCGGGCTACCATCACGTTCTCGGCGCGCACCGCCAACTTCTTAATGTTGGCCAGTAGGTCTCGTTCGCTACAGGAGGCCAGCGCATAACGGTGAACCCGCACGAGGTTCTTCCGCAGTCCCTCGGGATTGCAGCAATCCAGGAGCTGGTAAGTGAGGTCGGAGCCGGCGACTCGCGTAGCGTCTTTATATTCATGCCGGCGTTGCTCGAAATATAGCCAATCTTCCAGGGAGTTCCCCTCATCAACGGTCGGGCGGCTAATTGTCTCCACCTTGGCCGTGGCGCCGGCAGCGTGGCTGGGCGTGGCGACATGCTGACTCTGCGCGTGGATGGTGAGGAATGTGGCTGCGAGTGTGGCGTCGGTGACATTCGGTATTTGCATCTGTCGACGGGACACTTTACATCTACCGTGGGCGTGGCCGGATCCATGATCACAACGGTAGATTATGCACCAGGTGCGACCACCGTATTCGCGTATGCGAGCGTGGACGATAATAGGCGGGATTGTCGACGAGTGCTTAATACAATGCTGCAGATTGTTCGTTTATTCATAAATAACACCCTTGTGTATTTGTATCGATGTTTATGTAGTGTGACAACTTACACGCATCTTCAGCAATGAATACACGAGTCATAAAGCATAGTACTGTATAGGTAGATACAATAAACTGTAGCGTTGTCAAACGCTCGAGAAATAATGCAGGTTCAGTTCTGCTATAGTCCGCTAGAGGTACACTCCACTAATCAGAAATTCCACTTATCAGTATTGTCATGGGTCCCTGGACGTTCGACCTTATCCAGAGTGCACTGTATAGTTTCCTTTATTCTTCCTCAAATAATTAATGTTGTATATAATTATACATATGGGCCATTCTCGTGAATAGTATACAATAACAGTAAAGTAACATGTCAACAATAAATGTTTAATTTGTTTTTAGCGGGTACTATTATTATCAAATGTGCTGTTCACACGAAGCAGCGCAACTTGGTCTGATGTATTATTAGATTTTTAATAATATAATCATGGATAAAAACTTATGCATACTAGAGTGCAGATCTACTGGTGTCTAAAATTCGTGCATCGCAAAATTCCGTGGCAACATGGTATTGCGTACTACAAACCTAAAATGTTTACATTGAATGACACATGCCAGCCAGGTTTACTAGCAATCGTAGCTGTAGCATTGAAAACAGTCTATGAACGTACGAATGTAACATTTTTATGTTTCGGTTCAAATAAGTGGGGAAACGGGGACTTTTCAAAAACGGCTGACTGGAATTTGGAAAGGCAAGACCCGTAGTGGCGAAGACACACGTACCCAAATGACAGATTTAGGCAAACAAATTACATCCACGACTAGGTTAGTCCTCTTGCCATGGACCATGGTTGCATATACTGATATTTTAGCGTGCATTTTCGTTCACTGCATGTCAAATCTTGGACAATGCAGTTTTATTAACTAGAAAGACGATACCCTTGCCTAAGGCTATGTTAGTTATTGTAGTTGAGGCTCGACAGATTCAGTGACAGTCCCAGCGGCAGCTGACACCGAATGCAGCCGTCCGCGTCAACGGACGTTATAATTATATTTAATTGACACATTACTCGGCTGACGACATTGGGAAGCAGGATAAATAAACAATGCATAAGCTTCCTACACTTATAAACATAGCTGTCAATATGCATATGTCAGCAAATTGTTTATTTATAATGCCATCGCTTGAATCAACTCACCACGGAAACTAACATGTCAACTATGTGTGTGATGTCAACGGCCGTCGTGTGGTTCACTGCGCGTGCATGAATATTCATTATACGCGGGCTGCAGAATTAATCATCCACATGGCTGCAAGCTCAAAATGATTCGCATAAACACAACTGTTTTTCGTTTTTTTGCGCAGATAACACCCAAATTATATACATAAGTAGCAGAGAAAGTACTTAGGGGAAATCAATACGTTTTGATACGGTACACCTCGAATGCGTATTAGCTTACAAAGAATCCCTTTAAAATATATCAACGATTTGGACGATGATATAACAAGCAATGTGTTGAAATTTGCGGATGATACAACATTTTTAAAAATAATTAAGGTGGCTGCATCGGCTATTATTCTGTTGAATTAATCATTTCTATTAAGTTTTGAAGATAAACTAACCATTTTTTTCTCAGAGTTTGCCTCAGATACTAAACAATGCTACAGACCAAAAAGAATAATTTTTTTTTTTAGAGATATTTAAATGTGTTTAAAGGCAATTAAAACATATGTAAAAAATCATCTTAAAATGGCATTTTATTTCATTTTGAGAAACTCCACAAAAGAAAAATGTGTACGGTTGTAATTACAAACATGTTTTTGACATTCATACGGGTTTTTTTGTAAACAAATGCTTATTAAGTTTGATACAGCTTCATAAACATTTTGCTACAATGTTGAAAGACAGCACAAATCCGTACTGCATTTTTGGCACGACCCATTCACCAAAAATAAAACCATCCCGAGCAATTTTGGGCAAACACAAGTCGAGTTCTTATGCCAAGTTATGGCTTTGCATATATTGTACTTTTTATCAAAAAGTTACATTAAGGTTGTTACCAATAATACAGCTGTCACCAGATGTTTGTTTTCTGCTTAGAAATGTGACTTTTTACTGGCATATGGCTTATTTCAACACAATTTGACAGACACTTCTATTACTGAGATTTCCCCCCAAGCTTTTCCCGCCAAGTTGTCTCGTGATATTGTGTTACGAAGGGCCATTTGTTGAACTTGTTGTGGTAGACAAGATTGATTGACACCTGCTGGGGTCAGTCACGTGTCATTGCAAATGGCGGCTGAGGTCTGGAATTATCGGAGAATAAACAACACTATGGACAGTATTTGGTGATTTGACAGCGTGATGTATTTAGGTAATTATAATACAACAGCATAGTGGCATGAGAATAACCAGACTACTATGATCTGCATTCGTGGTGAATGAATTTATGTTTGAACTTGGCTGACGTAGACGTGATCGTCACTATGGAAACAGAAACAGGGACTCTCCACAGACACACTAAAATTACTAGTTTTTAAAGGACTGATTGGTGACATATGGTGATAGTGCCTTGGTTTTTTTAATAGTACACATGTTCATACTGACACCTACTAATGTTCTATGAAGAAAAAATTAAAGAAATCAACTGACATGATAGCCGGTGCAGCTACCTTAAACGTGACGAAGATAGACAGCATTTACAAGATGATCTTGACAGATTTATAAAATGGTCTGACAAATGGCAAATGTTGTTCAATTTTGGGAAATGTAAATGCCTCCACACAGGACATGGGAACGAAGATGTACATAATACAATGGCAGGTTCTGTACTACGTACTACTGTAAAAGAAAAGGTATCATAGTATCATGTACCTCTCTCCACCTACCACCGTTATTAAGGTTATTCTCCGAAACATTATTCACTTCACACTAAAACAGCAAGCTAATGCAATCTGTCACGTACTTATACCTGCACTTCGTTCACATCGCGAACGTGGTTAATGGCTTCGGAAGACTTGTAAAGTCATTAAACTTACATTTATCGGTATCGGTGCTGATACCAATGGTATTTTTGTCGAGGTAAATTGCATGTACTGTGTTTTCCCACTGAAGCGATGCAACACACACACAAAAGCAGCGTGACTTATTGTGGCTATCTTCGACAGGTCGTATTTAATTCGACCTGGGTTGTAAACAAGGGACAACGTCTATCATGAAAACGAGTAGAGAAATGCTTGATGTCGACGACGACGTGGGCAGGCTGTGGTACAAGTTAGGAGAGAAAGGGTGTGACATCTCATGTTGGAAATTAATTAATCTCTCTCTCCCTCTCCGTCTCCCTCTTTCCTCCCCTCTCTCTATCTCCCTGAGTGCGCGTATGCGGGTGAATATAGCCGTTACTGGGTGGCTCATGTTAACATACTATGAGGGTCATGTATAAAAAGACACACCCACATCCGCTTACTGCAGTGTTGTAGTGATCTGCCCCTCGCTGCGACGGTTTGACGGTGAATCTGATGTAAGCGAGAGGGATGTGGTGTCTGTACGAAGCTATCGTACTCAACACAAGCTTCATTTTGGCACGCACACGCACTCACATACGCATGCACGCAGACAAAATCACGCAAACAAAATCGCTTCAAGTGTGTGGTATATCCCTTTCTCTCACATACGTACAGAGGGGCTATCCATAAAGGTACGCACGCAAAATGTTGACTTTGTTTAGATTCACGCCCTTTTAAAGTACTCAACGCTGGCCTTTACGCCCCCTAAAATTACGTTCACTTTTGAATTGACAGTGGACATTAACGATACCTGAAGCTCACCAAAAACCAGCAACTGTACCATTTGCCAAAATATTGGTAATCCGATCTTCAGTCCCCCACCCAAAACCACCCACGATAAAAGTCTTACTTGGTGGGTAGCACTCAACCAACCCGGGAAAAATGAGTCAAAAGAGAAACACATGTATTTAAGAATAGGGTTCCTGGAGCTAAACATTATGTTGTGCATTACAATACTCTACGTTGAGTCTACTTGCCTAACTTTACACACAACATGGGTAAACGTGTTGGCCGAAACGAAAAAGAGCCGAACACTATGCCAAACCATATCATTGGCTGAGCTTAACTTCAGCGTTTCGCGAAGCGATGTACTAGATCATTTTCCCTCGATTGGAATTATTTGGCCTCAGCGGGGGAGGGGGTCCGTGCGCACCCAAGGTAGCCACCAGTAGACCCACTAGAGATTAAATGTGTGGCCCGCTGATCTAGCAGTTATATATATGGCCCTTCATTCCCAAAAGGCCCCTGCTCTAGTTAGGAACTTGTGGCTAAAGGTTTATTCTTTGATAAACGATGTGAGTGCGTGCTTGCGTGAGTGCTGCCTAAGTGCGAGCAGACTATACGGCTTAACAACAGTCTAGTCACGGAGACGCTTTCCGATGGCAAGGTTACGTATCCTAGGTCTATTTCTTCAGCAAAGACAACACTTTCTCATGAACAAATATTAAACGATTTTTTATTCGGTGGAATCCAGACGACGAAATTCAAGAGGAATCTCTGCGAATACTCTCGAAATGTCAGCGAAGAATGGCAGCGTAGAACGTCTGCACCGCAACGAAGGTCAGCGTCAACCTGCAGTGCAGTCGATAAATACAACGTTAGCCAATGTGATTACACAAGGTAACTTCTTATCAGTATCCAGTCCTCAGACACTTAACACTTTACTCCCCGGTAGACTTGTTCAATCGAACACCATATCGACTTCTTTCTCTGAGAAACATTCAACCACGCAGCAATTAATGCTCGAGGACTATTCGTACACAAATATCCTCGAATATCTATAGTATAGCATTATGAATGAGTACTACATGCCCAAGGTTCGACATGGCAGCACATGATTCGAACCCTGCACCACTGCGCTCCACTCTACACGCCATTTCATTTGAATTACAGCTTCGGCAGCACACACAAAAGAAAGACGGCTCCTGTGTAGTTGCAACTACAAGCGTTATAAGAAAACCAATCGGTGCCTGCGAAGCGACGTGCAACTTGTAGCGAATTGTCATTTTCAAGTCTCAACGGATGTTACAGATCTGCTTTTCTACGACGCAGGGTAACATTTGAAGGGAAATCTTTCTGTCAACGAGGGCGTACGCACGATTATATTTATTAGGAAGGGGATATGAGCAAACAATGTATAGCGGAAGTGTTCAGAACTCATTCCACGTGGATTGGAAACAAGGGAAAACACCTAACACGAAAACGAGTAGTGATGTTTGGTATTTGTTGACGCCATGGGCATGCTGTATTACAATTTAGGAAAGAGGTGTGGTATCCCGTGTTGGAAGAAAGTGTGTGTGTGTATGTGTGTTTGTGTGTGTGTGTGCATGCGTGCGTGTGAGCGTGTATGTGTGTGTGTGAGTGTGTGTGTGTGTGTGTGTGTGTGTGTGTGTGTGTGTGTGTGTGTGTGTGTGTGTGTGTGTGTGTGTGTGTGTGTGTGTGTGTGTGTGTGTGTATGTGAAAGCAAACCTGTTACATATACATATATGTAGCTCAAAGTAACATAAAACGGAGGGTCGTGTCTAAATGTCACAATATATTACACATTCACAGACGCTTGCTGCAGTGTTATCGAAGTATGCATCTCATTCTACACAAGCATCGTTCCAGCACGCACACGTGATCAAAGAGAGAGAGAGAGAGAGAGGGGGGGGGGAGGAAGAAAGAAAGGCAGAAAAGTTCAACACTCACGTTTGCCATTGCCGCAAGTTGTACTTTTGTAGTTACACAATTTCTTGGTATCGTCCCAAACGAGTGTTGCAGGACAAGGTCGATCGTCTATCGCTCTTGACCCGACACAGGTCAAGTATACGTTACACCCGTGACACGATTGGTAATTGCCAGGTTTGAGTCCAACGCAGGAAGAGACGCATTTGGAGATCGGTTTTTCCGGCACTGACACGGGAAAATGTCAATGCATGTTATAAATATTGCTGACTTCGTGACATTTGCAGAGACACAATTTATGTTAGGGAGTTTAGGATTACAGCACACGCAAGCACACACACGCCCGCTCCGTCACATGGACCTTAGGAGTCGTAAGAGGAGGGGGGGGGGGCTCAGTTCCTAATTTACGTGGGGGATGGAGGTAGGAGTAGCCCTCCAATATTTAGGGAAGGCTGGTGGATTTGAGGATGAAATTTGAGGTTTTTTATTAGCCTTGGGGGAGGGTGCAATTGAACGTTTGTGGAGAGCCTAAAGGTGTTTCATTTAGCGAGGCACAAGGAGGGTGTAAATCGAGGTTTTTGGAAAGCTTCAAGGTGGTACTTTGGCAAGCTTCGGGGGTGTGTGTGTGCAAATTGAGGAACACTCACACACACACGCACACGCACGCACGCGCACACACACACAGACACACACGCAAACACACACACATACCCACACACACACAAACACACACACACTGTGGCACGGCGGTTAGAGCTGTGGTTCGGCGGGTAGAGTTGTGGCTCGGCGGTTAGAGCGCTCTACTGTCAATCGAGAGGCCATTGACTGTTTCACTAAGACAATGACCTGATAAGGAAAATTCGTCATTAAGCCAGTGTTTTACATAAGGCTCAAAAGTTCCAACCGAGCCTGAAAATGTCGTGGACCCGACATGCCCGGCAATCCAAGCAGATAGAAGTGTACTAAAGTTTAAGGAATTACTGCCCACCAAACTGCGTTTAAAACTCTAATGCATTGTTTGCCAATGAAACGTTAAAATGTAATACTACTTATTCAAATAGTAAAGGTAAGTAAAGGTAAGTTCTTATATAGCGCTTTACACTTTACTCATTGACAGACCTGTTCAATCGAACACCATCTCGACTTATCTGGGAAGCATTCAGCCACGCTGCAATTGATGCGCGACGACTATTCATACACAAATATCCACCACTGTCTATAGCTGAGTGAACTGAAGCCAGTGTAGAGTAAACGAACTTGCCCAAGGTTCGACACCACCGTACAGGATTCGAACCCGCGTTCTCTCAGTCGAGAGTCCGGAGCTCTTAGCGCTGCGCTACGGCACTCCACAAAACTGGATAGTAGGTATTAGCGGAGGCAGACGGGTTTAACGGCCTAACCGCATGTTCTTGGAACTGCTTATAGATGTCATCTGGTTCCTTCAATCATGACCGGCGAAGACAGCAAGTGGGCCCAAGTACAATTGTCCAGCAAACATCTGTACACAGTGGCATGTTAAGACATCCGTGGGCTCTAAGCACCGGCACTTTCGAGGGCCTAGATATACACAGGGGCGGATCTAGAGAGGGTAGTCTGGAAGGGGGACAAAACCTCCAATTGCACCCCCCCCGATGCTTGCCAAAAAACCACTGGCGCAGGAACAAAATTAATATTGAGTGAGCAGAGCCAGAGCTTCAGCATGACTTCGGAAGAAGGGGTGGTATTGAAAATGTTTCACCTTTATAGTAAGTTATGTATTGACACCATACTAACGTCTGTTAAACATTTATACCTAAGGGCTTTAATCAGGACTATTCCCAACTTGTAAGACTCATTGGGCCAATGAAGTACCAATGAAACTAATCCAGTAGCCAGCATTAGCCAAATATCTTGCTAGCTGGGTTTCAGGAATATTCAAACTATTCTCGGCTATTTCCGTGGGCCCCTGACCTTCTTGTGCCTTATGCTCGTGTCTTTTCAACATAACATTAGTACATGAGATGAAGAGAACATTGAATTTTATGCATAAAACATTCTTACTACCGCCGCTTGCTCCACCGCCTTGATCGCCACCGCCGTCGCCGCCGCCATCGACGCCATCGACGCCACCGCCACCCGTGCCGCCGCTTTCGACGCCACCGCCGCCCCCACTTTCGACGCCAAAACCAACATCGCCGCTTTCGAAGCCACCGCCACCACCGGCGCTTTCGACGCCGCGGCTACCACCGCCGCTTTCAATGCCACCGCCACTGACGCCGCTCTCGACGCCACCGACATCCAGGCCGCCTTCGACACCGCCGCCACCGCCGCTTTGGAGGCTACCACCACCACCGCCGCTTTCGACGACACCGCCACCAACGCCGGTTTCGACGCCGCCGCTACCACCGCCGCTTTCAACGCTACCGCCACTCACGCC
>OZ023211.1:27393887-27608887 GCA_963995525.1 Escarpia spicata
GTTGGTATTGCAGTGTCTTTGTTGGTGGATTGTCTATTGGGTCTGATAGGTTGCACCGGTGGCTCGGCTGACGTTATGGGGTTCATTTCTTCCTTACTCCTGGACGTAGGGATCACTGCATATAGAGCCGTTGACGTGGGTCAATGACCAGACCTTTTAGGCCATTTTGCATCACCCTACTCCAATTTTAATGAAATTCAGAAAATGTAGGTTTAAAAAGACTGTGATTCATTTCATTGTAATATATTTACTGTTTTAACACATATGTACACACGAATTCGCAAGTCCCACCCCCCCACACCCACGCACTCTTGCACTCACAAACACATGCAACTTTGGCAGACATCGGGCAATTCTCACCTATCGAAAGGAGCACCAGTACGTCTTGAATGTTGATGGCCGTCAGAACATCATCATCATCAATCTCGGCACCATTGCCAACGAGCAAAACCCACTCAACTCCTGCCCGAATGCACAGTTTTGCAGCAACTTCATGACAAATGTAGAACCAAATATTATTTAATACTAATAATTCAAAGAAAATTATATGTTATTTTAATAGTTAGAACACAGTATTGCAATGTCACACCCAGGCTTCAGACATATTCTGCTTGGTGTGCATGCATATATTGTGCTTACAAAACTGGATTATACTGTTACTAAAAATAGATAAGTGAGCGAAAAATTAACAACTCAGAACACGTCCAAAACATGAAATTCTACGGTCGCTAGCACCCTCAAGGCTCGTCCTGTCCCGACGATCTTTGTATCATTTGAAAGGATACACTTTTTGTTATTCTAGCGTCATCTAGATTTCCCGGTAACCGTTCAAAGAACACCGATAAACGGACCTACAATCACGCCGTTTTCGTTGTTCTGTACGGTTCCGAACCATGTTGGATGCGGGTACTCAGTACACTAATCTTCCGATTGCGGCGCTGTTTTCCTCATTTGCATAGGTTCAGACATGCGCACTTCACCATTTCTTGATTTCATGTTATAAGCTCCACCCACTTTTAAACCGCGGCGAAACTGATGTGCTTTGATCGCAGCGAAACCGATATATAGCTACGACGGCGTGACGTCACAATAACGTACGCCACCCAACGGGTCTAAATTCGTCGCGTTGGTTGGTTGATTTACGTGATTGTGACGTCACGCCTACTTCGCGTATGTCATTTTAGCAGCCGTTTGAAAGTGGGTGGAGCTTATACCATGAAATCAGATAGTGGTGCCTCAATCGGTAGATTGGTGAAGTGTGTCGACGAAACAACATGGTTCGCAGTGTCTAAGACACCGGAACGGGCCCGATTGTAGGTCCGTTTTTAGTTAATTTTAGGAATGATTATCAGGAAACCATTTATATGTTTGAATAGCAGAAAGCTTAAACTTCCAAACAACATCAATATTGTTGGGATCCGACGAACCGTAATGGTACTAGCAGTCATTCATGTTTGGAACGTGTTTGACAGTTGTTCATTTTTCGCTCGCTTATCTATTTTTGCTGTTACTAATATACCACAGTCCAAATAGCCTATATATAAACGGTTAGCTTACTTATAGGTATTATTAAACATGTATCGATGTTAACATACATATATCAATGGGTGTGTTCCAAAAGAGAAAATCTTATCGACAATGACTAAACCAAACAATTTCATTGATCGTAAAAATCTACTAGCAAACAGCCAAGCAGACCAGCTGACATAAGTTCCGTTGGAAGTTACGAACGTCGCCTCTAAAAATCTTGCGTTTTCTGCATATTTTTCATAAATACGGCTGACCCCTCCTCGCACTTGTGGTACTGGTCGTTCCGCCCCACTGGTTCACGCCCGCTCCACCAAAGCACTTGTGGTACTGGTCGTTCCGCGCCGCTGGTTCACGCCTGCTCCACCAAAACACTTGTGGTTCTGGTCGTTCCGCGCCACTGGTTCACGCCTGCTCCACCAAATCACTTGTGATACTGGTCGCTCCGCGCCACTGGTTCACGCCTGCTCCACCAAAGCATTTGTGGTACTGGTCGTTCCGCTCCACTGGTTCACGCCTGCTCCACCAAAGCACTTATGGTACTGGTCGTTCCGCCCCACTGGTTCACGCCTGCTCCACCAAAGCATTTGTGGTATTGGTCGTTCCGCCCCACTGGTTCACGCCTGCTCCACCAAAGCACTTATGGTACTGGCCGTTCCGCGCCACTGGTTCACACCTGCTCCACCAAAGCACTTGTGGTACTGGCCGTTCCGCGCCACTGGTTCACGCCAGCGCCACCAAGGCACTTGTGGTACTGGTCGTTCCGCCCCACTGGTTCACATCTACTCAAACAAAGCAAGTTCTGTAAAGGAGCACAAATCACCGCTGTTTAAAAATACGTATGAATTACTGTGTTGACGACGTTTTGATGACGACGTTTTGTTGCCGTCTAGCATTTACTCGACCGTTCCGCTCCGCTGCTTTACACCTAATATATCAAAGCAAACACTAACGAAGTACACGAAACTCACATTTAAATACACTGTAGCCAAATGAATCACTGTGTTTACAACATTTGGTGTATTTTGTTGAGGTCGATGGTACCAATTGTAATTTTTGTAAGTGCGACGATTTTATAGCTCTGCCTTTGAATCTGGTCTGCAATTCACCGAAAATGGAGATCGACAACGAAGGTGTCCTTTGCCAACGCTGAGCAGATCTACGTGTCAACCATGTTTTGTTCATGTTCCAGAGAGCATCAGCGTTCGAATCCACTTCCTGCGGTTTCGAAACTTTGGCAATGTCAATTTACCCACTGTATCTGTGTATTTAGAAAGTTTGTCGACCTGGTTTACACAAATGAAATAAAATATCCCACATATAAAAACTGGTAACTCTTTTGTTGTAGACTCACGCTCAATCTATGATAGCTAGGGACGCTGCATTAGCTGCAGCTAAACCACTGGCTCTACTAATGGAGTAGGCGCCATCAGCGGCTTGTCACGGTATCATTTTTACAATTATTGTTATTATTATTATATAATTAGAAGAAGTGTATCCACATTGAACCCCCTGACTTCCAAGTCCTCTTTCCCCATTCCTGTTCGTGACACCGAGGACTATTAAAGGTCAGGCCACGGATTATTGCAAGCGCTATGTGCAGGCAGGAAGTAGAGTCAATGTATTTGTAATTGTTTCCAAAAAATGCAAAATAGTGTTTTTAATTGTTCCAATTTGAGTAATATGTGACATATATTGGACTACAGTGGTCCTGATATTAGACCAGGTAGTCCAATATAGGTGCTTCTGGTTCGTTATAGGTCACCAGTCAATTATTGATGCTTTGAAAGAAACCAAGGTTCAACACACACACTTCATACTTATAAAAAAGATAGTGGCTTAATGCATAAATCACGAAAACTACGGCGTACCAGTGAGCATAAAAAATTACATGTAACGACCAAACAATAATATGCTGTCACGAATAGACGGTTGGCCAGTAGAGTTTCTAATAATGGCAAACATATATCAGTCAGTAATTGATCGTCCATGATCACCAAATTACCAATGACATCATCTTCGTCATCGCCGTCTTCGTCTGGATCCTCGAAACGACGACGTCTATTACGACGACCCACGACATCATCTACTTCATCGACGTCTTCCTCTGAGTCCTTGAAACAACGACGTCTGTCACAACGGGTAGGGCCATCAACGTACTCACTACCACGCACATAGGGGAGGTCAGGTTCGTCGAAACCACCCATGCCATCATGGTCTTAACTACCATCCATGTGGCTTGCGGGATCACCAATGTCCCCGAAACCTAGCACGCTACTGGCAGGGCCATCAATGTCCTCGTTACCACCTTCGAAGGGTACATCAGGGTGGTCAAAATCACCCAAACCACCACTGGCAGGGCCATCAAAGTCCCCGCTACCATCCTCGAAGGGGACATCAGGGTGGTAACAATCACCCATGCCACTGGCAGGGCCATCAAGGTTCTCACTAGCACCTTCGAAAGGGACACCAGGGTGGCCAAAATCATCCATGCCGCTGGCGGGGCCATCTTCTAAGGGTACATCAGGGTGGCCGAAATCACCCATGCTATTGGCAAGGCCATCGAAGTCCTCGCTGCCACCCTCGAAGGGGACATCATGGTGATAAAATCACCCTTGTCATTGGCTGGGCCATCGAAGGGGAAACCAGGGTTACCGAAATCACCCATGCCATTGGCAGTGCCATAAAATCAAGGTATTCACTAGCACCTTCGAAGGGGATATAAGGGTGGTCGAAATCACCCATGCCACTGGCAGGGCCATCAAGGTCCTCGCTAGCACCCACGGAGGGGATATCAAAGGGGTCAAAATCAACCATGCCAGTGAAATCACCACGTCATTGCCGGGGGTTTCATCCGTCGACGACCATTTTTACGATGTTGACGTGTGAGGCTACCCGAGGCGCCTACTGAGTCACCACCTTCGGCATCGTCACCTTCCTCCATGTCCTCAACATGATAACGTTTTATGTTTTTCCTCCATCGTCTTCCCCGACGCCCTCTTCGTCGGCATCTTCTGCTTCCCGCCACTTCCCGCCATCTTATGTCGTGACGTAGGCCATGGGGTTCCAGACGGCCTGGGTCAACCGCCATGTCGCCATCTATAAGGAAATCAACACAAAACATGTAATTATATAGGCAGTTGTTGTATCAATTGACGTCTGAAAACGTGACAAGTCATACAGTGCCTGCACCAAATGGCATTTTTGTATTGCCATTTGAACATCGCAAACTATTAAATTTCCTTATTGTAATTTCACGTAAAGCGGATGTACATGAAATTGTAATGATGGAATTTATTTTTTATGTCCGGCAATACAGACGCGGGCAGCTGTTTGACTGCCGCATAGCTGTCAAACAGCCGCCGATATAACGAATTTGGGATGTTCAAACGGCAATAACTAAAACATGTAATGACAATTTCCGTGTAGTTTCAGCGACATATTTGTAAGTAAGACTATTGTCTTCACGGTGATATAAAACATATTACATTCCGCGATTGCAATTTCATGTATAGTCTGACATACCAACATGCACAGCAACGTACAACCCTGTAAATTAAAGGGCGCTTTCAGCTGTGCTTACTCTGGTGACGTTTCCGACATTCGACAAGATGGTTGTTTTGTGACGCGCAAATGACCACGTTTGAGTGGGCTACGTTCGCAATCGACAGACTTCATATTTGACACACTACGTGACAAGAGCATTACGTTTACGCATATGAAGTTTCTAAAAATAAAAAGTCTTTAATACTGATCTGAACAGATTTCAGTAAACTGTTTGAAATGTTTCACTTAGTTAACTGACTGTTTGTTTTGAAGACAAGGTATATGAATACATGCACGCACGCGCATATACACACACATTATTTAAATATGCCATTGTTAGTTTTTAACCACTGTTATTAAGCATGGTATTGTGATAATTGATAAGATGCTCAGAATAAGTTATCGATATGAGTTTAGCAACTGTACTATTAAGTAAAACAAACATGCGCACAATGCGTAGACTATACTATTGACGCACTACATAATATATTTGAATTTCAACGAACGTGTTTCGTTACGGTTTAATCACTTGAGGAGACTAATTTAGGCGGGTATCACAAACAAAAACCTTTGGCTATTTAATCTGCCGACGATACCTCATATCTTCTACAACGACAAAACAAAAATAAGTAGTTAATAATTTAAAAAAAAACTAAAAACCTTGTCTCGAATCACGGTGAGCCAAGTATTTAATACTCTACAACTGAAACATTTAGTACATCAGAATCATATTAATGATTGTTCAAATATCCAGTGCGTGACAAGTTATACTTCGGCCAGCCGTGCATTAGCCATCGGTAGTAATAATCTATACAAATTCGTCCGTGGAGTGGTCTCTGATATGTGCTATTACAACGAAATTAATGTTGTTGACATTATGGTGCAGTTATTGCATGCCTTTCGAAAAAAGGCAGTCGACCGAAATGACTTGCGCCAAAGGAGTGTATTATTAATTTAGTAGGAAGCGTTTCAGCTGAGGAGAATTTACAAATCGATCATTCACATATATTAACGACACATCTTCAATTTCAACAATAACTTACATCATTGTTCGCTAACATGTATCCAGTGAAAATCAATATCGTGAATTGAACGCATCATAAACAAACGGACTTTGAGATTTTAATAAATTCCTGCAAATATTTCGTTGTTGCAATTAGACAGGCTCGAGCAGTTGAGTCGAACTGCAATCTTGTTCTTCTCTTGATTCCCTGTCGTCAGGGATGAGGCTGGCCTCGACTCCGTTCCTCGATTTCAATTTTGTTCTTCTTTCCCTCACCAATCTTGCACTGCACTCTCCACCAACTGTTTCCTTTCCTCTCCATATTTCGCTTTCGTTCTCCATTCCTCTTCCAACCCTTCCAAGACTCTCTTTACACAGTCCTCCCATCGCAGTCTAGGTCTTCCTCGCCTCCCTTTCCCCTCAACTCTCTGGGATCTAGTTTCTTTGCCAGCCGTTTTCCTCCCATTCCCTCCACATGCCCAGCCCACTTCAGTCGACTACTCACCTGCTTCTTCTTAAGGTTTTCTTTTACTCCAACCTCCTCCCTCAACTCCTCCATTCTTCGTGTATCAGTTCTTCTCACTCCCGCAATTCTTCTTACCCAGTTGTTTTCACAAACCTGCACCCTCTCTTGTTCTCTCTCTGTCAGTGCCATCGTCTGTAGGCCATACAGGTATGCCTAGGCTACACATGAGCAGAGTACCTTTCCTTTGAGTTTACGCGATATGCGCCTGTCTCCCATCCCACCTTCAACTTTCCTTCAAGCGTTTGCCCCTGCCGTTATCCTCCTGTTAATTTAGATGTTTGAGTTACCGTCCCCGCATATCGCAACAGTGGGCTTAGGGCGCTCCCACGTCTCATGCCAACATTCACTTCAAATTATCCTGACACTCCCGGTCTACCCAACACCCTGCACACACACACACACACACACACACACACACACACACACACACACACACACACACACACACACACACACACACACACACACACACACACCTGTCCATTGTGGTGGAAGAGGTGGAATATAACGCAATAACCTGTCCATTGTGGTGGAAGAGGTGGAATTTGACGATGTGAACCTGTCCATTGTGGTGGAAGCGGTGGAATTTGACGATGTGAACCTGTCCATTGTGGTGGAAGAGGTGGAATTTAACGCATTAACCTGTCCATTGTGGTGGAAGAGGTGGAATTTGACGATGTGAACTTGTCCATTGTGGTGGAAGAGGTGGAATTTGACGATGTGAACCTGTCCATTGTGATGGAAGAGGTGGAATTTAACGCATTAACCTGTCCATTGTGGTGGAAGAGGTGGAATTTGACGATGTGAACTTGTCCATTGTGGTGGAAGAGGTGGAATTTGACGATGTGAACCTGTCCATTGTGGTGGAAGAGGTGGAATTTAACGCATTAACCTGTCCATTGTGGTGGAAGCGGTGGAATTTGACGATGTGAACTTGTCCATTGTGGTGGAAGAGGTGGAATTTGACGATGTGAACCTGTCCATTGTGGTGGAAGAGGTGGAATTTAACGCATTAACCTGTCCATTGTGGTGAAAGCGGTGAAATTTGACGATGTGAACTTGTCCATTGTGGTGGAAGAGGTGGAATTTGACGATGTGAACCTGTCCATTGTGGTGGAAGAGGTGGAATTTAACGCATTAACCTGTCCATTGTGGTGGAAGAGGTGGAATTTGACGATGTGAAACTGTCCATTGTGGTGGAAGAGGTGGAATTTGACGATGTGAACCTGTCCATTGTGGTGGAAGAGGTGGAATTTGACGATGTGAACCTGTCCATTGTGGTGGATTGCATTACACTACGTAAAAAGAGACAAGATAAGGTTTGCACATATTTTATTCGTGTACAACACAAACCTATTTACATGTCACGCTCCATAACTGCAAGAACCAGAGACTAGACATTGATACAGAGGCTTGCACGCCCGCAACAAACAAACAAACAAGTCCAGACACGTCTCGAGTACAGGTTTTGTAAGAGACTCGAATTTAATCACTACCTATACCGATGCCCGGTTAGGTGTTTTACGACAGAAGCAACTTTAGTGTCATGGTCACTGTCACTGAGTTGACAACGTGTCTCGCACATACACATACGTACATACGTCTAGGTTAAGAATGATAGCATACTAAAAGGTTGAAACAATACTGTTGATCTCTAGGTACAGATGAAACACAGATTAAACCTGGACAAGAAATACCACTTCAAAACAGTTTGCTTATAGTACGATGAATCTGTGTATTACTCTGCAGTCCGTGCTAGTTTGTACTCTGAAGTCGGTGATCTTTCGGCACGCCCACGTGATCTTTATGTGCTACCCTACAATCCGTAATCTTTCGGCACACTCACGTGACCGTTATGTTCCATCGAACTGCCATAAAAAGAAAACCGGGACAAGTGAATCTTGTACCAGGAGTAACGGAGATGCTCTAGATGGTGACGGCCTTTTTGGTGATGGTGAAGATGTCAGTGACGAAGGCGCTAACGATCTGGTCGGTGTTGACGAAGATTTCGGTGATCGTTCGTAGCGTGTGTTGGTATATTTGTTCACTGCCTTCGTTCGCTCACTGACGGTGTGCTTTATTTTTGGAGTGTAACAGTTTTAGTTGTTTTTGAATTTAAACGGTTCTTTTCAGAGCCAACCACATTCTCACAAGAGTGTTAACTATATCGATATTAATCCAAAGTCTGGTAAGTACAAATGTCGCATGTTAGCTAATGTTATAGGTCAAAGGATTTGACCAAAATACTACGTAAATATATTTGATCAAAATACTACGTAAATGGCTGGTAGTTTGAGTGTTTTATCAGGTAAGTAACTATTTTTTAATTCCCTATGCCTTAACACGAGACAAATACCCGGATGTTTTTCCAATACACAGATCATTCGTTATCAATTTATACTGGTTTATACTGGTTAGTAACGTCAGTGTTCAATATAGTTCTTACAAATGCTAGCTAACCAAATAACTATGATAGCTTTGCTGTCATACACGTTGCAAATAGTATCAAGAATTGCTTTAATGGCGTCACTGATGAAATTACATACTGTGGGGACAAATATCTGGATTGTGATTAAATTACATACACGAAAGCTCAAAATGTTGACTAATTGACACACTTCTACTTCAAATCCGATTGGTACCAGTTTGTTTGTAGTACGATGTGTCTGTGTTGAAAGCTAGTTTTACTCTGGAGTCCGTGCTTGACTTTTCTAATCTTTTGTCTGCGCATGTGTAGTTTGTACTCTGAAGTCGGTGATCTTTCGGCACGCACACGTGACCTTTACGTCCAATCGAGGTTCTTTTCAGAGTCAACCACCTTGTCACTAAAGAGTGTTAACTATGTCAATATTCTGGATGTTCTTCCAACATACATTGTTATAAGTTTAGTTTGACTTATACTGGTTTATACTGGTTTGTTCAATATAGTTCTTACAAATGATAACTAATACACCTGTACTGTTCTATCATAACGTTTCACTTTGTTACGCTCCTGTTTCGAAAAAGAGGCTTGACAACTTTAATGTCAAGGCCACCGAGTCGTTATCACTTGCACAGGGAGTATCACTTCAAAACAGTTTGGAACCAGTTTGCGATCAGTTTTCAAGTGGGCACTCAAGTGAGATACAGCTGATAAGTATAAATGTTATACGTCAATACCCGGCTGTTCTTCCAACACTCAGAACATTCATTACGAGTTTATACCGGTTAGTAGTGTCAGTTTTGTAATGTGCTGAACAAATTACCAAAGAAACTTATAGAATGACATTTTACAGGGAAATTGACCATAACGTTACATGATGGAATTATATTCAAGCGCGAAAGCTCAAAACAATGGCTAACCAAAGCGCTACCTGTTTAAAATTATCAAAGAAACTTCTAGAATGACATTTTACAGGGGAATTATCCACTCGCTGTAACACATCACTAACCGTAACATCACATGATGGGCTTATATTCAAGTGCACAAGTTCAAAACGATGGCTAAATCGCTACCTGTATAACCAACTCACCTTGCGCACAAAATTACGGCGCGTAGCAGTTTATAGTTTAACGATGTCACTGCATCATGACGTCACATGAAGGAATTACATAAGATACGCGCAAGTTCAAAACAAGGTCTAACCAAAGCACTACCTGCTTGACCAACTCACCTCGCGTACAAAATTAGCAACTTAATGACGTCACTGACCATGACGTCATTGACCCTGATGATGGGATTACATTCAAGTGCGAAAGCTCAAAACTATGGCTAACCAAATCACTACCTGTTTAACCAACTCACCTCGCGTACAAAAATTACTGCGCGTAGCAGTTTAATGACGTCATACAGGGTGCGCACGCTCACGATCGCAACAAACAAACATGTCCATACACGTCTCGAGTACGGGTTTTATAAGAGACACGAATTTAGGTAAATTACTGTGCGTGCCAGTTTAACGACGTCACTGTATGACTTCATATGGTAGGATTACATTGCATACGCATAATTTCAAAACACGGTCTAATCGAAGCACTACCTGCTTGACGAACTCACCTCGCGTATAGAATTACTGCGCGTACCATAACGTCACTCACTGACCATGACGTCACATGATGGAATTATATTCCAGCGCGCAAGTTCAAAACGATGGCTAACCAAACCACTACTTGTATAACCAACTCACCTCGCGTACAAAATTACTGCGCATAGCAGTTTAATGATGACATACAGGGTGCGCGCGCTCGCGCTCGCAACAAACAAACATGTCCAGACACGTCTCGAGTACGGGTTTTATAAGAGACACGAATTTAGGTACTACCGCACGGAAATTATACCAAAGGTCTAATTCTAAGATGGTCGCTCTGTTCGAAAAAACGTTTCGTATACATTACTTCAGATAAAACGAGCTCCGCTGAATTTATAATCCTTTTATTATAAATTACGCCTTATTATAACACCACATTTTACACATGTCATCGTCAACCAAAAGGCTCGATCCCTTGACGGAGCCTGGGCCTACGGGCCAAGCAATCTCGTGTGTGACATTCAAATACAGTTCGGTATATTATATTTTTTTCAAAAAGTCGTCGAATACCTTTACAATAATAGCTCCTATCCTTTAACATGGGGAAAATTCCCTATGCTTTAACATGGGGAAAATATTCCCTATCTCTTAACATGGGGAAAATTCAAAATTTCGTCGTATACGTTTACGATAATAGCTCCTATGCTTTAACATGGGGACAATTCCCTATGCTTTAACCCGGGAGCGCCCTGGGGGAAAATCCCTATCTTTTAACATGGGGTAAAAATTCCCTATCCTTTAACCCGGGAGCGCCCTGGGGGAAAATCCCTATCTTTTAACATGGGACCGGAACTACTTTTCTACTTCCTATCCTTTAATCCGGGAGCGCACTTGGGGAAATCCCTATCTTTTAACATGGGCTTTCCTCCAGGGCGCGCCAACCATCCCCGCTAAGGGACATATATAACTACTATCGACCCCACATAAAAGTGGGACAAAGAGGCAGGCAGGCAGGCAGGCAGGCAAATCCGCACACGCATGCACGCACCAAGGATAACAACAGAGCAGTGTTACATATCAGTTTATGATTACACAAAAAATGATGTTGACAACGACCCTCGCTCAGGGAATATTAACATGCTGTATTCGGTACCAATAAGTAGCCAACTATCAGCTATTCGATTGAGACATCTAAGGTAACACTCTTCATGTTATAGGCCTACCAGTGGTATCCCCATTGGCAGGATCATACTCATCGTAATAGTCATCATCATCATTGTCTTTAACATCGACACCGATGCATCGCTTCAGGCACGTCTCCGTGGAGCTGAACCTATTGTTATTCCCTCCACAGCCGTGGTATATGAATTCACGGCATCCTCGCAACTCTACATCGAAATACCACGCGGCTACGTTGCGCTTTTCCTCGCAGTTGCCCGTGTCCATCGGTTGTAAGCAGTCAACGCTCACAGAACTGTCGTCAGCTGTTGCGGGGAAGAATCAGAGCACAAGGGTTGACTAATGAGGATAGTTTTATTATTGCAGTAGCTGTATTGCAGTACTTTCACGATACTGTCATGACTAATGCGATAAAATAAAGGTGGCCTTGGAGGCGGTTGAAGTCCAAAACGACACATCCCTTAATTATGCCAATATGGTCGACTAAAATTACAAAATTTAATTAAAAAAACACGTATCTGTATAAAAACAATGTTTTGTGTTACGCTGTTCTGTTGCATTGATAGTTCGATGTATATTTTCACCCTTACAAAACAGTAGGTCGGAAATGATATCCAAGAGTCAAATGGAATTGGAATTGATTTGAATAAAATTGGAATTGGACTTTTTCGTGGAATTTACCGATCTGATACTGGTAATGTTAAACTGAGCCGATCTTGATATAAAAACGTAAGCAAAAACTGCGTACCTCTAAGCCAGGGCAACTACAAGAGTTAACGCTATCTTAGAACACCGATAGAAAAAGTCTGCACACATCTTCTCATTTTTGTATTTACGCATGTTTTATATTCACTGTATATACTGCGTTCACAGGTAATTCAGGGCTGATACTCACTTACCTACCAAACAACCTCCAGCTACACCTCCGTTGAGGCTATCAACAACTTTCAACTATACACCCCCTCAAGGATCACCGAAACACCTTCCCATTGCAACCCCTTGGAGCACACCCAAAATCCTGCAGATGTGGGTGAACTGCGAGTTGTGTGGCGAATGAGAGTAAAACATAGGGGGAGTGTAGATGGCTGGTGGAGACAGCAGTGCAAAAACAGTGAGGGATGAAGAAGAATAACACAACATTGAAGACTGGTACTTAGTCTAGAATCACCCCGGACTTTTGGGGTAAACGAGGACGAAGCCAACGACTCACAAGCCCCGGAACACGTCGAGAGGCAGTCACTGATGGTTGCGAACCTATTTCCGTTTCCGCCACAGCCCGTGTAGATGAACTCTCGGCATGCGCCCAAGCCGAGGTCGTAGTACCATGAGGGGATTCTATCCCGACAGGAACCAGGCAGCCTCGCTTCCATGCAGGCACCGCTTATAGTCACGGCCTCGGTCACTGTGGCGAAACGATGAAACAGCACAGTAATATGTATGGGTGGATCCAGGTATTTCTTAAACGGTAGAGTGTGTGTGTACGTGCATGCGTGTGGGGTTGTGGGAGTGGTCTTGATTTTTAATATAACCATTGAAAAGGTGTAATATTTAGGATCGTTCCATATAGAAATAAAATAATAGTAATAAATAAATATACAATAATTAAAAAATATGTGTGTTTTCTACCATTTTAAACGGTCACCAAACGATCGATGGACGGTTTATGAAACGTGGAACAAGTTTTATAGTCACAATGCATATAACTGCACAACAATCAATAAACGTTCTGTGAATACTGTCATCCGATAAGAAATCTTAATCCACAGGTAATAAACAAAAGTAAAGTGTAATGGATCCGTTCTAGGGTCGTAGAGGAACGCATCATAGTTTGTCGCCCGAGATCCAAAGCGTCTAAGAAGTATGGCATGACATACGTGCATGTATACGCTAGTTCGACTTTCGTCTTAGCCGTGGCAAAGTGAGTAGAAAAAGTATTTATGTTAAGACAGGTAGTAACCATTAAATGAAGCTGTTTTCGAAATACTATTAAGGTTACTGCCAAGTGAACATATTTGGTAAGTCGGGTCACAAGGCTATGATATATATATATATTCGCAACGCAATGCGTGCTTTTATAATTGTTCCCGGCTACGCAAACCGTCAGGTTTGAACAATTTACTTTTACGTTGACAGTTGAAACAGCGCGATTTATTTGGTTGTACAAAGATTAATAGTGAGGTCAATGTCGGACCCTTCCAGTGAATTAAGTGAACCCTTAAGAGCCTGGCGCCCGCGATGTAAAGGGCCTAGATGCAGTAGCATGTCATACACACGCACACACACACACACGCACGCACACACACACACACACACACACACACACACACACACACACACACACACACACACACACACACACACACACACACACACACACACACACGTACGCTCTCCCAGCTCGAATACCTTCACTCATTATTACTTTATTTCACCCAGATATATATATATATATAAGCACATAGACAGTGATGATGTGATATAATCGTTTTCGTGCAGCGTGGCTAAAGGAGTTTGTTTAGTTGAGTTATAGTTATTATAAGAACGTACCTGTTGTTAATTGCGGCGTATTTGTTGTTGGTGGCGGCACGTAAGGTTCGTTTGGATGTGGCATCACGTGGCCTCTAATTCGTCGGTAGATCCAGGTAGTCGGTATTCCCCAAATTGGTGGCAATAACAGCATCACCAGAGCGTATGGTAACATCATTTACCCTGCAACAATAGTCCATGGATCAAGTCGTGTTAGTGTCAACATTACTGCTTTTGAGCAGGAAATACAGCTGTTTCATCTTGATCCGCTTTTTGGAAGATATGTCCCTGTATATTTAAACTTTCCCACCCACTAATTTGTTTGCGTTACTCTAAAATGTTAAGTTATACGCTGCGCACAGATGTCGGTGAAACTATGTGTGCGTGTGCGAGACAGGTCAACAAAACGAAGTAAGTGCAGCGTGGCTGAAACCTTCCCAGAGAAGTCGAGATGGTGTGCGAATACAGGTCAGCCAGGGGGTGAAATATGTAGTGCTTCGAGTAGTGCAAAGGACTGGTTACCACGCTATATAAGAATTTACTGTTCTCTTTATATATGCAGCGAGTTGGGATGACTGTTCCAAGCACTCCACGGAAAAAAGATGCTTGAATTTGAGACAGTAAAAAATATAACAGTATATCTGCCAACTTTTTTGGAAATCCGGGAGATTCAACAGTTCAGTTCAGCACGCTTCAGTTGTCGCATTGTCTCGTCGCGCTGTCTCGGATCGTGACATCGGAATACAGAGGGGGCGCTGTTGGAGATTTTCCTCCGGAAATTCAGCGGTTCAACACATCTCAGCGCTGCTAAGACGGAGGTGGGTGTTGTTGGAGATTTTCAGAGAAAATCCGGGAGATTTGCCTGTATTCCGGAAGATTGAGAGACACACCCAAAATCCGGGAGAATCCCATATGTCACGGCAGAATATAACAGACAGTCGCATGTTGTTGTCTGCAAAATGTGCCTGTCTAGAATGTCAGTGAATCATTATTATTGGAGATGGAACGGACGTGATGCTACTCAGCAAGGGTTTCTTAGATTCTACATAATCAAGACACAAATACTTGATATGACACAAATGTGTGCAGCTGTTGGTTGCGCAAGGAAGACTGCGGCTGTGTTGGGAATGCACACGTTTACAGGTTAAGCCAACGTGATCGCTTTCTCGGGACTCTATATCGGCTTCTCCGGGAAGAAATCAACCATATTGCAATTACTGCGCGAAGGCTATTGGTGTAAATATATCCACAGCTTGCTATAACCAGGAACTGATTCATATAGCTGACTGAACAGGGGCGACATGGAGTGAACAACTTGTTTGACGTTTGTGTTTATTAGCACGATTTTGCAGCACACTGCATCAGCTTCATGTTCATCTGTTTGAATATATTTTAACAAGGGATACTCACCACACCAGCAGGCACAACGGACTGCAATAATACAGACGAATGTTAACTCCAGCTGTATCATTCAACCAGAGTTGCTGCTTTATTTGAACTTTGCTGCCACGTAATAATGCTATGCGTGGATCGGTCATTGTTTCACATCTACGTCATCGCGTAATGTGCAACGCCACTGCCATATTGACAATTCCATTGCAGCTTTAAACTTCAGTACAGTTATACTTATACACAGGCAGATCCAGGGGCCTGGGGCACGTGCCCCACTGGACCGTTGGTGTTTGGCGTGCCCCGTATACCCTTTTGAATGAGCTCCCGTTATGTGCCTCACTAGACGTGTGAAATGTGCCCCGTTTAAGAGCTGGAGTTACGGCGGGACGGCTACGAAAACCTTTCAGCGACCCTACCCCCGTCTTCCGATGTCACGATCAGCAATACCGTTACAGTGACAGCTGAAGATCCGGCTATGACCACCAAATATGAATTCGATTTGGCCGCCAGTGGAGGTTTTTTGGCGAGCCTCAAGGGGTGCAATTGTAGGTTTTGCTCCCCTCCTAGACTATACCCTCTCTGGATCCACCCCTGTTGGGTAACCCAGGATGTTCTTATGATATCATGTCCACCTGAAAAAGGCTATTGTAAGCATATAGCGTATCGTGAATTTTCTTCGAAATAAAACACGCTAAAATTAAACAATTACGCCGATATCCTTTATTTCACTTAGGAGTCTATGATGTGAAGAAAAAGAGTTATATGCTTTTGACGAATACAATTGTGTCCATAGTACTTCTAGGAATAGACACTAAGAAAACCAGCCATCCTCTCTCAAGGCACGGCCACCTTTTTGAATGGAGGGCTAAATAAGTGAGATGGGCTAAGTCAGCGAGCCACACATTTATTTATGAATATTGATTATCATTCGCCCAATCTTCGTGGAGACTGGTATAGTATGTTATGAATGTCTAAACATTCTAGCACCTAACATACACATTTTGGCAGTGTATACAATTAATAGTAATTTATTATTATTGATCAATCATCAAGGTATAATTTTGTATCAATTTAGAATTAACAGTACGCATCATTTATGTTGTTGTGCGAGCTATTGGCATGCAACTGACATTTTGACTAGTTTGCTGTCTGGGTTTGTTACTGCGCCACGGGAAGTGCCCCACGTCTAGCTGCAAACTTGTCCTTATGCGATATTCCGTACGTCGTGCAATTGTCCGTCAGTTAGCTGCGTCCCGTCTAGCCTTTCACGAAATGTATATATATAGTACTGCTGGTCATATCCATGCCTAGTACTAGAGAGGCAGGCACGAAATGTATATATATAGTACTGCTGGTCATATCCATGCCTAATACTAGAGAGGCAGGCACGAAAATGGGCTCATTTTATCAGTTGACGAAACTGTTCCATCTGCAAGAATATGTGGTAGAATGTTACCGGCGGCACTTCGTCGAATATCGCTGTCAGTGTCACAGAGGCGCATAGCAGTTCGGTGGATTTATTCTAAAAAACATCCAGCCTATAGTCGACTTCCATCTGGAACAGGCTTTAAAATAAGAGCATCTGCGAACTCTGAGATCTGTAAAAACATTGTACATACTCCCGTATCAGCAGTCAGAAGAACGCTGCGTATATGTCCGACCTTTCCAACTGGTTCGTTTTCAAGGCCTGTTGACTAACAAATGTAGTTGATGTTCCACAGTTATCTCCCACAATAACAACTCAATCATTAAAACGGACACAGACTGGACGATATAAACTGGAAGAATTCCTTGATTAGACGTTTTCGTCCCTGGAGTTGAACATTCAGCAGATTCACATGCACCGTGATGTCGACAAGAAATACAAAATCGCACAAGCATGGCTCTGATTTTCGTTGATTCGCCACACAGGCTTTCAATTGGGATGATGCAAGAAGAGTTTTGCAGAGGTACCTGCATAGTGCGAACGTTTCTTATCAATGAAACACCTCATCTGCTTCTTTCTCCCAAATGCATTTGGCCCGCGGCCGCAGGTTGCCAACCCCCGTCCTAACTTCACCATGATTCATCAGCATAACCACCAAGCGTGTACACGGCATATAAAATGAAATTCAGTCATCAGAACCTCAACATATTTCTTCAGAATGATCATCAGACTATGCTACTTCTCATACAATTGAAGCATACTAAGGTTATCGTTGACAGTTTTGAGCAGTGCAATTCAAGGAGCTGTATCTTCCGCGAGTGTATGTTCGGGAAGGTCCGTTCTCTGTAGCTCGGCGCCTCGTCCAAAATGGCGAACAAACCGCTCCGCGACGTAGGTATTTAGAACAATGCTTATTGCGCGCGCTGCACGGTGTTGATGAGATAATATACACGTTTCTTGCTTCAAATCACATTGTTCACTGTTTAGTAGGCGGCTAATGACAGGAGTGAAGAAACGTTTCCATGCCATGGCTGTGCAATTTCCGGAGCTTCAGCACAACTCCGCTGTCGACGCTGCGCCGCCATAACTTCATCTTCTCCGCTGTCTCGCTGCCTCGGTTCCACTGATGACATCGCAAGACGAGGGGATTGCTATTGAAACATTTTCGCCGCTGGGTCGCCATACCTTCAACTTTCAAACATTCTGGGGGGCACGCCACTCTAGCGCAGGCATAGCGCAGCCAAATTCCAAAGGTCTAGGGGACACGTTCCCCATTTCCTGCTAACTTCCGCCGCGTCTGCATTGCATCGGGCTGCGCAGATTAACTTTGATACATAGACCCTGCCCTGTGCAACCTTCCATGCAGCCACACTTGATGACCGCATGACACTGCACTTCCAATCTGGCATGTTCCCCTATCGAGCCCTGTTGAAGTCTGCTTGAATGGGCAGACCTGAGGAGCTTTCAGTAGGGCTTGAACCTACACGTGGCCATTCTGGTAGTCCACTCGGAGTTGATATTGCATAAGGAGGAATTTGTGGAATCGTTTCGATCTGTGTTCCTTTCTAGGTGAAGTAGCGCGGTTCACATCGCCCTCAAAACTTCCCTAGTCCTATGGTACAATGCACCTCCTCTTCTTCTTTCCGTAGCTGCCGACAATCATTTGGACGACTATTCTGGCATTCATTTTGTTGGAAGTTTAGAGAATGAGATCCTAGCTCAGTGAGTGAGTCCATTTCCCTGCGTGGGATTTGTTTACTTCCCCTAGCATAGCCACCAGATAGAAGGGACCAACACTTTATAGTGTCTCTTCCGAAAAACACAGGCAACGTAGGGTGAATGAAATTGCCCAAATTTCGACACGGAGGCCGACACTAGTACCGAACTACCGATCGGTCAGCACCAGGATTTGAACCCCGGTTCCTCCGATCGACAGTCCGGCACTCTGACCATTCATTCATTTAGCAGGTGAACTAGTTATGTCTGGTTGTCAGTTTCTCGCAGAAACTCATGGCCACGTTCAGAATCCGTCCGATCCGTCGCCGACGGAAGTTAAACGCGCATCGCCGCATTCATAATGGCGCTGGTAGACGTGGTGCATTTTATAAAAAAAACTTTGGTTTTGTTAAAAGCTCAACCTGTCAAGCTTGTGTGAACTGAGGTGCTCAAACGCACCAATCATACTCTTAGAAAGAATCAAAATCGAATGCGAAACAATAGCAATCGAGACCATCTTTGGAAATACGTTGACGCAGAGCGCGTCGCGGCGGCAGCACGATGTGACTTTCAACAACAAAAATCGAATTCCGGGGCAAAAAGCGACGTCGCGGTGCGGTGCGGCACGAAGTCTGAACTCGGCCCTGGTCAGTGTGCAATTAACTTCTTTTGACTTTCAACTCGTTTCCTTGTTCCATTTCCACTGTTCTTCCGTAGATGACCTTAAGGCTGGCTATATAAGACATCAAAGCCATGTCGACATGAAAAACAGAACCGATCAACTGTATCCTACATTTTCCTAACGTGTTCCATGAACATTTCAGACGAGTCAGCTATGAGAATGTTAACGGTAACTGCGCCGTCAATGATGATCACGTGTGCTTCGTTCAGCAGGCAGGCAGATCATTGTTAGGCACCAGGTTTTCTAGGCACAGAAGGATATCTGCTTTTTGCACCGAACTTCATGTTGCCTTATTCTAACAATGAATAGTAGATGAAATAAAATATGTTTATGCCGGAAGAAATCATCGAGGTCAGTGTCGCGTATTTGGCATGCAACGAACAATTTTAAAAAACAGTTGGTATTGTGCATGTCAGAACAGGTCAAAAGTAGTCCACTTCTCCAACACTACTCCCTCGATAAGTCGAATCTGTTTCAAACAGAAAACAGCACCCACAAATCACCCTCGATACGATCCTGCTTATGATAAGGTAAATAACTCAGATAATGATATATTTTAAGAATATGCCGTTGGTTTTAATTTAAAATGAGACAGTGAAGTGTAGAAAGCTCAACAAATTTGCTTGTGAGATTCCGGATGTTTGTGCATTTAAAAAAAGTTCTGCCGATTTGTGCAAGCTGTCGTGGTTACACAATTGTTAGTTAGAATTCGCATTGTGACGTCATTTAGCATTGTGACGTCAACTATCCGCGAGAGTTCTGACGTTAAACGTGCGAGTGCGTGGAACGCTTTTTAAACTGTGCGTTTAGCAATAACCGTTCTCTCTATCGATTTCGCGACAATAGTTCGAGGAAGGGTTATTTATGCAAGTGAAGGTAATTCCACTTTTACTTATCTATGTCATCCACTTAACATGGTGACATGAGTTGTTTTATTTGTTTTCTGTCTGACATTCTGAACTGTAGTAAACTGGAACAATCTTCCCACGGTATGTCAACATCCGCTGGGTGGCAGCACCGCTCAGCGTCGGTTTAACGCGTTCCAGAAATGGCGCAGGTTTTTTGCCGCGCAGTCGATCTGCTGGATCACGTTCTCGGAAAACGTCGTGGATCTCGCTATGCATACTAATTTTGTTTACTGTTGACATTTATATCGACCAATGAATTCCATCAGAAGATGCTCGGCGGGTAAAATATGTTACATTGTATTCGGCCGGGCAATATTAAGGTTGGTGAACTTTGCGTTGTGTTTACTTACACAAATATTAATATATTTTAGCGTGTATCTTAAAAATGCTTAGGTGTCTTTGTGAAACTAGAATCCTAGCTTTCATATGGTATAACTATGAATCTTGTATATCCATGCGGAACGCAAGGAGGATTAATCTTAGATGACCGGTAGCGTGCCAGTCTGATGCGTTTTGTATGTCGCTCGGCGCATTAGCGGCTGTTTATAATGTATGCGCCGAGGCGCGGCGCCATTCTAACGTATGTGTAATCGATATTGTAATCTGTGCCATCCCATTTTTATCAGTTAAATGTTAGAAAGTTGTGATTGGACATATACTGTTTTCTAGTAATCAAGATTTTTAGGACAAGTTTAAAAATTTCGAAAACAGTGACATTTACGGCGATGTCTATTGATGTCACATCTGTGGCCGTGGCATGGGCGTGGCTGTGCGCTCTACTTCCTTTTCAATCAATATAGGAATACGTTCTTAATCTGAACAATCCACATTTTTAACAGTTAAATTTTAGTAAGTTGTGTTAATAAAATGTAATACGTGTATATTATTATTGTGTCTGTATAAGTATTTTTATTATAGAAATTACGAACAGTTAATATTTCCACTTTAATTTGCATCACCTGACACCTGTATTCCTGTAATCCTATATTATTGTAATTCACATTTTATAATTCAGTCTATAGTCATGTTGACTATCCATTTTGTTGATGTTAATAATATTTACTGTTTCGTTTGTGGTGTTTTTATGTGAATCATAATATCTTGTTGTGATTTGTATTTCATGCCACAAATACTCAGGAATTCTGGTGGTGAAGATAAATATAAGTTACGATATATCAAACAATCTTGCATACTCACATACAGGGACATAATGTTCACACTGTCGCCTCCACGTGGCTTCTGTCGTGAATCACAATACCGAAGTGATATCGATGTTGTGTGCACTAAGAAAAGTGTGGTATTACAAAAATGCAGAAATGTACTGTTTTTTATTTTATTTTCAGAATGGATTCCGAAGCACGCAAGGCCAAGCAGCTAATCGTTTGGCACAGTTTTGTGCGTCGAATGTCAGAAGCGTGTACCAGCAATGCTGACTACCGCTATTTCTGTCCCGACCTTCTCCTGTCTTGTATGTTTGACAAGGTTGTCTTTCTAGTAAAAGGGGGACTTACCTTGGGTGGTTTGTTCCGTGAATTTGGAGCTGTGTGTGCAGAGGCGCCAAATGTTGTTTTAATCGACATAGGAACGAATGATCTATGGAAAGGCTGTGCATCTGAAGAATTGGCAGGAGGTATTGTGTCATTTGCTCAGAAACTGACTTCAATACCTTCTGTATTACAGGTAGTGATATGCCATATTGTAACACGAATTCCTAAGTCCGGCAGCCACTATGTTGTTCCAAATGATTTTGACCAAGCCCGGCACATTGTTAGTACACGAATAGCCAAGCTGATCACTGATTCAAATAAAATAAATTTCTGGGCACATCGTGAATTGTTTCTTCCAAAGCATTTTGCAAGAGACACATGAGTACCATTGGCATGAAGAGACATGTCAGTAGCATGAAGAGAGCAGCTATTATAGCTTTCAAGCGATGCCAACATCAGGTTTAGCTGCTTTCTTCATGCTACAACATGTGCACTCTGTCACTATTTTTTCTAATACATTTTTTAATCTGCAAAATTGTCACTTCAAAAATCAGTTCAACCATTATGAATCAAAATTACTTTTCAAAACACAACTGCAAAACATAGAATTTGGCATATCACTACTTCACTTGCATCAACTTTGTCTAGATCATTTGTTTCTGTGTTGATGATGAACACCTTTGGCGTTGATGTCACTGTATACATAACTTCAACTGCATGCAATAAACCATCCATGTCAAGTCTTAATCTTCCTTGGCAGACAACCTTTCATTCATATATATACAGCTCAAAAGTTGCAATTGTTTTTCTTTACCTTTCAAAATTAAATTCAGATTCAATTTGAAATCATCATTGTTAAAATATTCTAAGAATATTTATTTAGAAATTGCTATTGTATTTGTAAAGTAAATTGTCAAATTACTGACTTACCTACGCACGAGACTGTGCCTAACAGGAAACAGCTGTGGGCCTGCACCAATGTCAATAATGGCAAGTGCTCGCATGGGTCAACTCTTCAGGAATTGACAAAGCTCTTTGATCTTTGCAGAAGTGTCTGGCATCATAGTCGCTTCATATCCATTGCTCAACAAAAATTTACGTGGAATAACAATGTGCACACTTCAAGAACATTGCTACATGACTGAGAAATGTAGACGTCGCTACTAGGATGTTTCTGTTCTTCAACAACTGGCAGAGCTGAGCTGTGATATCAGCCGAAATGGGTAGCGGCTATAGTTATGCTTACCTCACATCCGTTGCTCAACTGGAAGTTATGTGCAGTGAAAATATGCTCACATAATGAAAGCTGCTATTCAACTGAGAATTGTAGACATTGCTCCTTGCATGGGTCGACTCATCAGCAACTGGTAGAGTTCTCTGATCATGGTAGAAGATGCTGGTGTCGTAGCAAACCCAGTGCATACTTTCGTGGACTTTCACACACAAATTACGAACTTCAGTGCATATTACATGGACTTATGCATATTACTTATCGTGAATTATGAACTATAATTCAGTGCATATTGTACGGACTTACGCATGTTACCTATCGTGAAATTATGAACTTCAGTGCATGTTGCACGGACTTATGCACATTACCTATCGTGAAATTATGAACATTTATATAACCTGGTGTTTTGGACATTAACCTTTGTAAAATATTATGAATGGTGCTGCACTGTTTACGTTATAATAAATTGCCTTGATGGTTTTTTCAATATCATGTTTTGTAAAAAAAATTCACACTCAGTGTGCACATTTATTAATTAATTACGCCATTAATTTCCACACAAACGTCAAATTTGAAATATAGGTCAACTAAATAGGTCATGTTCTAATAACCATTTACAAGTTTACATAGCATTAAAGTAATTATATTAGCAATTTTGCACCCAAATGATAATTGCCAATTTCTTAATTTATTTTCACCTAAATGATGTCATTTATATGGAATTAATCTCAGTATGTAGGTCAAATCTAGGTCAAGTGTGAAGGTCAAGGCAAGGTCACCAAAATTGATATTTCCTAAAGGGTTGTATCATGATTCATCCAGTGGGTGCATTTATGCATGAATTATGCCATAAATTCAGGTATATAGGTCAAATGTGAAATATAGGTCAAATAAATAGGTCAAGTTCTAACAGCCATTTAAAGGTTGAATAGTATTAAATTCATTATATTGGCAATATTCATACTTCAAACGTTAACAGTGCTCATTCCCTAATTAATTTTTAGCTAAATTATATCATTAATAAGAATTAATCCCATGCTGTGGACCAAATCTAGGTAAAAAGTGGAATGTAGGTCAACTGTGAAGGTCAAGTCAAGGTCACCAAAAATTGACATTTCCTTAAGGGTTGCACCATTTTTTATTTCACATACGTAAGTTAAAAGGTTCCAATGTTATTACTATTTTCCAATCAAATAAATGCAGTCCTCATGCAGACTGTGCACAAGAAATGGACTGAAAACCAATAGACAAAAAATGCCACCATTTTAAGATTTAAAAGTTGAATAGCGCCGCAAATATTGAAGATATCAAAAAAATCAAAAAGGGTAGTAAACTACATATCATTATCCATCATGTAGCACCATTTAAATGATGATATAACATATTCTAATTTTTTTTGGACATACCTACGCACTGAGGTGGTGCTGGCCTCTAGAGGCTAAACAGAAGTCGTTCAGGACTCTCCTAGCGAGCCTCCCAGTCGCAGAGTGAACATTGTACAACACCTTACAATTAATTTACATTTTATTTATTTGTTTTAATATATTTAATATACTTTTATTTACTTGCACTGCGGCTACAGTATAATCCTCAACATGAGTATCGGGAATAATAAGAAGAAGCCATATGAGTCCAACTGAGGCCAGTGTCCCTTTGAATCGTGTCTCTCGTGGTCTTGTTAGGACCACGTGCGCTCGCGTCGTTCTGTCTGTTTACGTTCTCTATATGTATATATATATAATATAAGTGTGTGCAACTGTTGCGGCAACCCCAAGCCAATCGCTCACCTTTTAACATCAGAACTGCTCCGTCGCGACGCCAACACCGATTATGAAGATCACAAATAAATGTTCCAACTATTGTGGTCACAATGCCAACTTTTCGTAACAAAAGGATTCGTATTTATTACAAAAAGAAGTGTTTTAATGAGTCGCGCACACGTTTCAACTAACTGCGGTTGACAGCTATACCGGAAATGACCCCGGAACGCAGCCAACGCGGTCGCGAGCTCTCGCGGCACACCTCCTATGCGTAATATTCGCCCCTTTATAAATGCGATCGCGCGCCAAGAGACGCTCTCCGTTAGATACTTGAATAACGTGCGAAGGTGTGTTGTCACATAAGAAGACGGCGTCGTCCGCGTTACAATTTTGTCTTTGTACCAGACCCCTGCTTGCAATGAGGACGCCACAAGAGATGACATTTTGGTGAGTGATTTCACACGTCATAGGATAATATAAGTCCAATAACAAATTGCACCGTCTTGCGAAGATATTGGGTGCTACAGTTGATGCAGCCAACACTATCGTGTAAATAATGTGACTGAACCCCCAGTTTCGATACGTATTATACTGTTACTAGCGTTCCAAGTGGCCCATTGGTTTGAGGTAGTATTTCAAAATGTCAATGTAAAATGTATAATTATTAACAAAACATTATTTAACCAATAAAACATATGTAAAGACTATTACAAATTTGTTTATTGTGTAGGTTGTTAGACAATTACATGGAGGAGGATGGACAAATTAAAACAGAGGACGTCGTCAACCATTATTTGAGCACTGCAGCTGAAGAAGACAAACACGCAATGGTAAGTATTTAGATGAATGTATCTATAATGGAAGTACAGTCTGTGTGTGTCTGGGAATGGACGTATGTTAGTATGATTGTGCTGACACGAGAAACACTACATAACAATTGCCACAATGTTTTACACGTAATAACTATCAGGCCTGTTTGCAATGGTACACATATATTTCATAATATATTAACATTACATGTGTGTTTCATTTCAGTTCTTTAAGATGTTGCTTAGACGTCTTTTCCCAAAGGTGAAACTAAGCCGTTTGATACACAAAACAAAAGGACCCGATGGAATGCGAAAGACTACAACAGGTGAAGTATTTTCTATAGTACCTGTGTAATATTTCCTATGCCTACCTGTACACGTTTCTACTAACAGGTGAAACAGGTACTATACGTTCTTTATTCACATTTGATATGATCACTGTTCGTGGTGATGACGCAATTCTCATAAAATATAACGTACAGTCCGTAATTCGTAAACTGAACATAACTCAACATACATGATGTGTTAAAGTATTTTGTTTTTACACACATCGGTGTAACTGAATAACATTTGTTGCATAATTACGAAATAATTACGTACAAATGTTGCCCCATTTATCCTCTCTACACACTTTACATCGGTCAATGGAATACTATGCATACCAGGGCGTTTTTTAACATACAAAATGTGCGACACTACCCCCATCTCTTTCATTTGCCCCCCCCCAGTCAACCCAACTTTCCCCCGATTCTCCCAAACCAGCCCCTTGTAGGGCTTACTTTTTATTCGTTTTAGTATGTTTGATTTAATTAGCACTGGGGTATAATAAAAAAAATCCAAATAGCAGTTGTCATGCTTTCGCCAGAGAAGAACGTTGCCCCTGGACTACTTGAAGCGGTGAACAAAGCTCTGGATCTGACAGGAGATAAAGACACTAAGCTGGTTGGACGTTCAATATACTGGGACTCGCACAATTCTGCCGAACGCCGAGACGGATGAAGATGTTGTCAGCGCAGGCCGGGAATGTCAAACAATTTGGCACCACTATGTCAGGTTTGTCCAGCACGAGCTGTAGCTGGTGGATGCTGTGCTGAACAACCTATCAGCCTGAATTATGGTGTGGGAACAGATGCAGGTGCTAGAAAGTACCAGCTACAGAAAGGAGAAGGCTTGTTGGTGGTTCCAGGTTCTCATTGAGTAATTTGTGCGCGTCGTCAGGCGCCTTTTCCAAGATGAGGCATCTGACTTTGCGGACGGGCAGCCGAGCAGTTGGAAAACAAGTTGAATGTGCCATTCCTGCCTGATGGCTGTGATCTCGGTTGTAAGTTGACTATCAGACTGCACCAATTTCTGCCAGTCACAACAGGTTCAGTTCAGATGGTGTTGACATGTATGGCTTGTATGAGTCCACACTCTATGCAGACCGAAAGGATCGTGAGCCACCACAACCTCGTGGTCGATAATCACCGCACCAGACGATAAACTCATGGTGGCACTGAATAGTGTCGGCACCGCCTACTATGACCCTCGATCCACTGTCGTCAGATTCTTGGAGAAGACAAGAAGATGCTGGCCTCCATACCGGGACATCTATGGACAACGTGAATTCGTTATGAAATTCACACGCGACATGGAACTCTTCTAGTCAAATTGAGACAACTGTCGAACGTTCTGACTTGCAAAATACGTATTTTAAGACATTGCCCCCCAGTGAAAATTAAATATAAAACGCCCTGATGCATACATATACTATACACACAACAAACATAAATTACTACTCATAAGTACATGTTGTGTGTTCCCCAGGTGTGTACACTGGCTTAGCGAAGCGACAATCAGCGCCGTCCACAGAAGACCTGGGAGAGGTCCTCTTGCGCAATGGTTGGGCACCTGTCGGCAATAACATGCACTGTAAAGTTCTGTCACACTTGAACAATACACCATGTATTCTTACCATAGATGGTGACATCTATAAAGTGAACATCAGGGACGATATCGTCCCATTATGCCAATGGGGATTCCCCGATGTCATCACTGCACAAGTCATTTATGCACTGTCAACATTCCTCAGTGTCATTCAACTCTGTGACGGAGTTTGGCAGTGACACACTACTCACAAGCAAATCAACAACAACAATGGTGTGCAATACATGAAGCGTGTTCTCTGCCCTGTTGTGATGCCACTTCTTAAAAAGGGAACATTCTGCGATTTCTGCAGACATATGCATTACGACCGAGTTCGCGCGACGTCCAAAGCTGACACAGCACAGGTGAATAATACCTTATTTCATGACATATTCCTGTCAATTGTACATTACATCTTTTGACTGTACTTAGGTGACAGCAATATTGCTTCATCATGCAATATCTCCAGTCATGACATCCATAATAGTACTTCACGATTACATTCTGTTGCAAAACATTCATAACACATCATGAATATCACACATAAATTACCCTTAACGATTGCACATATTCCACCAGTGCATCAATACTGTACTTTTATGTGTATAGCATTAACGTCGACGTTAAAGAAATCCTTCAACGGCAAGCCCCTCGGCGATGAGTGCATTGATGTGATAACATCGATGGTGAAAAACAGCACCGTGTCCCCACAGGGACGACGATGGGAGCGATCTGTGATCCAGTTCGCCCTCGGTCTTTGGAACCGATCACGCGCAGCCTATGCAGATGCGCCCGATAATGTCGCGCTACTTCTTCCGTCGGTTAGACTGCTCCAGTATTACAAGAACTCCGTTGATCAACGACCAGGTGGGTGCATTACACTATGAAGTTTTGGCATAAAAAAACAATGCTTACATACATAGATATGTACAGCAATATATGTTTATGATATCATTATAATGGTCATATTTACGTGGGATGTCACTTCATATCCTGCTCCTCCATAATTACCGTTATGACACATTGATATGACCACTGTTACACCACACGTTAACCCTTTCCGCTTTCGTAAACTGTTCATCCATCATGCCAAACGTGAAACTCATATCGAACGCACAGGCAATGTAGGTAAACCAAATGGCCATAACATTAAACATTAATCTATCCATAGGTTTCCTGTCTGATGTCTTCAAGTGGATGGACATAACCGCAAGTGACAAACACGTTCCTATTAGAGGGAGACATGGCGGACTCATTTTTGATGAAATGTCAATACAGCAAGATCTCCAAATGGATTCTCGGGATGGCGAAACGAGACTGTCGGAGGTTGTCGACCTGGAAAGGGAATCCAACGACTTAGAAAAATTACACGGTATACAAGAAAGTAAGGGAAATAATAACAACACATTATTAGCGACACATGTTCTTCAGATGGAGTTTTTGGGATTTACAGGATTTGTTTTTCCATTTGCCCACTTCGCTACCGTCGGTGTGCAAGCGCACCATCTTGTTTTGTTGTTCTATAAAGCTATTAGCCACCTCTTCGATTATGGTTTTAATGTTAATTCTTGCTTGTTTGATGGCGCCAGCGCTAACCGGACATTCCTGAAGGTGTTGTTTCACCCACTTAAACCACTGGACGTCAATATGACAATTGAAAACTTACAAGTTTTGGGTGAAACAATAGTTTTAGGAATGGACGTTAAACATGTCATCAAACGTTTACGTAATAACGTTTTTAACAGTGGCACTACATCTTTAAGCACTAGACACCTGCACTGGCAAGGATTTCCAATCATCTGGGACCACTGGCGCTCTGCTTATAACTGGGATATAACGTGTAATCCAGAGATGACCCGTCTGCACCACAAGTTAACAAAAGAACATATTGTCCTTACCACTGTCTCCAAAATGAGAAATCACCTAGCAGAAGAATGCCTGAACAGCGCCATGTGGTCCCTGATGAAGAACTACGCTGACAGTCTAGTTGAAGGACATCGAAAACTTCTTACCGGTACTTTGACATTTCTTTCCATTACTAGTGATTTGATATCTTTCGTAAACAATGATTCTCCTGTCCTTCACCTAGCTGACAGCAGATTCTGTACTCTAGAAACAACAATGTCGTTCTTTTTTAACTGGGAAAAGGAAGTCCTTGCCCATGCAGATGTCGACACCCCCCTAAAAAAAGTTATCTCATGTCCCAGGAAACAAGGGAGGACATTATGTTTTGCTGTACGAGTCTGCGAGAAATTACGAAGAAACGTATAACATCTGGCAGTTCCATTATGGCGTCACGTTTAAATACTGACACAGTGGAGAATTTTTTTTCACAGCAAAGATCGCAAAAACATAGCGCTAATACCAATCCGACATACCTCCAATATTCCAAAGGTGTTAATTCAGTGTTGCTCGGGAGAAGCAGTAAGAAAAGGTCAAAGAAATCAAATGCTGGTTTAAAAGGAGCTGTTCCTTAAATTTTTTCTTGCAACCAAACTTTGAATAAACGAGGCAAACGATCATAAATATAAATGCAAGACATGTGATAAACACATGCATTTCCCTCTAACGACCATACATTTAACATATGTTAACGTACACTTTACTCTGAATCGCTGTCAACACACTTCGGGCATGCGAACGGCAGGTCTTCCTTGTTGGCGTGTGCTAACCACATTTCTGCAGTCAGCTGGCTGTATGATCTGTGCAGCCATCGTTGACAGGTGTTACACTGTATCCACGTTTGTGCTACGTAAAAATTAAGACACGTATTACTACAAGGAAATACTTTTTGCTATATTGAGTATTATTTTCACGTTGCTTATATTCATACCGACATATCGCATTTACACAATTAGTAATAGCCGTATGTTATACGTGTACATAATACTACATGTACGTGAGTGTTATGTATGGATTAATAACATAATTAGTACATGTCTGAATGCGATTACTAACGACGGCGTACATGTAATGCTTACATGTTCTGTAGCGGCCTCCGCACATGTTGCATAAATTGTCCATTCGTTTGGTCTTCTTGGATGTTGCTGACTTTTGTATTTCTAGTCTGTGAGCAGATGTTTTTTTTCCCGCATATCGTGTACCAATGCCTTGCGAAATTGATTGTTGCTTACGGCAAGGTAACGGCCAACACATTCTGTAAAAATGACATTGATGGTATCGACGTCGCCGCCATGTGGCATGCACTTAAAAAATGATTTTGTAATGTCACCGTCTGCAAGGACTTTATGTTTAACCTCATTGAGGACACTGGCCCCGTGTTCCGCTAAAGCGTCCAGTCCTTGCAGACGGCGGACAGTATTGTGCAGGGTGATGAAGAAATGTAGTGCGTCATCGTTTATGTTGAGCAGCGAACGGTTGACGTTCTATTTGCTCATTGTGACATTCAGCGACGAAGGCATTGTTGTTGTTGCTCGAAGCTGTCCTTCCCCTCTGATTAGATGACGCAACACATTCAGTTTGGCTTTTTCATGCCTATAAACATTAATGTTTACGTGCATGTGGCGTCTGAGGCGGGTCACGGTTTTATACTGCATCATAGCTACACATCTCCCACCAAGGTACCTCAGTTGACCTAGCCCTGCATCTGTCATTTGGTTGGGTGGTGGCGCTGTAGATGTTGACGGCTCAGGTTCTTGTGAAGTGTCGTCTTGTAGTCTGTGGTCACAGATGACGTACGCGCGTATTTCGTTGAGGACGTACGCAGCTGCCGCGTGTTGCCATGACGTCATGGTACCTCCACAGAGAGTTTTCATGTGTGTTCCCACACAAACCTTAACAGGAAATATCTTTCATTGGTACATTACTTAATAATTATATACACTTACATATAATTATTACAGCAATATAGACAAAAATACAATATTTCTTATGCAATGTTTATTCTTATGTTATAAACATCCATATTTCAATACACACCCTGAAGAAATCAGTGCAGGATCTCATGAATTCTGTTCTGTGTTTTGTCTAGATTTTGATTCTGGAGGTGAGAGATTTGCTAATCTGTGTGAAATGCGAGTACGTAATATTTGTGTATGTGCATATATATATATATATACACACACACACACACACACACACACACACACACACACACACACACACACACACACACACACACACACACACACACACACACACACACACACACACACACACACACACACACACACACACACACACACATACACACACACACACACTTACATATAATTATTACAGCAATATGTACAGCAATATAGGAAAAGTACAATATTTCTTATGCAATGTTTATTCTTATGTTATAAACATGCATATTCCAACATGTACACACCTTGAAGAAATCAGTGCAGGATCTCATGAATTCTGTTCGGTGTTTTGTCTCGATTTTTCTTCTGGAGGTGAGGGATTTGCGCAGCTGTGTGAAATGCGAGTACACAATGTCAGTGTAATTGTATAGTTTGTCTTTATCGAGTTGTTGAAATGCTGCAAGCCGTTGTTTTTGGTTGTAAGTACTTGTGGGCATTGTTGTGTTAACTGTTTGTAAGATGTGTTGTATTGCATCGAACTGAGCATGTGAAACATCATCTGAAACCAAGAAAGACAATGGTGAATAATTGACGTAAGCGTACATGAACTGCCAACTGCTGTCTTTTTAAATGCTGATGAAAAAATGTGGTATTAACTCGCAACACGTCAACATTTTTGTAGCCATGATTACAATACATTCAAACGATTAGTTGCATACATATGAATATTCATATATGTGTATAACAGTAGGGGTCAAATGTTCCAACTATTACAAACATGTTGTAACTCACCGTAATCGATGCTATATGTATCTGATACATAGTCGTTTGCACCGTCCGTTGTGCAAGCATCTGAGAGTAATGATGTGACCGCAGCCTCCACAACCGGATGCTCAACTGGCAGTTGTCCACAGTCAGGTGTGAGCGCAGCTATGTGTAATAATGTGGTCGCAGCTTCCACAACACGATGTTCATGTGTCACTTTCTCAACTGAATGAATACACGAAAAGTATTAATCATACGTAACGATAGTATTGTATGGAAACGGTATGAATCAAATTTAAACATGTATAAGTGTTGTGTATGTACGTGTATATATGTATATATATATATGATTAATATAGGTATAACATTACAATACTGTTACATTTTTCGTAAGAAATGTTTGCAATAAAACGACATTTCATGGCAAATCGTTGTATGATGTAATAACCTGACCTTTTCAATTATACACCGGAAGGAAAATCACAAACCTTCGATAGCATGCGGACAACAGCTTACGTCTTGTTGCACTGCAAGCGGCGTGCGTGCGGAGAAATCAGTAACACAACTGTTGTGGGCCAGACACGCTTGCCTTGTGAAGCCAATGATTTGAAGGTCAGCAGGATCCCGCACCCGGCTTATTGCAACACCTAGCTGGCCTGGTGCAAACACCTTCTCTGCGTGCACAACGGTGCGCCGAAGTGTTAGGCCTGAATGAAACATAAACATGTATTATAGAGCTTTGAAAACATTACAAATGTTGCATTTTTATAACTGCACCTTACAGGAACAACTATGACGTTTGTAGGGCTTACAACGTTATGCCATTTCGGTGTCAAGTATCCACATGCCGTTTTCTATAGCATGTCTTTGCAACATCCTTACATCGTCATTAGCAAATGTGGGTAAAATAATACATAATAAATACAGAAATGTCAACGTACCACTGTGCATGTGCTCGTGAGAGAAAATCATATATGTGGAGATGCAGAGAAAAAGAGATACAGGAGGTGCGCAGTCGTCACGTGGCACAGGAGCTGTTACACAAATAGTGTAGTGAGTGTATATAGAAACAACATGTAATGACTATTACTGGTGAAATTACTTGCCTTGACACTTGTGAATCGTCATAGCGAATGCAAGCCTCAGAGGAATCTGATACCGGGTCGCAGCCAGTTTCTGTGTTATTGGGGAGTAGCTAACAAACGCCGCCTTGCGTAACTTTCCTATGCGCCCATCTTGTGTTCTTATTGTAACGTATTCGGAGCATGTTTGCATAACTACGGCTTGCATGCCGTTCACCAAGCGGTTAGAAACGTTACAAGTTATAATCACTGGTGCATTAACCTTCAGATATAAGTCGACCGGCGTCAACATCCGTCGCAGGAACGAAGCATCACCTGCGGCAATACATTAATAACAATTCTATTGTCATACAATTAAACAACACGTACACTCGGTTGTATAGGAAATGAATACACAATAATGGAGTTGGGGTGTGGGGTTCTGTTTTCCGGTCAAACACCAAGGTCATATACATTATATATATACATATATACATACATTATGCTACATGTATTTTAACTATCGACAGCATACATGTGATTGTAACATGTGACTGTACGTAAAGGTCACAAACACTGTTCAAATGCGCAAGTACATGTAACTATTGTATACACGACATACCGGTATCTCTGGAGTGATATACGTGTATTTCTTCCTCCATTGCTTCGAGGCAGTCGTGATTGTGCATGTCGACGTCAAGGTTTGTTGCATATAGATGCACAACTCCACGTGTTGTTACGGGCCGTGACAACGAGGCCAGTGTACGTTCGGTGGCCTCATTGACCTGTTTGGCAAATACACGGAATCAGTTATTACACAACTGAAGGTCGAAGGATGTATTGATGAATTAAAACTATATTTATATATAAGACGTTATGGAGACGATTGTATTTTTCAAAGCCACTTCGTATATAGCCCAGTCCTCACGGATGCTCAATGCTGTACACTTTACTCCCTGCCACACCTGTTCAATGGAAAACTATCCCGACTTTTCTGGGGAAGCATGCAGCCACGCTGCAATTAATGCGCGAAAAGTGAACGTACACACAAGTCCACCAGTGTCTATAGCTAGGTACTCATTCATAGACATCATTGAAGTAGAGCAACGCAGAGTACACGAACTTGCTCAATGTTAGAAACGGCAGAATAACATTAGAACCCGGGATGTATCTATTTTGAGAGTGTGATACTTCAGTGGAGCCAATGCGCTCCAACGATATACAAATAAAACAAAGCACTCACGTTACCGGTCGCCACTTCTCCAATAGCTTCTATGAAGCTTCCGCAGTGCTGTCGCTTGACAGTTGTCAAATTCAGGTGATGCATTGACTGGAAGAATTTAGAGCTGAAGGGAAAATCCCCAACATCCCCATGTCCCATATCGGGAACTGGCGGCAATTGATAGAAATCACCGCAAGCCACCAGTTGGATGCCACCAAACCCAGCGTTGTTTAGCGGCAGACGTTGTCCACTTGGTTGAATATTGCGAGACTAATATGTGCATAAAAAACAAGGTAATTATAGTCTTATGAAAATATGTAATGTGTCATTTTATTACATATATAGATGCCAAAGAATAATTTTAGGTACGATAAAAACAACAATATTTACCCTCTTATTCTAACAGATCTCTTGAATCATCGATATCTATCCAATCTGTAGCTATCCCCAGGTAATCTGTTATACTCTAAAAACATTAGAACGGCCATAAAAACTATAGTCACCTACTCGGTTTCTGCCCTATCTGAGTTTCTGCCTCATTACGATTATATAGCTGGATCTCATATTCAATACATTTTAGTCAGATATATCGGACACAATAAGCAAAGGACATTTATAAACTTGCAACAAGGCAAACAGGTTTGTGGCATATATTTTGATAGCGAACGCAGACCACGTGATTACAGTGCACCATATCGGTGACGGTGATCTAAACAACCGTACTATTTAAATGTATCGGGCTAAATTGTAAGCGATTGCATTTATATAGGGGGCGAATAATACGCATAGGAGATGTGCCAAAAATTCGGGCTTCTTTGTTTTGACCAATAGTGCCATCTAGCGGAATTTTTATGAATTAAATACATATAGCCAAAGTTCAGTACTGCCTAAATTCGTGCTTCTTATTTTTGTCAAATGGCGCCCCTGGCGGATAGATTCTAAAAATACATAAATAGCATAAATTAAATGTATATATATATATATATATATATGAATATATGTGTGCGTGCGTGCGTGCGTGCGTGCGTGCGTGCGTGCGTGCGTGCGTGCGTGCGTGCGTGCGTGCGTGCGTGCGTGCGTGCGTGCGTGCGTGCGTGCGTGCGTGCGTGCATGTGTGTGTGTGTGGGTATCAAAGTTATCCAAGAGTTGTCTTATTAGTTACGAATTTAATAACTTTACAACAACTTCACACACGCAATCCACATGATGATGCACATTTAGAAATCAACGACATTAGGAATATTGCTATTTTCGTAATTACGTACACTTTCAAAAAAATTAATTGATCGCATAAATGTGTAATATGCCCGTACACATACCATAGATATCTCATCAATAAGTAAAACGTTTGTAGATGTTATGCGCCACATAATGTCACCGAATGCCTCGTCATTCACAATTAACTCATGAAATTGTGAAGTAGTGAATCTACCATCCTGATGAATGAAACATGTAATGAGTTTTGCAGATTACCTACAAGACACCAGAACATATACCGAGTGTATGTGTGTGTGTGTACGCGTATGTACGCGTGTGTATGCGTGTCTACGCGTGTTTACACGTTGTGTACGCATGTATGGGCATACCACAAGTAAAGGAGGCTTGAACATGAATAGCAAACCAATACACACCTGCACACCTGACCACCTGTGCAGTGTCATGACGTCGTCATCAAACTGAGTGGTTGCTATTGCCGTGGAAGCTGTTACAGCAACGGTTTTCCCTAGTTGAACACATTCATGCTTTATTTTTTTAAGGAGCGTCGTTTTCCCAGAGCCAGCCTGACCAGTAATAATGACGTTATGGCCATTGGTGCAAAGCGACATGGCAAGCTCCTCTGGTGTATTATGAGTACACATGCCTGAGGGCGATGAGTGAAAAATGTATGTGAATGCGTCCTGCAAAGAAATGTTCTCAGTATGCTAACATTATAACAAATAAAGTGCACAGATCATTGCAAAAAAGAAATATTTAACAAAGTAAAAGAGAATATTTTAAAGTCATTGAAGTTACGATGTGTGATGTGGGAATTACAACAACAACAAAATGTGCCACGTGGATATTACGACTGCAAAATACAATAATATCATCGTCATAAGCATGAAGAAGAGTTGCAGTTAACGTTATCACAAAACGTCGTTCCGCGCCTGGTGTGATACTTTCACGAACAATGAAGGGGAGCATAATGAAGGCATAATTATGTTCAGCTACACGTGTTTACCCTTCCCTTGTTGAGCAAGCAGAAATCGTATTGTTTACGTAATAAATGCAATTACTTAACAGTGCAATCCATCAAGTGTATAAATTACTCACCAAAACTTTACATCTTAGAGCGATGCACGCTATCCACGTCCTGCAGTCGCAACGAACAGTCAGAGTTGGGGTCTGAAGTGGAGAGCGTCTCTTGGCGCGCGATCGCATTTATAAAGGGGCGAATATTACGTATAGGAGGTGTGCCGCGAGAGCTCGCGACCGCGTTGGCTGCGTTCCGGGGTCATTTCCGGTATAGCTGTCAACCGCAGTTAGTTGAAACGTGTGCGCGACTCATTAAAACATTTCTTTTTGTAATAAATACGAATCCTTTTGTTACGAAAAGTTGGCATTGTGACCACAATAGTTGGAACATTTATTTGTGATCTTCATAATCGGTGTTGGCGTCGCGACGGAGCAGTTCTGATGTTAAAAGGTGAGCGATTGGCTTGGGGTTGCCGCAACAGTTGCACACACTTATAATAGGGTGGTCGGACCAAAATTTTGTTTCGTAAAAAAAAATGTGTTCTCATTTTTCCCTGATAGTAGTCACTATAAGAAGTACAACGGTAGTTGTTTCATGTATCTAAGTGAAATATAAAAAAAACTACAGCTTGGTAAAGTTTCAAATTTCATGACATTTTCTGACGGTTTTCTGACAGATCTAATTTTGCTTATAAATCACAAGAATTGTTTTTAAATTATTTTCCCCTGATAACAGTCACTAATAGAAGAGCAATGGTGCTTGTTTCATGTACATCAATGAAATATTAAAGAAACTGCAGTTTTGTAAAGTTTCTAATTTCATGTTTTTTTCTGACAATTTTCCGTTAGATTTGATTTTGCATATAAATCACAAGGACAATTTTTTTTTTTTTTTCCCACATAGTGGTCACTATAAGAAGTACAATGCTATTCATTTCATGTAGCTAAGTACAACATTAAGAAAACTACAGTTTTGCAAAGTTCTAAATTTCATGAATTTTTCCAAACGTTTTCTGACGGATCTGATTGGGTACATAAATCACAAGAAAATTACTTTTTATCATCTTGAGTCTTTTGCCATCTATAAAGAAGGCCAATACAAAATTACATGTAACAATACATACACACATAAAAAGTAAATACACACACACACACGCACGCACACATCATGTATTACAATAGCATTAAATCATGAACATGACAGCAACTGAGCAAAGATGATCAATGTGGTTCTATCTTCGTAACATTAAAACAACTGTATGAACTTACAACCACATGAAAGGATTTGTTGATTGTGAATTAGAACCACAAACTGACAATACTAATATCCCATTACACAACACTTGTTTTATTGGGCAAAGCCAATGACTGCTATGATTGACAAGCCAATTAACTCGTAATACACTGTGGCACAAAATGCCAATAATAGTCCCCAATACACAACACTTGTTACATTGGGCAAATCCCATAACTACTATGATTGCCAAACCAATTAACTTGTAATATACTGTGGTTAAACCCATTGTTATCATCAACAATAGGGCGTACTATTATACTTATTTGTCTATGATTATATATAATTAATAGATACAATAAATCATAATGTTTACTTAATGTATATTATTTTATGTATACTATATAGTGACAAATACAAAGATATAATCTTATTCTGTAATCTTAATATATATATATCTAAAAAACTGGTACATACATATCAAATACAAAAACAGTAGGTCCTACATCAAAATAATTTATAACGATACAACATTTTATAAACAAATAATAATACAATAAATGAATTGAAACATAAAGTATCATAAATTGTAATAATGTAACCAACACACAATATTATGTATATGCTAAATAGCTCAACAGTTGTATAATTAAACTAAAGTAATACCAATAAATAAACTAATAATATATTAATATAAACATCAATCAGTTACATTAAACATGGCAGCAATAAATTACTCAGGTGTAGGCATATGTACTTGGCAGTATGAATCAAAGTCACCCGCTGTCGATCACATCGCTATCCGAGTCACGAGTGCATTGTATACCATGGAGTGCATTGTATACCATGACGCACTGCGCGCATACAGGGAAGAAGGCAAAATGGCGATATCATTTTAGACGGGGGTTCCATAAACGGACGTTGTGCATGTTTGTGCTATCAATTGGTAAGCCATCACTGTAATCACGTTATCGTTGACACAATTCTTTACCCTTCGGCATATGCTTTCCGCTGAAACCAACTAACTAAATACTCACAAAACATCGTCAAACATAGGCCATTTAAAATCCATAATTACTATAATTTTTTATCGACGGATTACAATGATATTTTCAGATTCATTTTCCTCTGAATTTCCTCTTTCTTCATCACATTTCAATATGGATGTACTCATTAACATAATCTCGCAAATCAGTTTGATAGGTGGGGCCTGTCAACGTGATCCAAGATGGCCGCACGCGTAAATCAAGAAAACCAAAATACGACACTGAGAGTAAAAAAATCATTACCGCTAATAAACACCGCAAAAAAATATTTTTTCAGCGCAGATACACACATTGACATTATTACAACATAAAAAAATTCACAAACCAACAGGTAGAATGCATGATAATAAACTATGGCCACTAAACTGGGACCCCTGTCTCCCATGTTGTCAGAAGGGGAGGTAAATTGGTCTGACCTCCCTACTTATAATATTATATATATATACATATAGAGAACGTAAACAGACAGAACGACGCGAGCGCACGTGGTTAGGACGACCTCTTCTATGAGGGACCTCGGGTTTCCAATGGAGAACTCGGTTAGCATTTTATCGTAGTGCATCACATGTCCTACTCGACGTAGTAGACGTCGATATGTCACGGTGGTGGAGGTCAGTGGTAGGCTGCCGTACAGCTCCTGGTTAGTGATGTGAACACACCAGGACACATTGAAGATTTTACGTAGTCATCTTATGTAGGAATTGCTAAGACCTAAGTGTCATCTTGTGTGTTTGTGTCAATGTCCATGATGTACACCCCTATGTAAGGTTCGGTTCAACCATGGTCCTAAAGATGCTTTGTTTTGTGTCTGCGTATTGACGATTACCATACGCTATTCAGCGCATTAACTGCTGCCCGAGCCTAGGCGTTTCTACATCGAATGTCATGTCGAGAGATAGTGTAGGAGCCGAGGTATTCAAAGTATTCTACTTTCTCTATTTAACTCTTATCTAAGATGTGTAGATTAGGATGTGTACGTGGATTGATGAGCATGTACGTGGATTTGCTTGAATTTAATTTCCGTAAACAATAATTAGAATTTCCGGATCATAGAATGCATGTTGTTTTATTCACAGCTTGGCACTAAAAACAAATTTACCCTGTTTCCATGTCACAAATTAGGCTTGCAAATTCAGCCTTCTGCGACGAGACATGTGCACTTACAAATAATAAACGGTTGCTACAGCAAGGCTACTTTTATGTCTAATGTATCTATCAAGTATAATGTATAATTTGGTGTGAAATACTTGCCATTGTTGGCGGCAATTATTGTAAAAAAATGTATATGAAATCAACATGCCAAAATGTTTGTCAACTCGTGAACTTACTCACATACTTAATTATAATATGTACTTGTAATTATTGGTGTAATAAATTTCATTAATTCATTCATCCATTCATTCATTCATTAAAAATACTAGTTAAACAAAGCAGAATACTGGTGATGACTTCTGAACATAACGAAAACATGTATGTTGACAAACACCTATTGATCTGTTGCAGCTAAAGATGCTACTTCACCTAGTGCTGCTGGGGTTACATTTTGTCATAACCGAGGCAGAGCATCATGTTCCAAACGCTAAGTGGACCCGCCCGAAGATATCCCCAGGCCTGATAGACATAGATGTCCCGCCAATTAAACTGCCACATCCAATAGCTCAACATCACGTTCCAAACGCTAAGTGGACCCGCCCAAAGATATCCCCAGGCCTGATAGACAGAGATGTCCCGCCAATTAAACTGCCATATCCAATAGCTCAACATCATGTTCCAAGCGCTAAGTGGACCCGTCCGAAGATATCCCCAGGCCTGATAGACAGAGAGGTCCCGCCAATTAAACTGCCACACCCAATAGAAGCTCAACAGAATGTTCCAAGCGCTAAGTGGACCCGTCCGAAGATATCACCAATACAACTAAGAAGACACGCTATTCTACGACAACGTATAGACAGGAGACCAAAAGAAGAAGATGTCCCAAATATGGACCATGTCACAGTGCCTTTACCTTCGCACGGCCTTTCAATAAAAGATATAAGACACCCTGTTCTACGACAACATAATGACATGAGACCAAAAGAAGATGATGTCCCAAATATGGACCATGTCACAGTGCCTTTACCTTCGCATGGCCTTTCAATAAAAGATACAAGACACCCTGTTCAACGACAGCATGGTGACAGGAGACCAAAAGAAAATGATGTCCCAAATATGGACCATGTCACAGTGCCTCTACCTTCGCACGGTCTTTCAATAAAAGATATCAGACACCCTGTTCAACGACAGCATGGTGACAGGACACCAAAGGAAGATGATGTCCCAAATATGGATCATGTCACAGTGCCTTTACCTTCGCACGGCCTTTCAATAAAAAAAATAAGACACCCTGTTCTTCGACAGCATGGTAACAGGAGACCAAAGGAAGATGATGTCCCAAATATGGACCATGTCACAGTACCTTTACCTTCGCACGGCATTTCAATAAAAGATATAAGACACCCTGTTCCACGAACGTATAGAAGAAGACGACCAAATCCCCCAAAGAAATCACCAGGCGGTAAGTGAACAGTCATCGGTGTGTGTGTGTGTGTGTGTTTGTTTGTTTTGTGTGTGTGTGTTGTGCGAGAGTGCGGGCGTTTATGCGTTCGTGCGTGCGGGTGTACTGAGTCAAACATACACATTCGATGCGTAGGCAAATAAGGACAGGTTAACTTGAAGTTTACAATTTACAAATCGTGCTCATTCGGTCTTAGTAAAGCGTGCTCTAAAGTAAAATGTAAGTATGCTTTGCAGCGCCATCTGGTGACTATCCAGCAAACCTGGGATTTATTCTACATCACCGGTTCCGATTCCGACTAATTTTTTTGATTACAAATATTGTAAATATTCTTCATGTTCTACATAATACTTTCTTAAAACAGTTAAAGTTGTAGTTTATCCGAGAATTTAACGTTAACTATCTGCCTTTTTCTAAAATAAAACCAGAGACCCAGTAACATTTGATTAATTATAATGCCAGGAATTTGTATTCATATTCGGTGGGTAGTTTCGGATATTCGGCACGATGCATTCCGTTCTTTTTCTAGCACCTCCTACACGATTTTTGCGACTGCAACACATTCACCGCTAAGATCATTGATCCTGTTATATTTCAACAATCTATTTTTTTTTATTATACTTTTATACATTTTCCATATACAAATAAGTAGAAATGTTAGCAAATGACAAAAACACAACAGACGCTGACATGATCGAATTTCCTAAGGAAAGTTTATAATCAACAATTTAAGATAGATCCCATTTACATAATTATGTGACCACAAGTTGGACAATGTCAGGCACATACTGACTATCTGAGATACTTCCTGAAGCTTCCGACACTTGACATATTGAGCTACCATACAAACTGCGATAGTTTGGACATACTATTATATACAATTTATATACATTTTCTCTTTATACCATACGAGGTTTAACAACGCACAATTACTACTGCTGTGTTAGTAGACACAATGTGTGGATGTATCGAAGGCATATGACAGCACCATTAAGAAGAATGTGCCAAAGAATGTTGATGCCAGAGCGCATCCTTGCATTACTCCGCGTTGGATCACAAACGGTTCGGATGTAACCCCGACACAACCAATATTCTCTAGCAACCTGAATAATCTGCTTCTGCTATCGAGTACAAACGCCTATGTGAGGTCAATGAAGATAGTCTACGGCGGTCTTCTTTGTTATCAACATTACTCTTGCAGTTGTGTGACAGAGCTTATTATGTTTATTGTGTAGCCTGCGGTCCAGAAGCCTTAGTGAGACTCGGGATAAATGCCTTTAGCCAGGATCTGCAATTTGGCCAGGACAACGCGAGTAAAGTCCTTTCACACAATGCCCATACCATGTCTATTGTATATCTTGCGGTTCTGAAGCCACATTAAGACTTGGGATAGACGCGATCAGCCAGGATCTGCAGTCTGGCCAGGGCAGCTCGTGCAAAAACCTTTCCCACGAAGCTCAACAGGGAGTTACCGCGGTAATTGTTGCAATCGCAACGATTACCTTTGTTTTTGTGCGCAGTTACTGTATTAGCATCGCACATATCCAGAGAAACTGCTCCCTCCAGACAAGTTCATGCAGATGTTGCAGTAGTGCAGGGTTTCCATGCTTGATTATTTCAGGTGGCATGGCATCATGTCCAGGGTTTTTTCTATTGGTGAGCGAGTCAATATCTTTGCTGAGCTCTTACACTGTGTTAGAACTGTGTCATAATGGGCAGACTCTCAATGTGTTATATTACATTCTTGGTGAAAGTATTTTCCTTGGAGTGTGCATTGCACAGGCTCCTGGTAGTTCCTGTGTCAGGTATCATTTGGATGTTTTGGGTACCGTTTCAGCCAGTAGTTATTATCGCTACGCCGACCAGTCTCATGAAGGGTTTTGTTTCTAGCAGATCTTTATTCATGTTATATATATATATGTATATGTATATATATATCTATATATATATACACACACACACACATATATATATATATATATATATATACATATATATATATATATGCATATAATATATATATATCTATATAGACAATTTATATATAGGCATGTGTAAATAGTGATATATATATATATATATATTCATATATAGTTATCAATACGATCCTTTGAAATATAGCTGCATGAATTAGTATTTACATTGCATTTTGATGAAGATGGTGAGACACACATTACCAAAGGTCGTGGCAAAGATCGTGGCCGTGGCCCACGACCCTCGCGCCTTCACAAAGGACGTGGACATGGCCTTGGTATGCGCCGTCAGAACGGTCGTGGACACTTTCGTGGACGTGGTATGCGCCGTGGCCAGGATCGTGGTATGCAACAACTACTACTATTATAACTGTTGCTGATGCTGCTGCTACAGTAACTGCTGCTACTACTTGTGCTGCTACTATTGCTGCGGCTGGCATTACTACTACAGCGACAAATGCTGCTGCTGCTGCTTCTACCGCTTTTGCTGCTGCTATTACTATTGCTATTACTACTGCTACTACTACTACTAATAATAATACGTATTATATAGTTATCAATACGATCCTTTGAAATATAGCTGCATGAATTAGTATTTACATTGCATTTTGTTGAAGATGGTGAGACACACATTACCAAAGGTCGTGGCAAAGATCGTGGCCGTGGCCCACGACCATCGCGCCGTCACATGGGTCGTGGACGTGGCCGTGGTATGCGCCGTGGCCAGAATCGTGGACACTATCGTGGACGTGGCCGTGGTATGCGCCGTCAGAAGGGCCGTGGACACTTACGTGGACGTGGCCGTGGTATGCGCCGTGGCCATGATCGTGGGCACTATCGTGGACGTGGCCGTGGTATGCGCCATCAGAAGGGCCGTGGACACTTACGTGGACGTGGCCGTGCTAGGCGCCGTGGCCAGGATCGTGGACGCAATCGTGGACGTGGCCGTGTTATGCGACGCCAGAAGGGCCGTGGACACTTTCGTGGACGTGGCCTGAGTCGGGGACGTGACAAGGGTCGTGGACATGATCGCGGTATGCGTCCTGACATGTGGCAACGTAAAGCATTAATTAACACAACCACAACTTACATATGTGACCCGCCACAGTTAACCATGTATTACATCGCTCGGCTCTATTCTGGACACGAGCCAAAATAGCCGTCTTGGTCATGCCCCGTTTTTTTTTGGTGAGTTGGGCAGAAACGCATATCTTATAATAATATCTTCTACAATGTCCAGATTATTTTCCTGGATAAACAACTGAAAAGTAATAAAACACAAGCATTTACGAACCCATATATTTAAAACAAAACAATAGATGATAATGCTTTATCAAAGATTGCTTCAATATTACAAATGAACGTGACAGCAGGTGTATTACAAATGAACGTGACAGTTGCTATATTACATATGGACATATTTCAGCGCGCATACACCAAGTATGTGCATGTGTGCATGTGACTGATAGATAGCAATTAAAATAACCTTCCTGAAAATGTAACAGTTTTTCATATGTTATGTTGCAGGCTTACCGACAAATAGGAAGAATCCGTTGCCCGTCTGACTGGACTCTAATTTGACAATTCCATGTAATGGCGACGTTCCTGTTACAATAAATAAAACATGTTGACATGAAGGTAATTATGTGCGTTTTTAATAACTGAACTATGACAATGCTGTTTTAAAGCATACGTGTCATAAAGCATTCATTTGTTTAGAAAATATAAGTTTTCGAGGGCAACGATTTTCATTTTCATGGCGGCCATCAAAGTTATTCCCCAATAACATATAACATGTGTTGCTTATAGGATGACAACGTTGGTGTCACAATATAGGTTGCACTGCACGGTGTTTCGCGTTTGATCTTTGTCGACATTCAAGTTCGGTATTTTTTTTAACTGACGCCAGTCAAAACCAATAATTGTTTACATATTTTAAGAACGATGTCACGACAGCCGCAACTTTAGTGTCAACTTATATGCTTTTGGGTAAAGGTTTGGAATATTTTACTTTATGTCTTGTCCGACGTCCATACTTCCGCCATTTCGAAAGATGGCGGCCGCCTAAACAACCAATGTCCCTATATCCTGCGAACGATGTCACATTGAGCCGTACTTTTGGTGTCAAAATATAAGTTGTAGGACACCGATTTCAAATTATGTAAGCATGTTTTATATGTTATGCTTGTCGACATTCGTGCTCATGCTTTTTTAAATGGCGCCAGTCAAGCCAAACCGTGTTTACTTAAGGACTACGCCACCGATAGTTGCGATGCTGGTGTAACAGCAGGCGTATCGGCGTTGCAACGTCATATACGTTACTTCTAACCTACTCAGACATTCTAATTTTAAAGATGGCGTTCATCAAAATCGATGATATCCACATTATAGTTACTACAACACGTATTGTGCATCTTGTAACAAATAGAAGTTTGCATTTAGAAAATGTCTGTAGTGCGGACCTTCCTTCGTGTGTACGGTGATACATATCCGCTACGCATGTATGAAGCTTCCACAGCGTTGCTTAATGTGCTGATACCCTGCGTGTTTGTGTGCTGCTGCGGACCACTGACAACGTGGCTCAATACTGAACAGATCCATCTTGATCTTCGTGTGCCTCCTTAAATCACATGACGGCAAACAACACACTGCCATTCCGTTGTCGTGATTGTTCTTTCAAATTTCAAGACCTGTAGACCATCCCAGACAATATACCCACTTTGGATGTTGTTGAGCTAGGACAAGATAAAGGCCTACAGCACAATCCGTTGCGTGATACTGACCGAATATTCCAAACCTTTACCCAAAAGCATATAACCTGACACTAACGTTGCGGCTGTCGTGACATCGTTCTTAAAATATGTAAACAATTATGGTTTTGACCGACGTCAGTTTAAAAAATACGGAACTTGAATGTCGACAAAGATCAAATGCGAAAAATCGTGCAGTGCAACCTATATTGTGACACCAATGTTGCCATCCTATATGTGACACAATTGATAGGTTATTGGGGCATAACGTTGATGGCCGCCATCAAAATGAAAATCGTTTCCCTCGAAAACTTATATTTTGAAGATAAATTACATTAAAAAAAATGTCTGGCATGAGAACGACGGACAACGTCAAGAGTGAAATATTTAAAATTGTTACCACCGAAACGTAGATACGTTGACAACAAATTTGCGGTTGTAACTGACGTGGTTCTTAAGATTCAAAATAGTTGATTTTGACGAGCGCCATTTTCAAAAATGGCTGATTTGAATGTTAAATGTGAATGTCAACAAAAGCTAAATGTTTGAATTACTTGAACTCACTGCCACAGTGTGTTATTTGAGTAAAAATCAATATGAGTTTTGGCTCTTCCGCATGACATTGGATTTTGACAGGAGAGTCAAGTCTCCTGACATCTCCGCACTGGTCGATGTTTCGGGCACTGACGTGGCTGCATTTCCAGAAGGTGTAGGTTCTACAACATAATACAAACTGTGAAATAGTAAACAAATTGCTAACTCGTTGAATATAATAGTATACACCAACAACACAATATTTATATATATATATATACATGAAGAAGAAGAAGAGGCATAATGTATGATAAATAACGAAAAGTAGGGTCAGGAGACTCATCTAAGATTGTGGTAGTCGCTATCGAGGAGCCACCTTTTGTAATAAAACGTTAACTGAATCAAAACATCACCTAATCAAATTCTTCCATAAAAAGAAGAAAAAAAAACCCGATAATAATTATGTATGCATGTGTGTAGTGTGAACAAGCTTACATGAGTGTTGTGTTTGTCGTTAAGGCACTGTTTTGTACTGAATCAAGTTGACAGGTGGTTGTCGGTTCTTAATGTTGCATACATATATAGCAATTTTGCCTGGTGCATGTTACTTGATAATTTTGTAAAAAATTAAGTTTAACATACTCTATGTACTAAGCTTTTCTTTGACAATATCAGGAATGTTATTTAGTTAAAAGTGGCAAATTATGCCTAAGACATGATTATCAATTACGTGCATATATTACATAGGAAAACACCTATAACTTTTATAATTGTGACGTATGTTCAATAAACATATCACATATTCATATGATGCAGCCAGTATAACTAAGAAATGATAATTAGTTTTTGCCGTCATTGACGCCAGCCGGCGTTGATGTGCATAAGCGAACAGCTGGACCTATTCTTGTAAACTATGTATGGTGCATTCGCTAGGTGGCGCCACGTGATCACCCACGCCATCGACGTAACGTCCGTCAACAACTACATCGCAAGCATAATATCGCCCAGTAACACGGACAGTTACATCTAATTTTCTTTGCTTATTAATTAAGATAAATTCGTTATATCATAAAACATTTTATTATTATTACAAAGTATTATATATACATACCTGACGTTTCCTGTCATCTAGTATTGCCGAATTTGGTCGATATTGGGGTTCTCGCGCAGTTCGTATTTTGTAGTTTCATATTATCTGCGTATTTTTGGCCAGTGCTGTGGCTTCTAACGGCAGCTTCTCCCACAGCTTTCACATCAAACGAACGTTTGCATAAGCGGCAATGTGCCGAAAATACATTTAACGGATTTCGTACGAGCCATTTGCTATATTCAGGATGTTTGAGCCAGTTGTCTCGAAACCTCGACTTCCCCATTTCGAAAAAAACGGTATATTCTAAATTTAAAATACACCCCCTCTGTTTAATTCTCAGTTAAAATAATGTGCATGTGTAACTGTCAGTATCGGGAGTGCTAACCATAAAAACAAGAACAGATTAGCGATCTGTCTAGGAAGATCGATTTCAATGCACAGTAAACCCAGCATCAGAAAAGGGATCAGTAGACAATTGTTGCGTAATATAAGCAGATAAGCAGAAGGGAATAGTAGTGCTCACCAGCTGGCGGTTACATCTGAACAGAGGCCAGCAAAGCTGGCTGCAACAGTGCTAAGAATTATGTAAATTAAGCATATAAGACGATCTGGGCCCCATGCTTGGACCGGTGGTAAAACCGCGGGACCGGCAGCGTATGGCCTAGGTCTGGTTAGCAGACGCCGACGGCTACCACGGCTGCCAGTGTCGGTGGACAAAGGCAAGCGCGTAACCATACCAAGCGGACTGAAAAGGGGTGTAGTGCAGCGCTTGGCAGTAGCTCCCACGACAGCTGTCTTATTGTTACAAGTTTGACGTATTTCAATTCAAGGAACGTTTTAATATTTCTCATGTTCGTATATATAGAGGTACAGACATTACTTCGGACTTTAACATTTTACTTTTAACTTATTACTGGTGCCGGACTGTTATTTTTGGGATGACGGCGACTAGTTTACGTAATCATTATAATCTTATATTAGAATAATTAAAACAAACTGGTTACAGCCTTAATTGGCTCCGCTGTCAACCTGGAATTGTATATCGTTTTGTCAATTGTTTTACGGATTGTTTATATTTGTATATATGATTTATACAATTCCAAATAAAACCTACTACTACTACTACTGTTATGGTTTTTAATCGACATTCGTCTACGCTTGCCTTGAGAACCGTCTGCAAACGTGTCAAGCAGAACGTTGTGGTCTATTCCTGGATATCACCGGACCACGAAACAACTGTTGTGCAACCGCCGATGATAGTTGATACGCAGTGACCCAAGACGCACTTCAGCACGCACGTATGTGTCAACAATGGCATCAATTGCGTAATTCTAGGACACAGTTGTTGTCAATTGCCGCCAATGCAACCAGGTATAGCAGATCTCCGATGACCTGATGTGTGAATCTTCTCCTTCACCAACTGTGCATCTTCAAGCATTCGTCTACGAGACGTAAACACCGTGGCGGTCGTAAAGTCGCAAAACAGATCGGGACAATAATTCACTACGCAAGAATACCGACGTTGCCACAACCAAGCCGAAATGTACCAAATTTAATAACGTTACCACTGCATAAACAGGTACAGCGCGATCAAGGCGTACGAGTATGCTACGTTAACGCACAATCGTGTCGGAACAAAACACTCACCATTGCGGATCATATATTTGAAAACCATCTCGATACGATGGCGATATGCGAAACGTGGTTGAAGCCTTCGAGCGACGCCAGTGTAATTACAGACATTGTACCAAATGGATATTCCATCAAGCACACGCCTCGCCCAACCGGCAAAGGGGGCGGTGTCGCTATTATCCATAAATCCCAAATCGTTTTACACAAACAGGATACCGATGCGTTTCGATCGTTTGAACACATCGAGTGCCGGCTGAAAACGCTTACATCATCTATGAGAATAGTTGTCATTTATCGCCCGCCGCCATGAGTGAAAAATGGCTTGTCAACTACTGTGTTTTTTAAGAATGGGACCGTTTCATCGACCAGCATGCCATATAACCTGGACCTCTGAGTATCATGGGAGATTTGAACTTTCACATTGACAACGCTGCAAATGTTAATGCACGGCGATTGATCAATTCCGTAACTGCCACAGGAATGGTGTTGCATGTTCGCGGGCCAACCCACAGGAAAGGACACACGTTGGATGTACTCATGACCCGCAGCACGGACGAACACCTTGTTCGAAATTTTACCGTTACGGACATGGGCCTTTCTGACCACTTTGCGGTGAGTTTCAACATAGACTTTATTCAACGTCGCACTGGTTTGATGAAAATCAAATATCGCAAGTTACGCACTATTGATGCAGTGTCTTTTCGACAATACATTCCACTGTTCCGCTCGGATGATCTTGACTTGCTGAACGTAGAAGAACTGGTTGATCGGTACGATCATATGCTGGCCAGCTTAGCTGATTCGCACGCGCCTAGGCAAGAAAAGCATGTCCGATTACGGCAAGATACAGCGTGGTATACCGACGACCTACGGGTTGCGAAACGAGAGAAACGGCAGAGAGAAAGATCCTGGAGAAAATCCGAACTAGAAGTGCATAGACAAGTGTACGCTGTTCAGTGCAAGAGAGTGAATGCATTACTTAGCCAAACAAAATCTGCCTACTAATCCAGCATAATCCGTCACACAGGCAAGAACCAGCAACGACTGTACCGAATTATAAACAGTCTACCTCATCGCAAAGTGGGAACTGTACTCCCTACCCATACATCAGAAACTGAAATGGCGAGTATATTTTCAGACTATTTTTCTGAAAAGATCAGCAACATTAGTCATGAGTTATCAACCAGCCCTGAGAGATCAAATGGTGACACAAATGTTGATACTAACAACATCTGCTGCACATCGGAGCTGTCTTCCTTCTCCCTACCAACGCCAGGCGAAATCAAGAATATCATCATGGATGCACCGCCTAAATCGAGTAATAAAGTAATCGAGCGCGTTGTAGCAAAACAGCTGAATCTCCACATACAAGAGAACAACTTGCACGACCAATTTCAATCGGCGCATCGCCATAATCACTCAACTGAAACGGTTCAGCTTAAAGTACACAATGACATTCTGTCTGCGGTAGACCGTGGCTGTGTTGTTGTGTTGGTTATGCTTGACTTGACCGCCGCATTCGACACCATTGACCACGGCATTCTATTGAGCAGACTCACTCACAGATTCGGTGTCACTGGCGCTGCGCTTGAGTGATTCAGATCTTTCTTGTCCGGTCGGCATCAAGTCGTTCGTATTGGAAGTGTCAAATCCTCCCCAACTGCTGTGCCGTTTGGTGTACCGCAAGGCATCGTACTCGGGCCATTGCTGTTCACTGCATACATTACACCACTTGGCGACGGCATCAAGAAATTCGGCTTAGAATATCACCTATATGCCGACGACACGCAACTTTCTGTTTCGTTTTGTCCTGGTGGAGATGGCCAACTGAACTCAATGGATCGTTTGTGCTGTTGCCTAGAAGAAATTGGTGAATGGTCTCGGACCAACTTATTATGATTATTATGTGCACTTTCGTGTGGCAGACGTGATGAAATTCGCGTCTGTTTCGCTTGTGCCATTCCGCACGAAATGTACCATCACAGTTCCTTTGTAGAAGTGGAATAAATATATATATAAATAAATAAAATATTTAAATGAATAGATGCATGTATAATTAAAATATCCATATGAAAAAAATATATATAAAATAATCGTTAAAAAGTCAGTAGAAATTGCACTAAAAATGTAAATCAATAATTTAAAAAGGTCAATTCCATGGATTCATATGATGCTTTCTTATTTTGAAATGGCCAGCCCCAATTGTCGCCACTGTTCACGGTCGAGTGCGCGCAGAGCGTCGACATTGGCACGGCAACGCTGTCGGCAGAGTCGTTCGCGTCGAAAACAGAGTGATCCAAGCTTGCGTGTCATACGCCACTCTTCCTGAATGCGGTAAGTGTGTCGGCTGATACTTGTTCGTTCTGTTTTCGACGCGTTGATCGTCAGCGACCACTCCGCCAAGCAAGCTGGCGCGATGCGCTTGATCTCGTCGAGGAACGAACGAGAAGAGCTGACGAAGTCCGTGTCGTCAGCGTACTCGACGTCCAGCGGTAGGGTGGCATCGGCTGGTGGACGTGTCGGGAGGCGCGAACGGTGGTTACGTAGTGCCGCTTTGAGGTACACAATGAATAACACTGGGCTGAGGCTGCCGCCTTGCGGCGTCCCGATGGTGTGGCGAATGAATGACAATCGGCTGTTGAGAGACGCGGCGAGTAGGAAGCGAGTCATCCGCAGTTCCTACTCGACGAAGAATGTTTGCAGCGTATCAAGCAGCTTGTTGCGACGTATGGTGTCGAAGGGGCGACTCAGATCGATGCCGATGAATTCGATGGATACGTGCTGACGCTGCGCTTTAGCACAGAGCCAACGATACCCGAAGACTACGTCGGCCGTGCTGCGTCCGCGTCGGAATCCCGATTGCGTCGGCGACAGGTAGTCGTCAACTTTCGGCGCGATCCTCGATAGAACGATGAGAGACAGTGTCTTTCGGAGTACTGATAGTAAGACTATCGGACGCACACTCGTTAGTGGACCTATTGGTTTGCCCGGCTTCTGTATTAATACGAGCACACCTTTGCCTAAGTCGAGCGGTTAGTGTTTTTTCCAGCGCATCGTTTAAAATGCTGGCAATCGTGTCTGCTAGCAGGCTAGCCGTGCATTTGAAAAATTCGGCCGGTATGCCGTCTTGCCCGCTGGCTCAACCGCTGTTCAATTTCCCGATCACTCGCTTGACTTCTTCTGTTGTGATTGGGTCTGTCAGTCGCGATGGTCTTCCGGTGAAGCAGGCAGTTCTTCTATAGCTTCGTCGCTGAACTGGCGACTGAAGTGTTCGGTGACCCGCTCGTTCAGTTCGGCTGTGTTACAGATAACGCGTCCATCATCGTCGTGGATCGTTAGCTTGACGGCAGGTTTCCTCGTCATCTCATGAACGGCAGAAAATATTTGTTGTGCCATCGTGGAGACGTTCAACTTCTGACGCTAGCCTGTCTAGTCTCGCTGAGGCGTTCTCGCGAGCTTTTGTTGCAAGATTGTGTTGCGCTGGCGCTTCAGTTCGCACCGGCGGATGTCGTTTGGGGTGTTCTGCAGCCATAGTTTCAACTTGCGTTGTTCCTCTGACATTGCATCGGACCAACTTACTGAAGTTAAATGATCAGAAGACGGATGTCATGGTGTTTGGCACTAAACAGAAGTTGCCACTGTTAAAGGAGATACGCATTTTGTACTCCACTTTGACCTCGACTTCAAGTGCGCGTAACCTGGGCGTTGTATTTGATCAATCCCTCAACATGACAAACCACATAAGTGCCATTTGCCGAACAGCGTATATGCACTTCCTCAACATCAGTCGTAGCAGGCGATACCTCACGGCAGATGCGACTAAATCACTTGTGCATGCTTTCGTCATGTCTAGATTGGACTACGGGAACGCGTTACTGGCTGGACTACCACGTGACCACATTCACAAACTCCAGCGAATCCAGTACATGGCAGCCAGAATCATCACGTTCACACCTCGCCGTGACCACATAACAGAGAAGGTCATCCCAGATTTCCCGAAAATGAAAGAATCATTTAAGTTGTTCGTGGCAGTTTTCTTTCTAATTTAGTAAAATGCAGTTTGATGACAATATTGTATTGTATGTGTCTGATTAATTAATTAAATATTGTTGGGATAGTGTCAAATGTCCTTTGTCACTTTCGTCAAAATCCTACATCTTTAATTTTAACTTGGTCAAAAGCTCCCCCTTCTAATATTCGACTAGTGTGACATGGTATCATGAAAAACGTGTAGTGGCACTGTCACTGACATATAAAATAATGGAAATTCCTTGAATGTACAGAAGTACTGCCTACTGGATTCTTGGTTTGTTAAATTATGCCTACGTTGTTCACCTCGAAATACATATATAATAAAATATTGGTTTCTGACAAATGCGTATGTTCTGCTCTTGATTACTCGTATTTTAATTTACCATAATATTAATGTTATTCACTGGTATTAAACAGATGTCCATGACCATTGTTTGAACAGAAAATGAATAGCTACAGTACTGCTGGTCGAATCGAATGCTAGGTTTGACATGCAGTTTTGTAAACAATCTGAACACACTTTTACATAAAGTATCGACATTTAAAACCACTAGTCGTTCTATTACATCGATGGAATGCAAACAAATTGTTAGAGAAGTTGGTTTGAATGACATACGACGATACACGCTTCGCAAAACGGGGATCCATGTACGCGACCACAACTACAACATTTGTATTTCTGGAAAGATCTATACTTTAGCGTGTTTGTAAGATGCAACGGGATCGTTCGTTAACTTTCCTGTTATGCTATGACTATTATAACTCAAGACAAACTAGTAACTGACGTCGCCAGTCGCGACTGCACCACCCGTGAGAATAGCGCAAATTCCCGCCCCAATTTGAAGACGGATAAACGATTTCTGGGAATCCCAATATATAATGACCCGTTCGTCCTGGGCACTTCAACAACAAATTAAATATCATGCTAGAACATTGAGAATGGGCTTAAATTAAAGGTAGTAGCTTAAGGATCACGTCGCGATTTTAAAACGGCAAAACAGCCTAATTTGTTTTTATGTCTTACAATGGCAAAATGAATTAATTTTTGTGTTTTCTGTGAATAAATATTTGCTTTAAAATGTCATGACTTTGTTATTTATACAGATATTTAAATACAGTTTTCAGGGTTTTCAAACACATTGACCAGAGTAATAAATTTAGAATATTAAATATTTTTAGTAATAATTATAACCAAATTAATGCAATTAATTAGTTAATTTTAGTAATGTAGCATGCAAACTCAACAGACCGACACGTTCCAATTAAAGGCCATAATGCCCGTGATCATGAAGATATTTATACATATTATGCAATCTGTATAACCACATTAGTAATGGTAATAAATAGGCATTAATAAATCATATAATAATAATTTAATTAATTAGTCAATATTGGGTAATTAGCACGCGACCTCTGCGTTACTCCCCATGGCCCATGGAGTCAAGCCATGAAGAAGTCTGCTCTGCTCAAAATAGTCTTTTTTATAATATTGGAAGTTGATTGTCTCATAATTTAAGGCCAGTAGGTTGCAAGATATGTGCAGCAATGTCAATGTTCATATTTCAGTATCTTGTAGAAAATGTTGTGTTCTTCAACATGATGTCTATAAGTAATGTTAATGTCGTGTTGAATGGACACTGTTCAATCTAGATATCAGATATATAATCAGCAAGATTAAATGTGTACGTATACAGGCAGGTGATGGATGTCATATTCAGACGACTCTGTGGCTCGGTACCTTCACAGTCAGACACAGATCAGTGTAAGATCAGTGTCACTGCATGTAATTGCGAACAATATCTGAAATAAAAAGGCCATCGTGTATCATATTTTGATAACTGTTTTGATTCTGCATGCACATCTTGTGAAATAATTGTCATATCCCTGCCACTGTTACTCAAGAGAGCAGTGTGAAATTCTATAATAATGTATTATGTCAGTTGTTACACAATGAAACGAATGATGCTAAATCTGATCAAGGCATTTATGGTTTATATTACATGTTTTACAAAATGTTGTGCAGTAACTGTTTATCATGAAACACTTTTTAAAACAAATGAAGTCGGATAAGTTACGTATTTGACGTCAAAAACAACTTTTCTATCAAATTGTTGAATTAATAGGTAACAACAATTAATTAAAATTATTGCATAATGAAATTTATATTATGTCTAAGTCTAAATAAAAGCATAACCATAAATAATGGCATAATGATAAGCCATGCCAAACCCAAGAGTAAGCTGTAACCAGCCTTGTCCTAAGGCAAGCTTGGCCCCTAGTATCATACTCATAGTAATAGGCTATTAATTAAAAAAGTCTAGCAACTCTAAACTACTACTTTGACTGTTATGTTGTAGTGATTTAATTTCAGAAATATGGAATATCATTATAAGTCACAATCTGGCTCCGATGACATCGATCACGATAACGATGTCGATGACGCGGCACAAGTGACTTCACCAATACAGTCACAGATCAGTCAAATAACCGTGTCATGATTTTTGAATGGCTCAAAAACCATATATGGCGCCCGAACCCGCCGAAAATCAACGCTGTCGGCAGAGTCGTTCGCGTCGAAAACAGAGTGATCCAAGCTTGCGTGTCATACGCCACTCTTCCTGAATGCGGTCAGTGTGTCGGCTGATACTTGTTCGTTCTGTTTTCGACGCGTTGATCGTCAGCGACCACTCCGCCAAGCAAGCTGGCGCGATGCGCTTGATCTCGTCGAGGAACGAACGAGAAGAGCTGACGAAGTCCGTGTCGTCAGCGTACTCGACGTCCAGCGGTAGGGTGGCATCGGCTGGTGGACGTGTCGGGAGGCGCGAACGGTGGTCACGTAGTGCCGCTTTGAGGTACACAATGAATAACACTGGGCTGAGGCTGCCGCCTTGCGGCGTCCCGATGGTGTGGCGAATGAATGACAATCGGCTGTTGAGAGACGCGGCTCGTGCGACATGGCGGCGAGTAGGAAGCGAGTCATCCGCAGTTCCTACTCGACGAAGAATGTTTGCAGCGTATCAAGCAGCTTGTTGCGACGTATGGTGTCGAAGGGGCGACTCAGATCGATGCCGATGAATTCGATGGATACGTGCTGACGCTGCGCTTTAGCACAGAGCCAACGATACCCGAAGACTACGTCGGCCGTGCTGCGTCCGCGTCGGAATCCCGATTGCGTCGGCGACAGGTAGTCGTCAACTTTCGGCGCGATCCTCGATAGAACGATGAGAGACAGTGTCTTTCGGAGTACTGATAGTAAGACTATCGGACGCACACTCGTTAGTGGACCTATTGGTTTGCCCGGCTTCTGTATTAATACGAGCACACCTTTGCCTAAGTCGAGCGGTTAGTGTTTTTTCCAGCGCATCGTTTAAAATGCTGGCAATCGTGTCTGCTAGCAGGCTAGCCGTGCATTTGAAAAATTCGGCCGGTATGCCGTCTTGCCCGCTGGCTCAACCGCTGTTCAATTTCCCGATCACTCGCTTGACTTCTTCTGTTGTGATTGGGTCTGTCAGTCGCGATGGTCTTCCGGTGAAGCAGGCAGTTCTTCTATAGCTTCGTCGCTGAACTGGCGACTGAAGTGTTCGGTGACCCGCTCGTTCAGTTCGGCTGTGTTACAGATAACGCGTCCATCATCGTCGTGGATCGTTAGCTTGACGGCAGGTTTCCTCGTCATCTCATGAACGGCAGAAAATATTTGTTGTGCCATCGTGGAGACGTTCAACTTCTGACGCTAGCCTGTCTAGTCTCGCTGAGGCGTTCTCGCGAGCTTTTGTTGCAAGATTGTGTTGCGCTGGCGCTTCAGTTCGCACCGGCGGATGTCGTTTGGGGTGTTCTGCAGCCATAGTTTCAACTTGCGTTGTTCCTCTGACATTGCATCGGACCAACTTACTGAAGTTAAATGATCAGAAGACGGATGTCATGGTGTTTGGCACTAAACAGAAGTTGCCACTGTTAAAGGAGATACGCATTTTGTACTCCACTTTGACCTCGACTTCAAGTGCGCGTAACCTGGGCGTTGTATTTGATCAATCCCTCAACATGACAAACCACATAAGTGCCATTTGCCGAACAGCGTATATGCACTTCCTCAACATCAGTCGTAGCAGGCGATACCTCACGGCAGATGCGACTAAATCACTTGTGCATGCTTTCGTCATGTCTAGATTGGACTACGGGAACGCGTTACTGGCTGGACTACCACGTGACCACATTCACAAACTCCAGCGAATCCAGTACATGGCAGCCAGAATCATCACGTTCACACCTCGCCGTGACCACATAACAGAGAAGGTCATCCCAGATTTCCCGAAAATGAAAGAATCATTTAAGTTGTTCGTGGCAGTTTTCTTTCTAATTTAGTAAAATGCAGTTTGATGACAATATTGTATTGTATGTGTCTGATTAATTAATTAAATATTGTTGGGATAGTGTCAAATGTCCTTTGTCACTTTCGTCAAAATCCTACATCTTTAATTTTAACTTGGTCAAAAGCTCCCCCTTCTAATATTCGACTAGTGTGACATGGTATCATGAAAAACGTGTAGTGGCACTGTCACTGACATATAAAATAATGGAAATTCCTTGAATGTACAGAAGTACTGCCTACTGGATTCTTGGTTTGTTAAATTATGCCTACGTTGTTCACCTCGAAATACATATATAATAAAATATTGGTTTCTGACAAATGCGTATGTTCTGCTCTTGATTACTCGTATTTTAATTTACCATAATATTAATGTTATTCACTGGTATTAAACAGATGTCCATGACCATTGTTTGAACAGAAAATGAATAGCTACAGTACTGCTGGTCGAATCGAATGCTAGGTTTGACATGCAGTTTTGTAAACAATCTGAACACACTTTTACATAAAGTATCGACATTTAAAACCACTAGTTGTTCTATTACATCGATGGAATGCAAACAAATTGTTAGAGAAGTTGGTTTGAATGACATACGACGATACACGCTTCGCAAAACGGGGATCCATGTACGCGACCACAACTACAACATTTGTATTTCTGGAAAGATCTATACTTTAGCGTGTTTGTAAGATGCAACGGGATCGTTCGTTAACTTTCCTCTTATGCTATGACTATTATAACTCAAGACAAACTAGTAACTGACGTCGCCAGTCGCGACTGCACCACCCGTGAGAATAGCGCAAATTCCCGCCCCAATTTGAAGACGGATAAACGATTTCTGGGAATCCCAATATATAATGACCCGTTCGTCCTGGGCACTTCAACAACAAATTAAATATCATGCTAGAACATTGAGAATGGGCTTAAATTAAAGGTAGTAGCTTAAGGATCACGTCGCGATTTTAAAACGGCAAAACAGCCTAATTTGTTTTTATGTCTTACAATGGCAAAATGAATTAATTTTTGTGTTTTCTGTGAATAAATATTTGCTTTAAAATGTCATGACTTTGTTATTTATACAGATATTTAAATACAGTTTTCAGGGTTTTCAAACACATTGACCAGAGTAATAAATTTAGAATATTAAATATTTTTAGTAATAATTATAACCAAATTAATGCAATTAATTAGTTAATTTTAGTAATGTAGCATGCAAACTCAACAGACCGACACGTTCCAATTAAAGGCCATAATGCCCGTGATCATGAAGATATTTATACATATTATGCAATCTGTATAACCACATTAGTAATGGTAATAAATAGGCATTAATAAATCATATAATAATAATTTAATTAATTAGTCAATATTGGGTAATTAGCACGCGACCTCTGCGTTACTCCCCATGGCCCATGGAGTCAAGCCATGAAGAAGTCTGCTCTGCTCAAAATAGTCTTTTTTATAATATTGGAAGTTGATTGTCTCATAATTTAAGGCCAGTAGGTTGCAAGATATGTGCAGCAATGTCAATGTTCATATTTCAGTATCTTGTAGAAAATGTTGTGTTCTTCAACATGATGTCTATAAGTAATGTTAATGTCGTGTTGAATGGACACTGTTCAATCTAGATATCAGATATATAATCAGCAAGATTAAATGTGTACGTATACAGGCAGGTGATGGATGTCATATTCAGACGACTCTGTGGCTCGGTACCTTCACAGTCAGACACAGATCAGTGTAAGATCAGTGTCACTGCATGTAATTGCGAACAATATCTGAAATAAAAAGGCCATCGTGTATCATATTTTGATAACTGTTTTGATTCTGCATGCACATCTTGTGAAATAATTGTCATATCCCTGCCACTGTTACTCAAGAGAGCAGTGTGAAATTCTATAATAATGTATTATGTCAGTTGTTACACAATGAAACGAATGATGCTAAATCTGATCAAGGCATTTATGGTTTATATTACATGTTTTACAAAATGTTGTGCAGTAACTGTTTATCATGAAACACTTTTTAAAACAAATGAAGTCGGATAAGTTACGTATTTGACGTCAAAAACAACTTTTCTATCAAATTGTTGAATTAATAGGTAACAACAATTAATTAAAATTATTGCATAATGAAATTTATATTATGTCTAAGTCTAAATAAAAGCATAACCATAAATAATGGCATAATGATAAGCCATGCCAAACCCAAGAGTAAGCTGTAACCAGCCTTGTCCTAAGGCAAGCTTGGCCCCTAGTATCATACTCATAGTAATAGGCTATTAATTAAAAAAGTCTAGCAACTCTAAACTACTACTTTGACTGTTATGTTGTAGTGATTTAATTTCAGAAATATGGAATATCATTATAAGTCACAATCTGGCTCCGATGACATCGATCACGATAACGATGTCGATGACGCGGCACAAGTGACTTCACCAATACAGTCACAGATCAGTCAAATAACCGTGTCATGATTTTTGAATGGCTCAAAAACCATATATGGCGCCCGAACCCGCCGAAAATCAACGCTGTCGGCAGAGTCGTTCGCGTCGAAAACAGAGTGATCCAAGCTTGCGTGTCATACGCCACTCTTCCTGAATGCGGTCAGTGTGTCGGCTGATACTTGTTCGTTCTGTTTTCGACGCGTTGATCGTCAGCGACCACTCCACCAAGCAAGCTGGCGCGATGCGCTTGATCTCGTTGAGGAACGAACGAGAAGAGCTGACGAAGTCCGTGTCGTCAGCGTACTCGACGTCCAGCGGTAGGGTGGCATCGGCTGGTGGACGTGTCGGGAGGCGCGAACGGTGGTCACGTAGTGCCGCTTTGAGGTACACAATGAATAACACTGGGCTGAGGCTGCCGCCTTGCGGCGTCCCGATGGTGTGGCGAATGAATGACAATCGGCTGTTGAGAGACGCGGCTCGTGCGACATGGCGGCGAGTAGGAAGCGAGTCATCCGCAGTTCCTACTCGACGAAGAATGTTTGCAGCGTATCAAGCAGCTTGTTGCGACGTATGGTGTCGAAGGGGCGACTCAGATCGATGCCGATGAATTCGATGGATACGTGCTGACGCTGCGCTTTAGCACAGAGCCAACGATACCCGAAGACTACGTCGGCCGTGCTGCGTCCGCGTCGGAATCCCGATTGCGTCGGCGACAGGTAGTCGTCAACTTTCGGCGCGATCCTCGATAGAACGATGAGAGACAGTGTCTTTCGGAGTACTGATAGTAAGACTATCGGACGCACACTCGTTAGTGGACCTATTGGTTTGCCCGGCTTCTGTATTAATACGAGCACACCTTTGCCTAAGTCGAGCGGTTAGTGTTTTTTCCAGCGCATCGTTTAAAATGCTGGCAATCGTGTCTGCTAGCAGGCTAGCCGTGCATTTGAAAAATTCGGCCGGTATGCCGTCTTGCCCGCTGGCTCAACCGCTGTTCAATTTCCCGATCGCTCGCTTGACTTCTTCTGTTGTGATTGGGTATGTCAGTCGCGATGGTCTTCCGGTGAAGCAGGCAGTTCTTCTATAGCTTCGTCGCTGAACTGGCGACTGAAGTGTTCGGTGACCCGCTCGTTCAGTTCGGCTGTGTTACAGATAACGCGTCCATCATCGTCGTGGATCGTTAGCTTGACGGCAGGTTTCCTCGTCATCTCATGAACGGCAGAAAATATTTGTTGTGCCATCGTGGAGACGTTCAACTTCTGACGCTAGCCTGTCTAGTCTCGCTGAGGCGTTCTCGCGAGCTTTTGTTGCAAGATTGTGTTGCGCTGGCGCTTCAGTTCGCACCGGCGGATGTCGTTTGGGGTGTTCTGCAGCCATAGTTTCAACTTGCGTTGTTCCTCTGACATTGCATCGGACCAACTTACTGAAGTTAAATGATCAGAAGACGGATGTCATGGTGTTTGGCACTAAACAGAAGTTGCCACTGTTAAAGGAGATACGCATTTTGTACTCCACTTTGACCTCGACTTCAAGTGCGCGTAACCTGGGCGTTGTATTTGATCAATCCCTCAACATGACAAACCACATAAGTGCCATTTGCCGAACAGCGTATATGCACTTCCTCAACATCAGTCGTAGCAGGCGATACCTCACGGCAGATGCGACTAAATCACTTGTGCATGCTTTCGTCATGTCTAGATTGGACTACGGGAACGCGTTACTGGCTGGACTACCACGTGACCACATTCACAAACTCCAGCGAATCCAGTACATGGCAGCCAGAATCATCACGTTCACACCTCGCCGTGACCACATAACAGAGAAGGTCATCCCAGATTTCCCGAAAATGAAAGAATCATTTAAGTTGTTCGTGGCAGTTTTCTTTCTAATTTAGTAAAATGCAGTTTGATGACAATATTGTATTGTATGTGTCTGATTAATTAATTAAATATTGTTGGGATAGTGTCAAATGTCCTTTGTCACTTTCGTCAAAATCCTACATCTTTAATTTTAACTTGGTCAAAAGCTCCCCCTTCTAATATTCGACTAGTGTGACATGGTATCATGAATAACGTGTAGTGGCACTGTCACTGACATATAAAATAATGGAAATTCCTTGAATGTACAGAAGTACTGCCTACTGGATTCTTGGTTTGTTAAATTATGCCTACGTTGTTCACCTCGAAATACATATATAATAAAATATTGGTTTCTGACAAATGCGTATGTTCTGCTCTTGATTACTCGTATTTTAATTTACCATAATATTAATGTTATTCACTGGTATTAAACAGATGTCCATGACCATTGTTTGAACAGAAAATGAATAGCTACAGTACTGCTGGTCGAATCGAATGCTAGGTTTGACATGCAGTTTTGTAAACAATCTGAACACACTTTTACATAAAGTATCGACATTTAAAACCACTAGTTGTTCTATTACATCGATGGAATGCAAACAAATTGTTAGAGAAGTTGGTTTGAATGACATACGACGATACACGCTTCGCAAAACGGGGATCCATGTACGCGACCACAACTACAACATTTGTATTTCTGGAAAGATCTATACTTTAGCGTGTTTGTAAGATGCAACGGGATCGTTCGTTAACTTTCCTCTTATGCTATGACTATTATAACTCAAGACAAACTAGTAACTGACGTCGCCAGTCGCGACTGCACCACCCGTGAGAACAGCGCAAATTCCCGCCCCAATTTGAAGACGGATAAACGATTTCTGGGAATCCCAATATATAATGACCCGTTCGTCCTGGGCACTTCAACAACAAATTAAATATCATGCTAGAACATTGAGAATGGGCTTAAATTAAAGGTAGTAGCTTAAGGATCACGTCGCGATTTTAAAACGGCAAAACAGCCTAATTTGTTTTTATGTCTTACAATGGCAAAATGAATTAATTTTTGTGTTTTCTGTGAATAAATATTTGCTTTAAAATGTCATGACTTTGTTATTTATACAGATATTTAAATACAGTTTTCAGGGTTTTCAAACACATTGACCAGAGTAATAAATTTAGAATATTTAATATTTTTAGTAATAATTATAACCAAATTAATGCAATTAATTAGTTAATTTTAGTAATGTAGCATGCAAACTCAACAGACCGACACGTTCCAATTAAAGGCCATAATGCCCGTGATCATGAAGATATTTATACATATTATGCAATCTGTATAACCACATTAGTAATGGTAATAAATAGGCATTAATAAATCATATAATAATAATTTAATTAATTAGTCAATATTGGGTAATTAGCACGCGACCTCTGCGTTACTCCCCATGGCCCATGGAGTCAAGCCATGAAGAAGTCTGCTCTGCTCAAAATAGTCTTTTTTATAATATTGGAAGTTGATTGTCTCATAATTTAAGGCCAGTAGGTTGCAAGATATGTGCAGCAATGTCAATGTTCATATTTCAGTATCTTGTAGAAAATGTTGTGTTCTTCAACATGATGTCTATAAGTAATGTTAATGTCGTGTTGAATGGACACTGTTCAATCTAGATATCAGATGTATAATCAGCAAGATTAAATGTGTACGTATACAGGCAGGTGATGGATGTCATATTCAGACGACTCTGTGGCTCGGTACCTTCACAGTCAGACACAGATCAGTGTAAGATCAGTGTCACTGCATGTAATTGCGAACAATATCTGAAATAAAAAGGCCATCGTGTATCATATTTTGATAACTGTTTTGATTCTGCATGCACATCTTGTGAAATAATTGTCATATCCCTGCCACTGTTACTCAAGAGAGCAGTGTGAAATTCTATAATAATGTATTATGTCAGTTGTTACACAATGAAACGAATGATGCTAAATCTGATCAAGGCATTTATGGTTTATATTACATGTTTTACAAAATGTTGTGCAGTAACTGTTTATCATGAAACACTTTTTAAAACAAATGAAGTCGGATAAGTTACGTATTTGACGTCAAAAACAACTTTTCTATCAAATTGTTGAATTAATAGGTAACAACAATTAATTAAAATTATTGCATAATGAAATTTATATTATGTCTAAGTCTAAATAAAAGCATAACCATAAATAATGGCATAATGATAAGCCATGCCAAACCCAAGAGTAAGCTGTAACCAGCCTTGTCCTAAGGCAAGCTTGGCCCCTAGTATCATACTCATAGTAATAGGCTATTAATTAAAAAAGTCTAGCAACTCTAAACTACTACTTTGACTGTTATGTTGTAGTGATTTAATTTCAGAAATATGGAATATCATTATAAGTCACAATCTGGCTCCGATGACATCGATCACGATAACGATGTCGATGACGCGGCACAAGTGACTTCACCAATACAGTCACAGATCAGTCAAATAACCGTGTCATGATTTTTGAATGGCTCAAAAACCATATATGGCGCCCGAACCCGCCGAAAATCAACGCTGTCGGCAGAGTCGTTCGCGTCGAAAACAGAGTGATCCAAGCTTGCGTGTCATACGCCACTCTTCCTGAATGCGGTCAGTGTGTCGGCTGATACTTGTTCGTTCTGTTTTCGACGCGTTGATCGTCAGCGACCACTCCGCCAAGCAAGCTGGCGCGATGCGCTTGATCTCGTCGAGGAACGAACGAGAAGAGCTGACGAAGTCCGTGTCGTCAGCGTACTCGACGTCCAGCGGTAGGGTGGCATCGGCTGGTGGACGTGTCGGGAGGCGCGAACGGTGGTCACGTAGTGCCGCTTTGAGGTACACAATGAATAACACTGGGCTGAGGCTGCCGCCTTGCGGCGTCCCGATGGTGTGGCGAATGAATGACAATCGGCTGTTGAGAGACGCGGCTCGTGCGACATGGCGGCGAGTAGGAAGCGAGTCATCCGCAGTTCCTACTCGACGAAGAATGTTTGCAGCGTATCAAGCAGCTTGTTGCGACGTATGGTGTCGAAGGGGCGACTCAGATCGATGCCGATGAATTCGATGGATACGTGCTGACGCTGCGCTTTAGCACAGAGCCAACGATACCCGAAGACTACGTCGGCCGTGCTGCGTCCGCGTCGGAATCCCGATTGCGTCGGCGACAGGTAGTCGTCAACTTTCGGCGCGATCCTCGATAGAACGATGAGAGACAGTGTCTTTCGGAGTACTGATAGTAAGACTATCGGACGCACACTCGTTAGTGGACCTATTGGTTTGCCCGGCTTCTGTATTAATACGAGCACACCTTTGCCTAAGTCGAGCGGTTAGTGTTTTTTCCAGCGCATCGTTTAAAATGCTGGCAATCGTGTCTGCTAGCAGGCTAGCCGTGCATTTGAAAAATTCGGCCGGTATGCCGTCTTGCCCGCTGGCTCAACCGCTGTTCAATTTCCCGATCGCTCGCTTGACTTCTTCTGTTGTGATTGGGTCTGTCAGTCGCGATGGTCTTCCGGTGAAGCAGGCAGTTCTTCTATAGCTTCGTCGCTGAACTGGCGACTGAAGTGTTCGGTGACCCGCTCGTTCAGTTCGGCTGTGTTACAGATAACGCGTCCATCATCGTCGTGGATCGTTAGCTTGACGGCAGGTTTCCTCGTCATCTCATGAACGGCAGAAAATATTTGTTGTGCCATCGTGGAGACGTTCAACTTCTGACGCTAGCCTGTCTAGTCTCGCTGAGGCGTTCTCGCGAGCTTTTGTTGCAAGATTGTGTTGCGCTGGCGCTTCAGTTCGCACCGGCGGATGTCGTTTGGGGTGTTCTGCAGCCATAGTTTCAACTTGCGTTGTTCCTCTGACATTGCATCGGACCAACTTACTGAAGTTAAATGATCAGAAGACGGATGTCATGGTGTTTGGCACTAAACAGAAGTTGCCACTGTTAAAGGAGATACGCATTTTGTACTCCACTTTGACCTCGACTTCAAGTGCGCGTAACCTGGGCGTTGTATTTGATCAATCCCTCAACATGACAAACCACATAAGTGCCATTTGCCGAACAGCGTATATGCACTTCCTCAACATCAGTCGTAGCAGGCGATACCTCACGGCAGATGCGACTAAATCACTTGTGCATGCTTTCGTCATGTCTAGATTGGACTACGGGAACGCGTTACTGGCTGGACTACCACGTGACCACATTCACAAACTCCAGCGAATCCAGTACATGGCAGCCAGAATCATCACGTTCACACCTCGCCGTGACCACATAACAGAGAAGGTCATCCCAGATTTCCCGAAAATGAAAGAATCATTTAAGTTGTTCGTGGCAGTTTTCTTTCTAATTTAGTAAAATGCAGTTTGATGACAATATTGTATTGTATGTGTCTGATTAATTAATTAAATATTGTTGGGATAGTGTCAAATGTCCTTTGTCACTTTCGTCAAAATCCTACATCTTTAATTTTAACTTGGTCAAAAGCTCCCCCTTCTAATATTCGACTAGTGTGACATGGTATCATGAATAACGTGTAGTGGCACTGTCACTGACATATAAAATAATGGAAATTCCTTGAATGTACAGAAGTACTGCCTACTGGATTCTTGGTTTGTTAAATTATGCCTACGTTGTTCACCTCGAAATACATATATAATAAAATATTGGTTTCTGACAAATGCGTATGTTCTGCTCTTGATTACTCGTATTTTAATTTACCATAATATTAATGTTATTCACTGGTATTAAACAGATGTCCATGACCATTGTTTGAACAGATAATGAATAGCTACAGTACTGCTGGTCGAATCGAATGCTAGGTTTGACATGCAGTTTTGTAAACAATCTGAACACACTTTTACATAAAGTATCGACATTTAAAACCACTAGTCGTTCTATTACATCGATGGAATGCAAACAAATTGTTAGAGAAGTTGGTTTGAATGACATACGACGATACACGCTTCGCAAAACGGGGATCCATGTACGCGACCACAACTACAACATTTGTATTTCTGGAAAGATCTATACTTTAGCGTGTTTGTAAGATGCAACGGGATCGTTCGTTAACTTTCCTGTTATGCTATGACTATTATAACTCAAGACAAACTAGTAACTGACGTCGCCAGTCGCGACTGCACCACCCGTGAGAACAGCGCAAATTCCCGCCCCAATTTGAAGACGGATAAACGATTTCTGGGAATCCCAATATATAATGACCCGTTCGTCCTGGGCACTTCAACAACAAATTAAATATCATGCTAGAACATTGAGAATGGGCTTAAATTAAAGGTAGTAGCTTAAGGATCACGTCGCGATTTTAAAACGGCAAAACAGCCTAATTTGTTTTTATGTCTTACAATGGCAAAATGAATTAATTTTTGTGTTTTCTGTGAATAAATATTTGCTTTAAAATGTCATGACTTTGTTATTTATACAGATATTTAAATACAGTTTTCAGGGTTTTCAAACACATTGACCAGAGTAATAAATTTAGAATATTTAATATTTTTAGTAATAATTATAACCAAATTAATGCAATTAATTAGTTAATTTTAGTAATGTAGCATGCAAACTCAACAGACCGACACGTTCCAATTAAAGGCCATAATGCCCGTGATCATGAAGATATTTATACATATTATGCAATCTGTATAACCACATTAGTAATGGTAATAAATAGGCATTAATAAATCATATAATAATAATTTAATTAATTAGTCAATATTGGGTAATTAGCACGCGACCTCTGCGTTACTCCCCATGGCCCATGGAGTCAAGCCATGAAGAAGTCTGCTCTGCTCAAAATAGTCTTTTTTATAATATTGGAAGTTGATTGTCTCATAATTTAAGGCCAGTAGGTTGCAAGATATGTGCAGCAATGTCAATGTTCATATTTCAGTATCTTGTAGAAAATGTTGTGTTCTTCAACATGATGTCTATAAGTAATGTTAATGTCGTGTTGAATGGACACTGTTCAATCTAGATATCAGATGTATAATCAGCAAGATTAAATGTGTACGTATACAGGCAGGTGATGGATGTCATATTCAGACGACTCTGTGGCTCGGTACCTTCACAGTCAGACACAGATCAGTGTAAGATCAGTGTCACTGCATGTAATTGCGAACAATATCTGAAATAAAAAGGCCATCGTGTATCATATTTTGATAACTGTTTTGATTCTGCATGCACATCTTGTGAAATAATTGTCATATCCCTGCCACTGTTACTCAAGAGAGCAGTGTGAAATTCTATAATAATGTATTATGTCAGTTGTTACACAATGAAACGAATGATGCTAAATCTGATCAAGGCATTTATGGTTTATATTACATGTTTTACAAAATGTTGTGCAGTAACTGTTTATCATGAAACACTTTTTAAAACAAATGAAGTCGGATAAGTTACGTATTTGACGTCAAAAACAACTTTTCTATCAAATTGTTGAATTAATAGGTAACAACAATTAATTAAAATTATTGCATAATGAAATTTATATTATGTCTAAGTCTAAATAAAAGCATAACCATAAATAATGGCATAATGATAAGCCATGCCAAACCCAAGAGTAAGCTGTAACCAGCCTTGTCCTAAGGCAAGCTTGGCCCCTAGTATCATACTCATAGTAATAGGCTATTAATTAAAAAAGTCTAGCAACTCTAAACTACTACTTTGACTGTTATGTTGTAGTGATTTAATTTCAGAAATATGGAATATCATTATAAGTCACAATCTGGCTCCGATGACATCGATCACGATAACGATGTCGATGACGCGGCACAAGTGACTTCACCAATACAGTCACAGATCAGTCAAATAACCGTGTCATGATTTTTGAATGGCTCAAAAACCATATATGGCGCCCGAACCCGCCGAAAATCAACGCTGTCGGCAGAGTCGTTCGCGTCGAAAACAGAGTGATCCAAGCTTGCGTGTCATACGCCACTCTTCCTGAATGCGGTCAGTGTGTCGGCTGATACTTGTTCGTTCTGTTTTCGACGCGTTGATCGTCAGCGACCACTCCGCCAAGCAAGCTGGCGCGATGCGCTTGATCTCGTCGAGGAACGAACGAGAAGAGCTGACGAAGTCCGTGTCGTCAGCGTACTCGACGTCCAGCGGTAGGGTGGCATCGGCTGGTGGACGTGTCGGGAGGCGCGAACGGTGGTCACGTAGTGCCGCTTTGAGGTACACAATGAATAACACTGGGCTGAGGCTGCCGCCTTGCGGCGTCCCGATGGTGTGGCGAATGAATGACAATCGGCTGTTGAGAGACGCGGCTCGTGCGACATGGCGGCGAGTAGGAAGCGAGTCATCCGCAGTTCCTACTCGACGAAGAATGTTTGCAGCGTATCAAGCAGCTTGTTGCGACGTATGGTGTCGAAGGGGCGACTCAGATCGATGCCGATGAATTCGATGGATACGTGCTGACGCTGCGCTTTAGCACAGAGCCAACGATACCCGAAGACTACGTCGGCCGTGCTGCGTCCGCGTCGGAATCCCGATTGCGTCGGCGACAGGTAGTCGTCAACTTTCGGCGCGATCCTCGATAGAACGATGAGAGACAGTGTCTTTCGGAGTACTGATAGTAAGACTATCGGACGCACACTCGTTAGTGGACCTATTGGTTTGCCCGGCTTCTGTATTAATACGAGCACACCTTTGCCTAAGTCGAGCGGTTAGTGTTTTTTCCAGCGCATCGTTTAAAATGCTGGCAATCGTGTCTGCTAGCAGGCTAGCCGTGCATTTGAAAAATTCGGCCGGTATGCCGTCTTGCCCGCTGGCTCAACCGCTGTTCAATTTCCCGATCGCTCGCTTGACTTCTTCTGTTGTGATTGGGTCTGTCAGTCGCGATGGTCTTCCGGTGAAGCAGGCAGTTCTTCTATAGCTTCGTCGCTGAACTGGCGACTGAAGTGTTCGGTGACCCGCTCGTTCAGTTCGGCTGTGTTACAGATAACGCGTCCATCATCGTCGTGGATCGTTAGCTTGACGGCAGGTTTCCTCGTCATCTCATGAACGGCAGAAAATATTTGTTGTGCCATCGTGGAGACGTTCAACTTCTGACGCTAGCCTGTCTAGTCTCGCTGAGGCGTTCTCGCGAGCTTTTGTTGCAAGATTGTGTTGCGCTGGCGCTTCAGTTCGCACCGGCGGATGTCGTTTGGGGTGTTCTGCAGCCATAGTTTCAACTTGCGTTGTTCCTCTGACATTGCATCGGACCAACTTACTGAAGTTAAATGATCAGAAGACGGATGTCATGGTGTTTGGCACTAAACAGAAGTTGCCACTGTTAAAGGAGATACGCATTTTGTACTCCACTTTGACCTCGACTTCAAGTGCGCGTAACCTGGGCGTTGTATTTGATCAATCCCTCAACATGACAAACCACATAAGTGCCATTTGCCGAACAGCGTATATGCACTTCCTCAACATCAGTCGTAGCAGGCGATACCTCACGGCAGATGCGACTAAATCACTTGTGCATGCTTTCGTCATGTCTAGATTGGACTACGGGAACGCGTTACTGGCTGGACTACCACGTGACCACATTCACAAACTCCAGCGAATCCAGTACATGGCAGCCAGAATCATCACGTTCACACCTCGCCGTGACCACATAACAGAGAAGGTCATCCCAGATTTCCCGAAAATGAAAGAATCATTTAAGTTGTTCGTGGCAGTTTTCTTTCTAATTTAGTAAAATGCAGTTTGATGACAATATTGTATTGTATGTGTCTGATTAATTAATTAAATATTGTTGGGATAGTGTCAAATGTCCTTTGTCACTTTCGTCAAAATCCTACATCTTTAATTTTAACTTGGTCAAAAGCTCCCCCTTCTAATATTCGACTAGTGTGACATGGTATCATGAATAACGTGTAGTGGCACTGTCACTGACATATAAAATAATGGAAATTCCTTGAATGTACAGAAGTACTGCCTACTGGATTCTTGGTTTGTTAAATTATGCCTACGTTGTTCACCTCGAAATACATATATAATAAAATATTGGTTTCTGACAAATGCGTATGTTCTGCTCTTGATTACTCGTATTTTAATTTACCATAATATTAATGTTATTCACTGGTATTAAACAGATGTCCATGACCATTGTTTGAACAGATAATGAATAGCTACAGTACTGCTGGTCGAATCGAATGCTAGGTTTGACATGCAGTTTTGTAAACAATCTGAACACACTTTTACATAAAGTATCGACATTTAAAACCACTAGTCGTTCTATTACATCGATGGAATGCAAACAAATTGTTAGAGAAGTTGGTTTGAATGACATACGACGATACACGCTTCGCAAAACGGGGATCCATGTACGCGACCACAACTACAACATTTGTATTTCTGGAAAGATCTATACTTTAGCGTGTTTGTAAGATGCAACGGGATCGTTCGTTAACTTTCCTGTTATGCTATGACTATTATAACTCAAGACAAACTAGTAACTGACGTCGCCAGTCGCGACTGCACCACCCGTGAGAACAGCGCAAATTCCCGCCCCAATTTGAAGACGGATAAACGATTTCTGGGAATCCCAATATATAATGACCCGTTCGTCCTGGGCACTTCAACAACAAATTAAATATCATGCTAGAACATTGAGAATGGGCTTAAATTAAAGGTAGTAGCTTAAGGATCACGTCGCGATTTTAAAACGGCAAAACAGCCTAATTTGTTTTTATGTCTTACAATGGCAAAATGAATTAATTTTTGTGTTTTCTGTGAATAAATATTTGCTTTAAAATGTCATGACTTTGTTATTTATACAGATATTTAAATACAGTTTTCAGGGTTTTCAAACACATTGACCAGAGTAATAAATTTAGAATATTTAATATTTTTAGTAATAATTATAACCAAATTAATGCAATTAATTAGTTAATTTTAGTAATGTAGCATGCAAACTCAACAGACCGACACGTTCCAATTAAAGGCCATAATGCCCGTGATCATGAAGATATTTATACATATTATGCAATCTGTATAACCACATTAGTAATGGTAATAAATAGGCATTAATAAATCATATAATAATAATTTAATTAATTAGTCAATATTGGGTAATTAGCACGCGACCTCTGCGTTACTCCCCATGGCCCATGGAGTCAAGCCATGAAGAAGTCTGCTCTGCTCAAAATAGTCTTTTTTATAATATTGGAAGTTGATTGTCTCATAATTTAAGGCCAGTAGGTTGCAAGATATGTGCAGCAATGTCAATGTTCATATTTCAGTATCTTGTAGAAAATGTTGTGTTCTTCAACATGATGTCTATAAGTAATGTTAATGTCGTGTTGAATGGACACTGTTCAATCTAGATATCAGATGTATAATCAGCAAGATTAAATGTGTACGTATACAGGCAGGTGATGGATGTCATATTCAGACGACTCTGTGGCTCGGTACCTTCACAGTCAGACACAGATCAGTGTAAGATCAGTGTCACTGCATGTAATTGCGAACAATATCTGAAATAAAAAGGCCATCGTGTATCATATTTTGATAACTGTTTTGATTCTGCATGCACATCTTGTGAAATAATTGTCATATCCCTGCCACTGTTACTCAAGAGAGCAGTGTGAAATTCTATAATAATGTATTATGTCAGTTGTTACACAATGAAACGAATGATGCTAAATCTGATCAAGGCATTTATGGTTTATATTACATGTTTTACAAAATGTTGTGCAGTAACTGTTTATCATGAAACACTTTTTAAAACAAATGAAGTCGGATAAGTTACGTATTTGACGTCAAAAACAACTTTTCTATCAAATTGTTGAATTAATAGGTAACAACAATTAATTAAAATTATTGCATAATGAAATTTATATTATGTCTAAGTCTAAATAAAAGCATAACCATAAATAATGGCATAATGATAAGCCATGCCAAACCCAAGAGTAAGCTGTAACCAGCCTTGTCCTAAGGCAAGCTTGGCCCCTAGTATCATACTCATAGTAATAGGCTATTAATTAAAAAAAGTCTAGCAACTCTAAACTACTACTTTGACTGTTATGTTGTAGTGATTTAATTTCAGAAATATGGAATATCATTATAAGTCACAATCTGGCTCCGATGACATCGATCACGATAACGATGTCGATGACGCGGCACAAGTGACTTCACCAATACAGTCACAGATCAGTCAAATAACCGTGTCATGATTTTTGAATGGCTCAAAAACCATATATGGCGCCCGAACCCGCCGAAAATCAACGCTGTCGGCAGAGTCGTTCGCGTCGAAAACAGAGTGATCCAAGCTTGCGTGTCATACGCCACTCTTCCTGAATGCGGTCAGTGTGTCGGCTGATACTTGTTCGTTCTGTTTTCGACGCGTTGATCGTCAGCGACCACTCCGCCAAGCAAGCTGGCGCGATGCGCTTGATCTCGTCGAGGAACGAACGAGAAGAGCTGACGAAGTCCGTGTCGTCAGCGTACTCGACGTCCAGCGGTAGGGTGGCATCGGCTGGTGGACGTGTCGGGAGGCGCGAACGGTGGTCACGTAGTGCCGCTTTGAGGTACACAATGAATAACACTGGGCTGAGGCTGCCGCCTTGCGGCGTCCCGATGGTGTGGCGAATGAATGACAATCGGCTGTTGAGAGACGCGGCTCGTGCGACATGGCGGCGAGTAGGAAGCGAGTCATCCGCAGTTCCTACTCGACGAAGAATGTTTGCAGCGTATCAAGCAGCTTGTTGCGACGTATGGTGTCGAAGGGGCGACTCAGATCGATGCCGATGAATTCGATGGATACGTGCTGACGCTGCGCTTTAGCACAGAGCCAACGATACCCGAAGACTACGTCGGCCGTGCTGCGTCCGCGTCGGAATCCCGATTGCGTCGGCGACAGGTAGTCGTCAACTTTCGGCGCGATCCTCGATAGAACGATGAGAGACAGTGTCTTTCGGAGTACTGATAGTAAGACTATCGGACACACACTCGTTAGTGGACCTATTGGTTTGCCCGGCTTCTGTATTAATACGAGCACACCTTTGCCTAAGTCGAGCGGTTAGTGTTTTTTCCAGCGCATCGTTTAAAATGCTGGCAATCGTGTCTGCTAGCAGGCTAGCCGTGCATTTGAAAAATTCGGCCGGTATGCCGTCTTGCCCGCTGGCTCAACCGCTGTTCAATTTCCCGATCGCTCGCTTGACTTCTTCTGTTGTGATTGGGTCTGTCAGTCGCGATGGTCTTCCGGTGAAGCAGGCAGTTCTTCTATAGCTTCGTCGCTGAACTGGCGACTGAAGTGTTCGGTGACCCGCTCGTTCAGTTCGGCTGTGTTACAGATAACGCGTCCATCATCGTCGTGGATCGTTAGCTTGACGGCAGGTTTCCTCGTCATCTCATGAACGGCAGAAAATATTTGTTGTGCCATCGTGGAGACGTTCAACTTCTGACGCTAGCCTGTCTAGTCTCGCTGAGGCGTTCTCGCGAGCTTTTGTTGCAAGATTGTGTTGCGCTGGCGCTTCAGTTCGCACCGGCGGATGTCGTTTGGGGTGTTCTGCAGCCATAGTTTCAACTTGCGTTGTTCCTCTGACATTGCATCGGACCAACTTACTGAAGTTAAATGATCAGAAGACGGATGTCATGGTGTTTGGCACTAAACAGAAGTTGCCACTGTTAAAGGAGATACGCATTTTGTACTCCACTTTGACCTCGACTTCAAGTGCGCGTAACCTGGGCGTTGTATTTGATCAATCCCTCAACATGACAAACCACATAAGTGCCATTTGCCGAACAGCGTATATGCACTTCCTCAACATCAGTCGTAGCAGGCGATACCTCACGGCAGATGCGACTAAATCACTTGTGCATGCTTTCGTCATGTCTAGATTGGACTACGGGAACGCGTTACTGGCTGGACTACCACGTGACCACATTCACAAACTCCAGCGAATCCAGTACATGGCAGCCAGAATCATCACGTTCACACCTCGCCGTGACCACATAACAGAGAAGGTCATCCCAGATTTCCCGAAAATGAAAGAATCATTTAAGTTGTTCGTGGCAGTTTTCTTTCTAATTTAGTAAAATGCAGTTTGATGACAATATTGTATTGTATGTGTCTGATTAATTAATTAAATATTGTTGGGATAGTGTCAAATGTCCTTTGTCACTTTCGTCAAAATCCTACATCTTTAATTTTAACTTGGTCAAAAGCTCCCCCTTCTAATATTCGACTAGTGTGACATGGTATCATGAATAACGTGTAGTGGCACTGTCACTGACATATAAAATAATGGAAATTCCTTGAATGTACAGAAGTACTGCCTACTGGATTCTTGGTTTGTTAAATTATGCCTACGTTGTTCACCTCGAAATACATATATAATAAAATATTGGTTTCTGACAAATGCGTATGTTCTGCTCTTGATTACTCGTATTTTAATTTACCATAATATTAATGTTATTCACTGGTATTAAACAGATGTCCATGACCATTGTTTGAACAGATAATGAATAGCTACAGTACTGCTGGTCGAATCGAATGCTAGGTTTGACATGCAGTTTTGTAAACAATCTGAACACACTTTTACATAAAGTATCGACATTTAAAACCACTAGTCGTTCTATTACATCGATGGAATGCAAACAAATTGTTAGAGAAGTTGGTTTGAATGACATACGACGATACACGCTTCGCAAAACGGGGATCCATGTACGCGACCACAACTACAACATTTGTATTTCTGGAAAGATCTATACTTTAGCGTGTTTGTAAGATGCAACGGGATCGTTCGTTAACTTTCCTGTTATGCTATGACTATTATAACTCAAGACAAACTAGTAACTGACGTCGCCAGTCGCGACTGCACCACCCGTGAGAATAGCGCAAATTCCCGCCCCAATTTGAAGACGGATAAACGATTTCTGGGAATCCCAATATATAATGACCCGTTCGTCCTGGGCACTTCAACAACAAATTAAATATCATGCTAGAACATTGAGAATGGGCTTAAATTAAAGGTAGTAGCTTAAGGATCACGTCGCGATTTTAAAACGGCAAAACAGCCTAATTTGTTTTTATGTCTTACAATGGCAAAATGAATTAATTTTTGTGTTTTCTGTGAATAAATATTTGCTTTAAAATGTCATGACTTTGTTATTTATACAGATATTTAAATACAGTTTTCAGGGTTTTCAAACACATTGACCAGAGTAATAAATTTAGAATATTAAATATTTTTAGTAATAATTATAACCAAATTAATGCAATTAATTAGTTAATTTTAGTAATGTAGCATGCAAACTCAACAGACCGACACGTTCCAATTAAAGGCCATAATGCCCGTGATCATGAAGATATTTATACATATTATGCAATCTGTATAACCACATTAGTAATGGTAATAAATAGGCATTAATAAATCATATAATAATAATTTAATTAATTAGTCAATATTGGGTAATTAGCACGCGACCTCTGCGTTACTCCCCATGGCCCATGGAGTCAAGCCATGAAGAAGTCTGCTCTGCTCAAAATAGTCTTTTTTATAATATTGGAAGTTGATTGTCTCATAATTTAAGGCCAGTAGGTTGCAAGATATGTGCAGCAATGTCAATGTTCATATTTCAGTATCTTGTAGAAAATGTTGTGTTCTTCAACATGATGTCTATAAGTAATGTTAATGTCGTGTTGAATGGACACTGTTCAATCTAGATATCAGATATATAATCAGCAAGATTAAATGTGTACGTATACAGGCAGGTGATGGATGTCATATTCAGACGACTCTGTGGCTCGGTACCTTCACAGTCAGACACAGATCAGTGTAAGATCAGTGTCACTGCATGTAATTGCGAACAATATCTGAAATAAAAAGGCCATCGTGTATCATATTTTGATAACTGTTTTGATTCTGCATGCACATCTTGTGAAATAATTGTCATATCCCTGCCACTGTTACTCAAGAGAGCAGTGTGAAATTCTATAATAATGTATTATGTCAGTTGTTACACAATGAAACGAATGATGCTAAATCTGATCAAGGCATTTATGGTTTATATTACATGTTTTACAAAATGTTGTGCAGTAACTGTTTATCATGAAACACTTTTTAAAACAAATGAAGTCGGATAAGTTACGTATTTGACGTCAAAAACAACTTTTCTATCAAATTGTTGAATTAATAGGTAACAACAATTAATTAAAATTATTGCATAATGAAATTTATATTATGTCTAAGTCTAAATAAAAGCATAACCATAAATAATGGCATAATGATAAGCCATGCCAAACCCAAGAGTAAGCTGTAACCAGCCTTGTCCTAAGGCAAGCTTGGCCCCTAGTATCATACTCATAGTAATAGGCTATTAATTAAAAAAGTCTAGCAACTCTAAACTACTACTTTGACTGTTATGTTGTAGTGATTTAATTTCAGAAATATGGAATATCATTATAAGTCACAATCTGGCTCCGATGACATCGATCACGATAACGATGTCGATGACGCGGCACAAGTGACTTCACCAATACAGTCACAGATCAGTCAAATAACCGTGTCATGATTTTTGAATGGCTCAAAAACCATATATGGCGCCCGAACCCGCCGAAAATCAACGCTGTCGGCAGAGTCGTTCGCGTCGAAAACAGAGTGATCCAAGCTTGCGTGTCATACGCCACTCTTCCTGAATGCGGTCAGTGTGTCGGCTGATACTTGTTCGTTCTGTTTTCGACGCGTTGATCGTCAGCGACCACTCCGCCAAGCAAGCTGGCGCGATGCGCTTGATCTCGTCGAGGAACGAACGAGAAGAGCTGACGAAGTCCGTGTCGTCAGCGTACTCGACGTCCAGCGGTAGGGTGGCATCGGCTGGTGGACGTGTCGGGAGGCGCGAACGGTGGTCACGTAGTGCCGCTTTGAGGTACACAATGAATAACACTGGGCTGAGGCTGCCGCCTTGCGGCGTCCCGATGGTGTGGCGAATGAATGACAATCGGCTGTTGAGAGACGCGGCTCGTGCGACATGGCGGCGAGTAGGAAGCGAGTCATCCGCAGTTCCTACTCGACGAAGAATGTTTGCAGCGTATCAAGCAGCTTGTTGCGACGTATGGTGTCGAAGGGGCGACTCAGATCGATGCCGATGAATTCGATGGATACGTGCTGACGCTGCGCTTTAGCACAGAGCCAACGATACCCGAAGACTACGTCGGCCGTGCTGCGTCCGCGTCGGAATCCCGATTGCGTCGGCGACAGGTAGTCGTCAACTTTCGGCGCGATCCTCGATAGAACGATGAGAGACAGTGTCTTTCGGAGTACTGATAGTAAGACTATCGGACGCACACTCGTTAGTGGACCTATTGGTTTGCCCGGCTTCTGTATTAATACGAGCACACCTTTGCCTAAGTCGAGCGGTTAGTGTTTTTTCCAGCGCATCGTTTAAAATGCTGGCAATCGTGTCTGCTAGCAGGCTAGCCGTGCATTTGAAAAATTCGGCCGGTATGCCGTCTTGCCCGCTGGCTCAACCGCTGTTCAATTTCCCGATCGCTCGCTTGACTTCTTCTGTTGTGATTGGGTCTGTCAGTCGCGATGGTCTTCCGGTGAAGCAGGCAGTTCTTCTATAGCTTCGTCGCTGAACTGGCGACTGAAGTGTTCGGTGACCCGCTCGTTCAGTTCGGCTGTGTTACAGATAACGCGTCCATCATCGTCGTGGATCGTTAGCTTGACGGCAGGTTTCCTCGTCATCTCATGAACGGCAGAAAATATTTGTTGTGCCATCGTGGAGACGTTCAACTTCTGACGCTAGCCTGTCTAGTCTCGCTGAGGCGTTCTCGCGAGCTTTTGTTGCAAGATTGTGTTGCGCTGGCGCTTCAGTTCGCACCGGCGGATGTCGTTTGGGGTGTTCTGCAGCCATAGTTTCAACTTGCGTTGTTCCTCTGACATTGCATCGGACCAACTTACTGAAGTTAAATGATCAGAAGACGGATGTCATGGTGTTTGGCACTAAACAGAAGTTGCCACTGTTAAAGGAGATACGCATTTTGTACTCCACTTTGACCTCGACTTCAAGTGCGCGTAACCTGGGCGTTGTATTTGATCAATCCCTCAACATGACAAACCACATAAGTGCCATTTGCCGAACAGCGTATATGCACTTCCTCAACATCAGTCGTAGCAGGCGATACCTCACGGCAGATGCGACTAAATCACTTGTGCATGCTTTCGTCATGTCTAGATTGGACTACGGGAACGCGTTACTGGCTGGACTACCACGTGACCACATTCACAAACTCCAGCGAATCCAGTACATGGCAGCCAGAATCATCACGTTCACACCTCGCCGTGACCACATAACAGAGAAGGTCATCCCAGATTTCCCGAAAATGAAAGAATCATTTAAGTTGTTCGTGGCAGTTTTCTTTCTAATTTAGTAAAATGCAGTTTGATGACAATATTGTATTGTATGTGTCTGATTAATTAATTAAATATTGTTGGGATAGTGTCAAATGTCCTTTGTCACTTTCGTCAAAATCCTACATCTTTAATTTTAACTTGGTCAAAAGCTCCCCCTTCTAATATTCGACTAGTGTGACATGGTATCATGAATAACGTGTAGTGGCACTGTCACTGACATATAAAATAATGGAAATTCCTTGAATGTACAGAAGTACTGCCTACTGGATTCTTGGTTTGTTAAATTATGCCTACGTTGTTCACCTCGAAATACATATATAATAAAATATTGGTTTCTGACAAATGCGTATGTTCTGCTCTTGATTACTCGTATTTTAATTTACCATAATATTAATGTTATTCACTGGTATTAAACAGATGTCCATGACCATTGTTTGAACAGATAATGAATAGCTACAGTACTGCTGGTCGAATCGAATGCTAGGTTTGACATGCAGTTTTGTAAACAATCTGAACACACTTTTACATAAAGTATCGACATTTAAAACCACTAGTCGTTCTATTACATCGATGGAATGCAAACAAATTGTTAGAGAAGTTGGTTTGAATGACATACGACGATACACGCTTCGCAAAACGGGGATCCATGTACGCGACCACAACTACAACATTTGTATTTCTGGAAAGATCTATACTTTAGCGTGTTTGTAAGATGCAACGGGATCGTTCGTTAACTTTCCTGTTATGCTATGACTATTATAACTCAAGACAAACTAGTAACTGACGTCGCCAGTCGCGACTGCACCACCCGTGAGAACAGCGCAAATTCCCGCCCCAATTTGAAGACGGATAAACGATTTCTGGGAATCCCAATATATAATGACCCGTTCGTCCTGGGCACTTCAACAACAAATTAAATATCATGCTAGAACATTGAGAATGGGCTTAAATTAAAGGTAGTAGCTTAAGGATCACGTCGCGATTTTAAAACGGCAAAACAGCCTAATTTGTTTTTATGTCTTACAATGGCAAAATGAATTAATTTTTGTGTTTTCTGTGAATAAATATTTGCTTTAAAATGTCATGACTTTGTTATTTATACAGATATTTAAATACAGTTTTCAGGGTTTTCAAACACATTGACCAGAGTAATAAATTTAGAATATTTAATATTTTTAGTAATAATTATAACCAAATTAATGCAATTAATTAGTTAATTTTAGTAATGTAGCATGCAAACTCAACAGACCGACACGTTCCAATTAAAGGCCATAATGCCCGTGATCATGAAGATATTTATACATATTATGCAATCTGTATAACCACATTAGTAATGGTAATAAATAGGCATTAATAAATCATATAATAATAATTTAATTAATTAGTCAATATTGGGTAATTAGCACGCGACCTCTGCGTTACTCCCCATGGCCCATGGAGTCAAGCCATGAAGAAGTCTGCTCTGCTCAAAATAGTCTTTTTTATAATATTGGAAGTTGATTGTCTCATAATTTAAGGCCAGTAGGTTGCAAGATATGTGCAGCAATGTCAATGTTCATATTTCAGTATCTTGTAGAAAATGTTGTGTTCTTCAACATGATGTCTATAAGTAATGTTAATGTCGTGTTGAATGGACACTGTTCAATCTAGATATCAGATGTATAATCAGCAAGATTAAATGTGTACGTATACAGGCAGGTGATGGATGTCATATTCAGACGACTCTGTGGCTCGGTACCTTCACAGTCAGACACAGATCAGTGTAAGATCAGTGTCACTGCATGTAATTGCGAACAATATCTGAAATAAAAAGGCCATCGTGTATCATATTTTGATAACTGTTTTGATTCTGCATGCACATCTTGTGAAATAATTGTCATATCCCTGCCACTGTTACTCAAGAGAGCAGTGTGAAATTCTATAATAATGTATTATGTCAGTTGTTACACAATGAAACGAATGATGCTAAATCTGATCAAGGCATTTATGGTTTATATTACATGTTTTACAAAATGTTGTGCAGTAACTGTTTATCATGAAACACTTTTTAAAACAAATGAAGTCGGATAAGTTACGTATTTGACGTCAAAAACAACTTTTCTATCAAATTGTTGAATTAATAGGTAACAACAATTAATTAAAATTATTGCATAATGAAATTTATATTATGTCTAAGTCTAAATAAAAGCATAACCATAAATAATGGCATAATGATAAGCCATGCCAAACCCAAGAGTAAGCTGTAACCAGCCTTGTCCTAAGGCAAGCTTGGCCCCTAGTATCATACTCATAGTAATAGGCTATTAATTAAAAAAAGTCTAGCAACTCTAAACTACTACTTTGACTGTTATGTTGTAGTGATTTAATTTCAGAAATATGGAATATCATTATAAGTCACAATCTGGCTCCGATGACATCGATCACGATAACGATGTCGATGACGCGGCACAAGTGACTTCACCAATACAGTCACAGATCAGTCAAATAACCGTGTCATGATTTTTGAATGGCTCAAAAACCATATATGGCGCCCGAACCCGCCGAAAATCAACGCTGTCGGCAGAGTCGTTCGCGTCGAAAACAGAGTGATCCAAGCTTGCGTGTCATACGCCACTCTTCCTGAATGCGGTCAGTGTGTCGGCTGATACTTGTTCGTTCTGTTTTCGACGCGTTGATCGTCAGCGACCACTCCGCCAAGCAAGCTGGCGCGATGCGCTTGATCTCGTCGAGGAACGAACGAGAAGAGCTGACGAAGTCCGTGTCGTCAGCGTACTCGACGTCCAGCGGTAGGGTGGCATCGGCTGGTGGACGTGTCGGGAGGCGCGAACGGTGGTCACGTAGTGCCGCTTTGAGGTACACAATGAATAACACTGGGCTGAGGCTGCCGCCTTGCGGCGTCCCGATGGTGTGGCGAATGAATGACAATCGGCTGTTGAGAGACGCGGCTCGTGCGACATGGCGGCGAGTAGGAAGCGAGTCATCCGCAGTTCCTACTCGACGAAGAATGTTTGCAGCGTATCAAGCAGCTTGTTGCGACGTATGGTGTCGAAGGGGCGACTCAGATCGATGCCGATGAATTCGATGGATACGTGCTGACGCTGCGCTTTAGCACAGAGCCAACGATACCCGAAGACTACGTCGGCCGTGCTGCGTCCGCGTCGGAATCCCGATTGCGTCGGCGACAGGTAGTCGTCAACTTTCGGCGCGATCCTCGATAGAACGATGAGAGACAGTGTCTTTCGGAGTACTGATAGTAAGACTATCGGACACACACTCGTTAGTGGACCTATTGGTTTGCCCGGCTTCTGTATTAATACGAGCACACCTTTGCCTAAGTCGAGCGGTTAGTGTTTTTTCCAGCGCATCGTTTAAAATGCTGGCAATCGTGTCTGCTAGCAGGCTAGCCGTGCATTTGAAAAATTCGGCCGGTATGCCGTCTTGCCCGCTGGCTCAACCGCTGTTCAATTTCCCGATCGCTCGCTTGACTTCTTCTGTTGTGATTGGGTCTGTCAGTCGCGATGGTCTTCCGGTGAAGCAGGCAGTTCTTCTATAGCTTCGTCGCTGAACTGGCGACTGAAGTGTTCGGTGACCCGCTCGTTCAGTTCGGCTGTGTTACAGATAACGCGTCCATCATCGTCGTGGATCGTTAGCTTGACGGCAGGTTTCCTCGTCATCTCATGAACGGCAGAAAATATTTGTTGTGCCATCGTGGAGACGTTCAACTTCTGACGCTAGCCTGTCTAGTCTCGCTGAGGCGTTCTCGCGAGCTTTTGTTGCAAGATTGTGTTGCGCTGGCGCTTCAGTTCGCACCGGCGGATGTCGTTTGGGGTGTTCTGCAGCCATAGTTTCAACTTGCGTTGTTCCTCTGACATTGCATCGGACCAACTTACTGAAGTTAAATGATCAGAAGACGGATGTCATGGTGTTTGGCACTAAACAGAAGTTGCCACTGTTAAAGGAGATACGCATTTTGTACTCCACTTTGACCTCGACTTCAAGTGCGCGTAACCTGGGCGTTGTATTTGATCAATCCCTCAACATGACAAACCACATAAGTGCCATTTGCCGAACAGCGTATATGCACTTCCTCAACATCAGTCGTAGCAGGCGATACCTCACGGCAGATGCGACTAAATCACTTGTGCATGCTTTCGTCATGTCTAGATTGGACTACGGGAACGCGTTACTGGCTGGACTACCACGTGACCACATTCACAAACTCCAGCGAATCCAGTACATGGCAGCCAGAATCATCACGTTCACACCTCGCCGTGACCACATAACAGAGAAGGTCATCCCAGATTTCCCGAAAATGAAAGAATCATTTAAGTTGTTCGTGGCAGTTTTCTTTCTAATTTAGTAAAATGCAGTTTGATGACAATATTGTATTGTATGTGTCTGATTAATTAATTAAATATTGTTGGGATAGTGTCAAATGTCCTTTGTCACTTTCGTCAAAATCCTACATCTTTAATTTTAACTTGGTCAAAAGCTCCCCCTTCTAATATTCGACTAGTGTGACATGGTATCATGAATAACGTGTAGTGGCACTGTCACTGACATATAAAATAATGGAAATTCCTTGAATGTACAGAAGTACTGCCTACTGGATTCTTGGTTTGTTAAATTATGCCTACGTTGTTCACCTCGAAATACATATATAATAAAATATTGGTTTCTGACAAATGCGTATGTTCTGCTCTTGATTACTCGTATTTTAATTTACCATAATATTAATGTTATTCACTGGTATTAAACAGATGTCCATGACCATTGTTTGAACAGATAATGAATAGCTACAGTACTGCTGGTCGAATCGAATGCTAGGTTTGACATGCAGTTTTGTAAACAATCTGAACACACTTTTACATAAAGTATCGACATTTAAAACCACTAGTCGTTCTATTACATCGATGGAATGCAAACAAATTGTTAGAGAAGTTGGTTTGAATGACATACGACGATACACGCTTCGCAAAACGGGGATCCATGTACGCGACCACAACTACAACATTTGTATTTCTGGAAAGATCTATACTTTAGCGTGTTTGTAAGATGCAACGGGATCGTTCGTTAACTTTCCTGTTATGCTATGACTATTATAACTCAAGACAAACTAGTAACTGACGTCGCCAGTCGCGACTGCACCACCCGTGAGAATAGCGCAAATTCCCGCCCCAATTTGAAGACGGATAAACGATTTCTGGGAATCCCAATATATAATGACCCGTTCGTCCTGGGCACTTCAACAACAAATTAAATATCATGCTAGAACATTGAGAATGGGCTTAAATTAAAGGTAGTAGCTTAAGGATCACGTCGCGATTTTAAAACGGCAAAACAGCCTAATTTGTTTTTATGTCTTACAATGGCAAAATGAATTAATTTTTGTGTTTTCTGTGAATAAATATTTGCTTTAAAATGTCATGACTTTGTTATTTATACAGATATTTAAATACAGTTTTCAGGGTTTTCAAACACATTGACCAGAGTAATAAATTTAGAATATTAAATATTTTTAGTAATAATTATAACCAAATTAATGCAATTAATTAGTTAATTTTAGTAATGTAGCATGCAAACTCAACAGACCGACACGTTCCAATTAAAGGCCATAATGCCCGTGATCATGAAGATATTTATACATATTATGCAATCTGTATAACCACATTAGTAATGGTAATAAATAGGCATTAATAAATCATATAATAATAATTTAATTAATTAGTCAATATTGGGTAATTAGCACGCGACCTCTGCGTTACTCCCCATGGCCCATGGAGTCAAGCCATGAAGAAGTCTGCTCTGCTCAAAATAGTCTTTTTTATAATATTGGAAGTTGATTGTCTCATAATTTAAGGCCAGTAGGTTGCAAGATATGTGCAGCAATGTCAATGTTCATATTTCAGTATCTTGTAGAAAATGTTGTGTTCTTCAACATGATGTCTATAAGTAATGTTAATGTCGTGTTGAATGGACACTGTTCAATCTAGATATCAGATATATAATCAGCAAGATTAAATGTGTACGTATACAGGCAGGTGATGGATGTCATATTCAGACGACTCTGTGGCTCGGTACCTTCACAGTCAGACACAGATCAGTGTAAGATCAGTGTCACTGCATGTAATTGCGAACAATATCTGAAATAAAAAGGCCATCGTGTATCATATTTTGATAACTGTTTTGATTCTGCATGCACATCTTGTGAAATAATTGTCATATCCCTGCCACTGTTACTCAAGAGAGCAGTGTGAAATTCTATAATAATGTATTATGTCAGTTGTTACACAATGAAACGAATGATGCTAAATCTGATCAAGGCATTTATGGTTTATATTACATGTTTTACAAAATGTTGTGCAGTAACTGTTTATCATGAAACACTTTTTAAAACAAATGAAGTCGGATAAGTTACGTATTTGACGTCAAAAACAACTTTTCTATCAAATTGTTGAATTAATAGGTAACAACAATTAATTAAAATTATTGCATAATGAAATTTATATTATGTCTAAGTCTAAATAAAAGCATAACCATAAATAATGGCATAATGATAAGCCATGCCAAACCCAAGAGTAAGCTGTAACCAGCCTTGTCCTAAGGCAAGCTTGGCCCCTAGTATCATACTCATAGTAATAGGCTATTAATTAAAAAAGTCTAGCAACTCTAAACTACTACTTTGACTGTTATGTTGTAGTGATTTAATTTCAGAAATATGGAATATCATTATAAGTCACAATCTGGCTCCGATGACATCGATCACGATAACGATGTCGATGACGCGGCACAAGTGACTTCACCAATACAGTCACAGATCAGTCAAATAACCGTGTCATGATTTTTGAATGGCTCAAAAACCATATATGGCGCCCGAACCCGCCGAAAATCAACGCTGTCGGCAGAGTCGTTCGCGTCGAAAACAGAGTGATCCAAGCTTGCGTGTCATACGCCACTCTTCCTGAATGCGGTCAGTGTGTCGGCTGATACTTGTTCGTTCTGTTTTCGACGCGTTGATCGTCAGCGACCACTCCGCCAAGCAAGCTGGCGCGATGCGCTTGATCTCGTCGAGGAACGAACGAGAAGAGCTGACGAAGTCCGTGTCGTCAGCGTACTCGACGTCCAGCGGTAGGGTGGCATCGGCTGGTGGACGTGTCGGGAGGCGCGAACGGTGGTCACGTAGTGCCGCTTTGAGGTACACAATGAATAACACTGGGCTGAGGCTGCCGCCTTGCGGCGTCCCGATGGTGTGGCGAATGAATGACAATCGGCTGTTGAGAGACGCGGCTCGTGCGACATGGCGGCGAGTAGGAAGCGAGTCATCCGCAGTTCCTACTCGACGAAGAATGTTTGCAGCGTATCAAGCAGCTTGTTGCGACGTATGGTGTCGAAGGGGCGACTCAGATCGATGCCGATGAATTCGATGGATACGTGCTGACGCTGCGCTTTAGCACAGAGCCAACGATACCCGAAGACTACGTCGGCCGTGCTGCGTCCGCGTCGGAATCCCGATTGCGTCGGCGACAGGTAGTCGTCAACTTTCGGCGCGATCCTCGATAGAACGATGAGAGACAGTGTCTTTCGGAGTACTGATAGTAAGACTATCGGACGCACACTCGTTAGTGGACCTATTGGTTTGCCCGGCTTCTGTATTAATACGAGCACACCTTTGCCTAAGTCGAGCGGTTAGTGTTTTTTCCAGCGCATCGTTTAAAATGCTGGCAATCGTGTCTGCTAGCAGGCTAGCCGTGCATTTGAAAAATTCGGCCGGTATGCCGTCTTGCCCGCTGGCTCAACCGCTGTTCAATTTCCCGATCGCTCGCTTGACTTCTTCTGTTGTGATTGGGTCTGTCAGTCGCGATGGTCTTCCGGTGAAGCAGGCAGTTCTTCTATAGCTTCGTCGCTGAACTGGCGACTGAAGTGTTCGGTGACCCGCTCGTTCAGTTCGGCTGTGTTACAGATAACGCGTCCATCATCGTCGTGGATCGTTAGCTTGACGGCAGGTTTCCTCGTCATCTCATGAACGGCAGAAAATATTTGTTGTGCCATCGTGGAGACGTTCAACTTCTGACGCTAGCCTGTCTAGTCTCGCTGAGGCGTTCTCGCGAGCTTTTGTTGCAAGATTGTGTTGCGCTGGCGCTTCAGTTCGCACCGGCGGATGTCGTTTGGGGTGTTCTGCAGCCATAGTTTCAACTTGCGTTGTTCCTCTGACATTGCATCGGACCAACTTACTGAAGTTAAATGATCAGAAGACGGATGTCATGGTGTTTGGCACTAAACAGAAGTTGCCACTGTTAAAGGAGATACGCATTTTGTACTCCACTTTGACCTCGACTTCAAGTGCGCGTAACCTGGGCGTTGTATTTGATCAATCCCTCAACATGACAAACCACATAAGTGCCATTTGCCGAACAGCGTATATGCACTTCCTCAACATCAGTCGTAGCAGGCGATACCTCACGGCAGATGCGACTAAATCACTTGTGCATGCTTTCGTCATGTCTAGATTGGACTACGGGAACGCGTTACTGGCTGGACTACCACGTGACCACATTCACAAACTCCAGCGAATCCAGTACATGGCAGCCAGAATCATCACGTTCACACCTCGCCGTGACCACATAACAGAGAAGGTCATCCCAGATTTCCCGAAAATGAAAGAATCATTTAAGTTGTTCGTGGCAGTTTTCTTTCTAATTTAGTAAAATGCAGTTTGATGACAATATTGTATTGTATGTGTCTGATTAATTAATTAAATATTGTTGGGATAGTGTCAAATGTCCTTTGTCACTTTCGTCAAAATCCTACATCTTTAATTTTAACTTGGTCAAAAGCTCCCCCTTCTAATATTCGACTAGTGTGACATGGTATCATGAATAACGTGTAGTGGCACTGTCACTGACATATAAAATAATGGAAATTCCTTGAATGTACAGAAGTACTGCCTACTGGATTCTTGGTTTGTTAAATTATGCCTACGTTGTTCACCTCGAAATACATATATAATAAAATATTGGTTTCTGACAAATGCGTATGTTCTGCTCTTGATTACTCGTATTTTAATTTACCATAATATTAATGTTATTCACTGGTATTAAACAGATGTCCATGACCATTGTTTGAACAGATAATGAATAGCTACAGTACTGCTGGTCGAATCGAATGCTAGGTTTGACATGCAGTTTTGTAAACAATCTGAACACACTTTTACATAAAGTATCGACATTTAAAACCACTAGTCGTTCTATTACATCGATGGAATGCAAACAAATTGTTAGAGAAGTTGGTTTGAATGACATACGACGATACACGCTTCGCAAAACGGGGATCCATGTACGCGACCACAACTACAACATTTGTATTTCTGGAAAGATCTATACTTTAGCGTGTTTGTAAGATGCAACGGGATCGTTCGTTAACTTTCCTGTTATGCTATGACTATTATAACTCAAGACAAACTAGTAACTGACGTCGCCAGTCGCGACTGCACCACCCGTGAGAATAGCGCAAATTCCCGCCCCAATTTGAAGACGGATAAACGATTTCTGGGAATCCCAATATATAATGACCCGTTCGTCCTGGGCACTTCAACAACAAATTAAATATCATGCTAGAACATTGAGAATGGGCTTAAATTAAAGGTAGTAGCTTAAGGATCACGTCGCGATTTTAAAACGGCAAAACAGCCTAATTTGTTTTTATGTCTTACAATGGCAAAATGAATTAATTTTTGTGTTTTCTGTGAATAAATATTTGCTTTAAAATGTCATGACTTTGTTATTTATACAGATATTTAAATACAGTTTTCAGGGTTTTCAAACACATTGACCAGAGTAATAAATTTAGAATATTTAATATTTTTAGTAATAATTATAACCAAATTAATGCAATTAATTAGTTAATTTTAGTAATGTAGCATGCAAACTCAACAGACCGACACGTTCCAATTAAAGGCCATAATGCCCGTGATCATGAAGATATTTATACATATTATGCAATCTGTATAACCACATTAGTAATGGTAATAAATAGGCATTAATAAATCATATAATAATAATTTAATTAATTAGTCAATATTGGGTAATTAGCACGCGACCTCTGCGTTACTCCCCATGGCCCATGGAGTCAAGCCATGAAGAAGTCTGCTCTGCTCAAAATAGTCTTTTTATAATATTGGAAGTTGATTGTCTCATAATTTAAGGCCAGTAGGTTGCAAGATATGTGCAGCAATGTCAATGTTCATATTTCAGTATCTTGTAGAAAATGTTGTGTTCTTCAACATGATGTCTATAAGTAATGTTAATGTCGTGTTGAATGGACACTGTTCAATCTAGATATCAGATATATAATCAGCAAGATTAAATGTGTACGTATACAGGCAGGTGATGGATGTCATATTCAGACGACTCTGTGGCTCGGTACCTTCACAGTCAGACACAGATCAGTGTAAGATCAGTGTCACTGCATGTAATTGCGAACAATATCTGAAATAAAAAGGCCATCGTGTATCATATTTTGATAACTGTTTTGATTCTGCATGCACATCTTGTGAAATAATTGTCATATCCCTGCCACTGTTACTCAAGAGAGCAGTGTGAAATTCTATAATAATGTATTATGTCAGTTGTTACACAATGAAACGAATGATGCTAAATCTGATCAAGGCATTTATGGTTTATATTACATGTTTTACAAAATGTTGTGCAGTAACTGTTTATCATGAAACACTTTTTAAAACAAATGAAGTCGGATAAGTTACGTATTTGACGTCAAAAACAACTTTTCTATCAAATTGTTGAATTAATAGGTAACAACAATTAATTAAAATTATTGCATAATGAAATTTATATTATGTCTAAGTCTAAATAAAAGCATAACCATAAATAATGGCATAATGATAAGCCATGCCAAACCCAAGAGTAAGCTGTAACCAGCCTTGTCCTAAGGCAAGCTTGGCCCCTAGTATCATACTCATAGTAATAGGCTATTAATTAAAAAAGTCTAGCAACTCTAAACTACTACTTTGACTGTTATGTTGTAGTGATTTAATTTCAGAAATATGGAATATCATCATAAGTCACAATCTGGCTCCGATGACATCGATCACGATAACGATGTCGATGACGCGGCACAAGTGACTTCACCAATACAGTCACAGATCAGTCAAATAACCGTGTCATGATTTTTGAATGGCTCAAAAACCATATATGGCGCCCGAACCCGCCGAACATTTTTCAACACAGACTAGCATAAACCCCCATAGATCAAGCTAAACACTAAATATTTTCTCTTAGACACACTTATATAGCTTAATCCGAACTGGTTTTGTATACGCGCATGCGATTTCATCGACACACAATACCTGACAATGGTGAAACTTCAATTTTTTGGAACGGCTCAAAATCATATATCATGGCGCCCGATTCCGCCAAAGATGTTTCAACACAGACTAAAAAGTAATATAAACCTAGTAGATCTTGCTAAACACAAACGATTTCTTCTTATACTAATGCAAATGTGATAACTTTACTAATGAAAAACAGCTATGTCGTCACATCAATGAAATCTAGCTGATTTTTTTTCGTGCGACGCACGGAAAATTACGTAGCGAGCAGAATCGTTTGAACTTGAAGGGCATTAGCACGAACAGCTGAGCGGTATTGTGTATTCGTATAATTGCTTCTACTTCCTAAACATTGCATGTAACACGAGCCACAGACACACTTGATTGAAATTAGTTTTATTATGACCACCTGACCTGCCGCCAACCACTGATCTAATGAGCTATTTCATAGGCAGAACTGAAATTCAGAGTTTCGCAAAGGCCAAAGGCTAAGCGATCAGCCAGGGGGTACTGCTGGCTGGCATTGACGTAATCAGCAGCAGCGACCCCTTGCGCGCGAGGATGCTGTTTTTCCGATAGCTGTTCACTAAAAGGCGTCTCAGAAAATCCTGTTAATTGTTTTCAATTAACGAATTCATGTTCTTGCTGTTGTGGCGCTAGAATGCAGTAATTGGTCTCATCAACTCATCCGATCACATAAAGTTACACAACGCCAAAGGCAGCCATTACTTACGAAATAGTCAGTCAGAGACAACTGCGTTTAGGCCAGCGTTATCGCGGGTCTAAAAATCGTGTCGTTTCGCCCCGCGGAAAGTCCGAGACTTCCAATTGTCTGCGTCCATGCATAGGCCATAGGCATAGGCATAGCTATTATCCCATTAAAATCCCGACGTTCGCAACTAGTCCAAGGCAACGCTCATTGTGTCGGTTCATGCATAGGACCCCTAGACACATCAATTAGGTCATGTTTCGCTAGACAAGAAAGAAGCGTCATCCAACAATGACATGTCGATATTATGTTATCACGCGCCTATTACGTAGCGACCAAAGACCATATATCAATACAAGACGGTGCAGCGCGCGATCTACATTGTTCGAGGAAAGTACGTAAGCAGTTCGTCCGCCATTCTGGAGTTGCGCCAAGCCAGACCATACGCGTGCAGAAAATGCAGTTCTTTGCATTATCATTGCTCAATATTTTCAGCGATAACCTCAATATTTTAATTATATAAGAAGCCTGATGATTATTCTGATGAAACACGACGAAGTTCAGTTGGCTCAATAAATAAGTGCAACGTTTCTACGTGATTTGTTTACAAATTTCATTATTTTGAATTGTTATAGGTACACTTCAAGGATTATTTTAATATCTTTCATTTTATATGATGCATCATAGCTTGATGATTATTTTGATGAAATGAGGCAACTGAACAAATACGCTAACATCGCGCGGTGCTGGTCCCGCAGATGCATGCGCTTGCCTCCCGAATGGCGAACAAAAACCTTCAGTGTAGACTGCCATTTTCTCGCTCAGAGACGCCTCCTGTCCAAATAGAGGCTCCGTGGTAGCGAAGTTCAAATGAAACAGTTGGCTATTGATACGCGTACGCAAACGAAGTGAATGCTATTCTAGAATGCTTTGCAGTGTCTTCTGACGAGGTAAGAAGTGCATTGGCATTGCATATACCAATTACGATACATTGAAACGCATGCATTCATATATCTTCCGCGGTAATTACGAATTAACACGGTAAAATAGTAACCATCCGGGAGGCAATCGTTACACGTTAATCGAAACACGCCGCTACCAAATAGCTGACGTAGACCTAGTATACTGGACCACTCGGTTTCTGCCTTACGCAAGCATAATATGCAGTTTTCACCAACAATTTTTGAAATCGTTCAGCAACGTATCAATGTTATTAACCAGAACCACTTATTTCATCAGTGGCATGCAAACGAAGCGTCAAATAAGTTGTTGTTTTAGTGAAATACTTACAATATTCGTAAGACGATAAACACTTCACGCGCAAAACCGTACGGAAGCACTCGGTTTATGCCTCATCGTGTTAAAAATCATCCCTGTGCGACAAATCGCAACGCATTCACTGTATAAACTCCACGGGCTGTTCGTTAACTTTCCTGTGGTGATTAGGGTGAATAGTTGCTTACAATTTCGTCCGATAAATTTACGGTTGTTTACATCACCGTCACCGATATGGTGCGCACAGCACAGACACAGTCACGTGGTCTGCGTTCGCTATCAAAAAATCTGTTGCTTCGTTTTAATTTGAGACAAATAACTTTGTTACAAGTTTGTAGACGTCCTTTGCTCATTGTGTCCGATATATTTGACTAACGATTCATTAATATTAGATCCTGCTATATAATCGTAATGAGGCAGAAACTCAGATAGGGCAGAAACCGAGTAGGTGACTAATAGTAATACACGCTGAATCACAGGCACAGCGAGCGTTTGCTGGATGTAGGGTTGCTTTGTTGGCATTTAACAACAAACATATGCTACCGTAGCATTATTTTCAATAAAAAGCATAGTAGTGCTTTTGTTGAACGTGTTTGAAGTCTGCGCATTCACAATAATATAGACTGCTATAGTCTATAAAGTATAGGCTATAGCTATACGGCTACACGACATTTGTTGGGAAGCCCTTCACGCGCAAACATTGTGGGCTTATTGGCGTCAAAACATTTTGTTCCGCCATTATCCTATATTAAAAGGCCTGTGTTTTCGGATGGCTCACAAAAACTGGCTATATCACAAACTGGCTTTATAACAAGACTGGCCATTGCATCACACGTCGTAAGGGCACACCATTCGCGTGTACGAATCCGTCGTCAACGGTTGTCTGGAAGATCAAATTCTCATTCCTGCATTTTATTTCACACCGTCACTGACTGAACTTCGGCCCGGGCCTCGTCAAGTAATACTAATAGTCTAAATAGATCAGATCCTAACATTTGTGTATTCTGTGAATGTGTGTAATGTGAATGTTTGCCACCAGTGTTTGTAATTACGTTTTAGCATATATTGATATAATAATGATATAGAAAGTAAGCATACTTATCCGGTATTAAATTTAGAGGCAATAGTACTTTTGGTAAATATCACACCAGGCCTGGCTATTTTTTGTAGAGAATTATTATGCCTACGCCATTTGTAATTGTAGATAATTTCTCGACATAACATTAACTGTCATAAGCCTCTTGGGGTTTTCAGAGGTAAATACATCGTTTTCAGTCGTCTAAAGGCGTGCACCTTTCATTTATGGCCGGGACAGTTTCTGCTATGCCTAAGAGAATATGCCAGTTTTTCTCAAATCAGAATAAACACAATAAACATCAGTATTTGCATAATTTGGAAATGAACTATTACTTTATGGAATCGACTGCATGCAAATAAACTGTCATAAAAATGTTCTTGATGGGAATCAGTGCTTGGAATATTATGGTTACGTGCGTGTTTCAAGTAAGACATTATTATGTTGCTATTTGTATTGGTGTGTTTCAAATCAAAGTAATGATAACAAAATCATAACATACACGTATGATTTATTTCATTTATAATCTTAGTAATTTAGGTACCAGGTGAATTAGACAATACCACTCAATGAATCGCAGAATACTGCCACTCCAATTTATAAGTTGGTGTTGACTGAAAAAACAATGAAACCACATGCTATGATTGTAACCAAAAAAGAGAGCCACACACACAAATCAAGAACAATTGAGGCCTGCGGAGTTATTTCATGCAGGTGGCGGATAAAAAGCGAAATAGTACACAATACGGCCCGCGGGATGACGACAATTGGCACACCTATGGTGAGAACAACCTACTGGGTTATCCCCCAATGTGGCAAGTAAATCAACACGTCGAACGTAACGAGCGACATCGCGAAGACTTAAAGTAGGTAGTATGGATTCAAAAAGTGAATTTTGACATTTTTTGGAAAAAGACTTTCTTTGCTATTTATGTACTTTCATATCCTTACCTCAATATGCAGTTAGTATATTAGCTGAAAAAGTAATAACAAGTGGCAATATTGAGGTTTCTTCGGATGGCTTTTGGCAGAATTTGGTTATAAAAATTACCTTATCATCGTTTTCTCGGAATACCATTTTTGCTGTGAGTACTTAAAGTTGCTGCGCTCTAGTAGAATAAATACTGGGTATAACTGCAAAATATTTTGCACAGCAGTGCCTAATGAGTATATCCACTGCATGAATCTTTTTTCACGTAAACAACACAACATATCTGATTTCTGTGATATTCATGCAGTAGATATGCATGACAGCAATCCCTGTGCTAAATTACAAGCTTGTAACTTGAATACGTTTTTGGTTAGAGCGCGGCAAAAAATACCTAATTTTCCCTATTATGGCGGCCATATTGGATACCTAATTTGCATAATTTATGCGAAACATGAAAAAAAAACTTAACTATGTTGGTATGTATCTGCATACTAAATATGGTTTATCTGTGTTGAAAACTAAAGATTTTTGGTGGAATCCATACTACCTACCTTAACGACATTCGTGCTCGTGCCATAAACCACCGGCAGTTCCAGCATTTTCTTACCGATATAGTCTAAATGCACAATATTAAGACTTCCTCTATTTCTGCGTCTGCCTGAGTTGAGGTGCCATGGTACGCCGTTTCACGTACAATTTGAGACATGGGATTAGCGTGTTCCTCGAGTAGAGGGTGCAGATCTACCGAAATTCGCCAACCCCCATATTGATGTGCGATTTAGCATTTTGTTGACATAACGGCGTTTCTCAATGTGCATCTGAATGTTCAACTCCAGGGATGAGAATATATCATCAATGAAATTAAAAGCAACGTAGAATGAAGGTTTGGACACGACGGCACAGGATTCGTACACTGGGTCTCTCAGAAGTTGAGAGCCCGATCTTCTAGCTACTGCGCCACTGCGATCCACGTGATCACACTGAAGATAGCACACAGTGTCGGCGATCTCAGCGCTCGCATTTTTTAATGTTCAACTCCAGGGATAAGAATATATCATCAATGAAATTAAAAGCAACGTAGAATGAACGAATTTGCTAAAGGTTCGACACGACGGCACAGGATTCGTACACTGGGTCTCTCAGAAGTTGAGAGCCCGATCTTCTAGCTACTGCGCCACTGCGATCCACGTGATCACACTGGAGATAGCACACATTGTCGGCGATCTCAGCGCTCGCATTTTCCAGGTTCGCGTCGTTAGCGTCATAGATAGAGCTAAGCGATTGACGGACGCTTAGATGACGCAAGGAACAAGTCTTAAGCCATGAGGCTCCCAAAACATCCATCTACACTCCTCGAGATCTCGGGCGAATTGTTTAATTTCAAGCGGGAGGGTGCATACACACTCCCAATTTGCAAGACCAGCTTTGAGGCCTGAACTGTGTGGCCCGCTGACCTACTCCGAGTTGCTCATATGGCCCTCCATTCTGAAAATGCACATAACCGATTAATGTTGCTGTCGAGACCACTTCACAATTCGGAAAAAAAAGAAAACAAGGTTCCGATCTGTTTTCAGATAGAAAATGCTGTCGCGACTCGTGTTGTTGGTGTTACTCTCCCCGGTGGAGCTGTTTGGGAGAGGACGCTTTCCAGAGATCAAATTACAACGACCACCACGGTCACTCGCAAAACCTGAAGGTAGTATTCAGCCACCATACAACATTAGGAGAAATACGTCATAATGCATGCTGTCAAAAGAACCGCCGCATACTACAACCGGCCATCGTTTTGTATACGTATTACGTCAAATGGTCAAATATTTTGTTATTTTTGAATAACGTTACTTTTTACATTTTATTCCATCTACTCAATTTGAATGCTGAGCTGTAGTAAATATACATGTTTAATGACTTCTATATCATCGTATTTATACAATTATAGTATATGGTTTATTATTAGCAGGAGATGTAAGTCTCTATCCTGGGCCAGTTGTTAGACGAAACATTCGGGTGGCCACTACAAATGTTCGATCTGTACGAGATAAGACAGCCTCACTTTGTGATTGATTAATTTCAAAGAAAATAAATATTCTTGCAATAACTGAGACCTGGCTCAGACCACATGATACACCTGCATGCATTGCTGACGTTTCCCCTTCTGGTTACACCTTTCACCATCGATCACGTTTAGTCGGCCGTGGAAGTGGCTTTGGCTCTCATATATCACAGCAGTTCATACTTTGTTTGTATCTTTCACCCTCAAGTACATCCAGCAATTTCTTTGAAGATTTTCAGGATATGTTGGAAAATCTGGCAATTATTAATTCCGAATTTTACATTCTTGGTGATTTTAATCTACATTTGGATATACTTCTAAAACTACAACTACGTTTGATGATATTCTGGCGTCATTTGATTTGAAACACAATGTTACCTATTCGACACATATACATGGCCTTTGGGTTGACCTCTTGATAACCCATTCAACTTGTAATAATATCCAAGCACCTATTGTTTCAGATGGGTTATCAGACCACCATACTGTCATTGCTAATGTTAACGTTTCTATAACCCCATTAGTGTCGAAACACAATGTGTCTTAAAGAGCCATTCATATGATTGACATTACAGCTTTAATGGCTGATATCCTTATATCCGACCTTATCACAGATCCCCAACAAACATCTATCTGACTTATATAAGCAGTACTGTCAAGAACTCAATGCATTACTTAACAAACATGCACCTATAAAATCCAAATGTGTGTTCGAAATTATACTATCTAAAAGGCGTCGTCGTTATTTAGAGCGTGTATGGCGCAAATCGCGCTCGCCATTAGATGGGTCGCGCTATTCTAAGCAATGCCACCTCTGTAACAGACAAATGGTCAAAGCTCAATCAGATTATTATACAAATATGGTCATAAATAAGTTTGATAACCCGCGTCAGTTATGGAACTGCATCAATAACATTCTACACAGACGGCCTACTCCATCGCTACCTGATCATGTGTCAATTAAGTCTCTATGTGATTTGTTCTCTAGTCACTTTAAGAATACAAAATCAGTATTATTCGTGCTACTTTCCCACGACATAATTTAAGTAATGTCAGTGTAGACTTTCCACAAGTAAATGTTCTACTTGTATCATTTGAACCTGCAACAATTGATGAAGTTAGGAAAATAATTATGTTCCCCCCAAATAAATCTTGTGCACTTGATCCATTTCCAACAATACTGCTAACAGCATGTCTCGATAATTGAACTAATTGAACCTATAACAAATATTATAAATGCATCACTTTGCTCTGGCTGTTTTCCTGATGATTTCAAATACGCCCATGTCACACCACTTCTTAAGAAGTAATCTCTGCCTAAACAAGACTTAAACAGTTATAACTCATAGACCTATTTCTAACCTTAGCTTTATTTCCAAAATACTAGAAAAGGTTGTAGCAAGTCGTCTGAGGTATCACATTAGCACAAATGTCTTAACTAATGTGTCACAATCAGCATATAGGCAGTTTCATTCAACAGAGACTGCCCTCTTAAAGGTTCATAATGACATTAATTTGAAAATTAATAATGGTAAAGTGACTGCACTTACCTTACTAGATCTCTCTGCCGCATTTGACACGATTGATCACAGCATTCTCATTGAACGCCTGTTAAAGTGGTACCGCAGATCTGGCACAGCACTGAGCTGGTTTTCTTCATATCTAACTGATAGATACCAATCTATAAAGATTGGGAACTGCTTTTCAGCTGCACTGCCGGCTTTAGTTGGTGTTTCCCAGGGTTCTGTTCTTGGGCCTTTGCTTTTTACTCTTTACACTACGCTGTTATACAAAGACATAACTTGGATCATCATACATTTCGTTGGCTACTCCGAATACAAATCGCTCCCTTAGCCAACTTAATGATTGCCTTCAAGATATCTTCCACTGGATGACTGACAGCAAGTTGAAATTAAATGCAAATAAAACTGAATTGATCATTATTGGTACTCCAATGCAGCGTAGTAAACTAGATGTTTTTCCCCTACGCGTATTTTGAATCAGTATATCACGCCAGCAACCTCCGTGCGGAATCTAGGAGTGATCTTTGATAGTAACTTCAATTTCTGACAACACATCTCAAACATGTTGTTGCTGTTTTTATCATATTCGTGATCTTCGCCGTATTCGCCGGCATATGTCATTTTATGTTGCTAAAACTAGTGCAACAGCGCTTGTTAGCAGCAGACTTGACTATTGCAATTCCCTCCTTTACAATAACGCTAGCAAGGATATCATAAAACTTCTGCGTGTCCAAAATTGTCTAGCTAGAGTAGTTACAAGATCTCGTTTTTGTCGCTCTATACCACTTTTGAAGTATTTGCATTGGCTTCCTGTACGATGTCGTATAATATTTAAGATCTGTACCATTACATACCAGGCACTGTCCAGTAAACAACCATCTTATTTGCATTCATTGCTTACTCATTTAAGAAAACCTATCCCGTTTCGATCATCTAATTCTGACCTACTTGTTGTTTATAGAGTCAACACTAACATTAGAACTAGGGCTTTTTCTGTTGCTGCACAAACACTTCTGCTCCCTCATAGTGTTAGATCAGTTGAAAATATAAAAAAGTCGTCATTTAAAAACTTTTCTTTACAACCTTGCTTATCCGCCGTAGCTCCCTAGCGCCTTGACCCATCTGTTGACAACTGGTATACTGTTTATGGATTTTGAGATTGACCAATCCTTTTGTTTTGATGCGCCTCTGAGGTTGGTTTCCAAGTATTTAGGCGCAATAGAAGTTATCTTATTATTATTACAATTCATAAAACATAATATTCACAACAAAACAATTAAAACACATTAATTCAATTACTCAACTCCCTAAAATCAAATGATAAGTAAAGTTAAGATTGCAATTTCAAATCGTCACTTATATACCTATCTCTGTGCGTGTGCAATGTGACGTCATACTAAAACAACAACGCTGGTTGGTTTAAGCGTACATTTTCAGCGGTTTGATTTTTGGAAGATACCTTTAGTTTCGATTATCGACGCTATTCCTATTTCGAGTAGATTAACGCCATATGTGTGCTTGGCCATGTGTTATTCCAGAGTGATTTTTTACGGCTTTTCTGTGAGATTTACCGTTAACGTCGACACGTGTACTAGGTCCTTAAGTGTATCGCTGTTAGAAAGACAACAAGCTTACTATTCATGGATAACCCTGCCTTTAAAAGGACAACTAGATTTGCGGCCAAGATATATATGCCTAATATCGCGAGAGAAATCAAATAAATATTCCATATCGTAAATTACATATACAACCCGGTGGTTTAAACTTCACCAACTTAAAGGCACTGGAGACTTTATGTCAGATAATGTTTCAACATTTCTGCGTTTGAGAACGTAATATGTAAGCGTGCAGAAACATACTAGGGAAAAGCAGCTTATTTTCTTCATAAATGTTTTCCGATTAATATGTTCTTCTCTTCAACAAAGCGATAGTCTACCGGCCTAGTACAAATTTTTCCTAATATACAACTATGACGTTCGAACTCACTTCAACGTTTTGACCACCGTCGGCAATCTATAACATTGACTGTTATTCCTCTGCTCGCCTGATGGAATGGCGATTACGCTGTCCAACACGTAACCCAGTCGGTATCCCTTCGGTGTACCTTCCATGGAAGAAAGAACCAAATGAAATGTTTTGTTGAGGGGAAAGGCTCGACACGACGCAAGTTCGTCTGTGAAGTTAAACGTGGTTTACTGCATCACATCCTTGAAAGCCTGTGTGGTAAAATCAATGAGAACCCAGAGCCATGCATTTGGGATTTTGCATATCTTGTCGCCATCACGGCGCATCTCTGCTGAATGTTCAACTAAAGCGACGAGGACATCAGTCTAATCAGAGAACAGGTCCAGTTTGTTTCTTCCAGTTCGTTTTTGATTTTGTGATAAATTTTCTATTGTGGGAGATAACTGCGGAAGGTCAACTACATTCATTACTCAACGCTCTTGGAAAACGAACCAGCTAGAAAGAGCAGACACGTACGCAGCGTTCGTTGGGCTGCCGAGACGGGAGTTTGCAGAGCGTTTTACAGATCTCGCGCAGTTGTTCTTATTTTAAAGCCCGTTCCAGATGGAAATCGCCTTTTGGACGGACCTTTTTTGTAGACGAAGTTCACCGAACTACAATGCGCCTCTGCGACATTCAAAGCGACTTTATCGAATGAAAATTTCATTGCCTGCCTCTTTAAGACTAGGCATATGAGTTAGCAGCAGAATTCTAAGATAAATTTCGTGAAATGCAATACGGAGACGCAGCTATCTGACGGGCACGACGCACGAAAGCTCGCAGGAACAAGTTTGCAGCTAGACGTAGGGCACTTCTCAGGCGGCACACTGGTCAAAATGTCAGTTGCATTCGAACAGCACGGACAACAATATGAATTATACATACTTTTTAACATACAACTGATCGAAATTTTCCCTTAATTATCGATAATAATAAATCATTGTTAGTTTTGAACAGTGCCAAATTTGTATTTGCACCGTCAACAGTTTGAAGGTAGAATGTTTGATATATTCGTAACATAATATAATACTACACATGAATATTAGGCGAATTATAATTAATATTCATAAAAAACGTGTAGCCCTTCTAATATATTTGGTCCTCCATTCGAAAGGTTTCCAGCCACTGGCTTATAGAGTCTCTTCCGAAAGACACAGGCAACGTAGAGTGAACGAAATTACCCAAGTTTCGACACAGCGTCCTAACCAGCACCGAACCACCGCCCGGCCGAACCAGGATTCGACCTCCCGTCCCTTCGAACGACATCCAGCACTCTAACCGCTCCACCACTGTGCCCAACATATCGTAATAACTGCTTCACATGGAACATTACTTGTCGTGTAAATTTATAGGTTTTTTGTTTCAATGATTTCAAGTTTTTAAACTTAACCTTCTGTGACATTCACGTCCGCCATTTTTTTAAAAGATGGCGGTTGTCAATATAACTGTCACCATGTCGTAGCAACTACGTGACATAGAATAGTAATGCGCATGTGTCTGCATAGACGTGTGGGCAGCGGATTCGAAAATGTTAAATTTAACCTACGTTGACATTGACATAGTCGCCATATTTAATGCGTATTATTCCAGTATCTTAAGAACGACGGAACATATATTCATATAGATAATGCCAAATTAGAGTTCTTTAGGTACGCAATTTCAAACGTATTACTTTTATGACCTTCGGCGAGATTCAAATATACGCCATTTTTAAAGATGGCGCCCGTCAAAGCATATTAACCCCGTGTCTTAAACATTATGCAACCCAAAGCAACATGGCTTATGTTAAAATATGTGGCTCAGGTGCGACGATTTCATTTGTAATACATTTGACGTTCGCACACATTCAAATATCCACCATTTTTTAAGATGGCTCCCTTGCGCGACGTGTTGAGTTCTTCGAGGCATTTTCACTTCGCTTTGGAGTACTACGTTTCGTCAACCGTAATTACTACATGGGACGGATTCAACTGCTTTACAAGAACCTCTGTATCTAATTTATGTGCTTGGAGCCATTAATATGCGTAGTTGTCTGACAGTTGTCACAGGAAACGTCTTTTAAGGAATCACAACATTCAGCATCTGTGGATGTTTGATATACCGCCACATTGGTAGCATGTACCATGCAGCTTCTTCTTTAGAGTCAATATTGTCAGTTGCATAATGAACAAAAGCATCAGGCTGTATCCCAGGCGGTATTATCATGCCTTCTTGTTGTGTACTTAGCTAAATGAAAACACTCCAGGCCGCCACAACAGCGCCCTCTATCTTGGTCTGAGCAATGCGCGTATCAGTGCGTCTGATTCCAAATTGCAAGTATGCAAAACAAAGTTCACAACAAAGTTCACCAACTGCTTGAATCTTGATGCGGGATGAACTGCTAATAACATGTGCTTCTTGCGGTTTTCGAGGCTGCAAACAGTATATCTTGGCCAATGCACATCACGCTGCATAAATAATTAAGACTGATTAGAAAGTTTCAAAAAGACATGGGTTATGACAACATCAACAATACAGCTGCCTCAGCTATAGTGATTGACAGTCTACACACCCGCTCTACTGAATCATTTCATGACTACAATTAAGGTGAAGACGATGACAAACATAGATTAGAAACCGAAAATAAAAGTCTGCGTCGTAACCTGTCCTGTATATCGGCCGAAATCCGTATATCCAAAAAAAAGAACATAGCCTTCAAAGTTGTACGAACGTACAATTGTTTAAATACATCTCTCTGTCTTGTTACATACCAACATTCGTTATTCGAGTGAAAACAGCTTAGAATGTTTTTCGTAAGTAAATGATATTTCACCTTGTACATTGTGATAGGAGTTTTATACTCAATATAATCAAAAAACTTCATGACTTTAAGATCGACAAACAAGTTGTTTGTGTGGTCTTGAGCTTTTGCTCCATATATAATACGAATCACTCTTTTTTGCAAAACAAATATCGGCCATAAGTTAGAACGATACGTGTTGCCCCAAATCTCAAAGCAGTAGTCAATATACTGCATAAAAAGTGAAAAGTATAACAAGGATAATGACTTGACATTTAATAAGCTTCGTGCTTTGTAAATTATTGATGTTATTTTTGTTAATTTAGAGTTAACCAATTGAATTTGTGTTTTCCAGGATAGCTTCTCATCAAATATTACACCCAGGAATTTTGTTTGGTACACTCTTTGTATGTTTTTTTTATGATTTATGGTTATATTGATGCCAGGAGCATTTATCTTTTTTCCAAATATCATGAAACTAGTTTTATCGATTAGTTTATTTAATTCGAACCAATTTAGTAATTTCACCAACTCCTGGTTGACTACAGCGCTAAGCATATTTGGATCATCAGCACAATAGAATATGTTAGTGTCATCTGCAAATAAAATGAATTTTACTATATCAGAAACTTTGCATAAGTCATTGATATAAATCAAAAATAATAATTTTGGTCCAAGTATTGATCCTTGTGGTACTCCACAGAATATGATTAAAACATCAGATTTTACATTATAAATACATACAAATTGTTTCCTCTTGTCAATGTAACTGCTCAACCAATTATTTACAACCCCACGTATACCACACAATTGTATTTTTTTAACTGCAGATTGTGGTTTACAGTTTCGAAAGCTTTTTTCAAGTCGATAAACACGCCTACTGACGATTTATTCGGATCAATTGAATTTGTTATTTCCTCAGTTAACTCCAACAACGCCATGGAGGTTGATCTGTTTTTTTCGAAAACCATATTGACTTTCATTCAGTATATTATTAAGTTCTATAAAATTATATAACCTGAGGTCAAAGAGTTTTTATAGAATTTTGGAGAACTGAGATAATAATGACACAGGCCTATAGTTGGAAAACGCATTTTTATCTCCAGTTTTGAATAATGGAATGACTTTTGCCACTTTAATTTTATCTGGAAATATGCCGGATTTAAGAGATCTATTACAGATCTGAGTCAATGTTTTTTTTAATGAGAAATAACCTTTTTATGATATACATGTCTATATTATCATAATCATTAGACTATTTCCCTATAAAAAAAGTTAACAATACTTCGTACTTCTTGTTCATCCGTAGCACGGAGAAACATAGAGGTTTTCGTTCTGATTTGTACATCCTCGTAATTACTGGTTGCATTTAATGGTGTTTTGATTTTCCTGACAAGCCGTGGTCCAACATTTACGAAGAAATCGTTAAAGCCATTGTCCATTTCTGATTTATCAGTAAGGATTTTATTGTCGCCGACAATTGAATCTGGAATATATTTATAGGTGTTTTCCTTTTTGATTATTGAATTTAATACTTTTCAAGTTCCTTTAATATCATGTTGATTTTTTAGCAATAATTTAGAATAGTGATCTTTTTCGGCTTGTCTTAGAATATTAATTAGCTTATTTTTATATATTTTGTATCATTCTTCTGTGCTTTTTGATTTACATGCAATATATTTTTTGTAGAGATTGTTTTTCTTTTTACACGCAATTGCTAATCCTTTTGTAAACCATGGCTTATATGAGTTGTGCATCTTATTATACACCTTTCTTATCGGACAATGAGTATTGTATAGATCGGTGAAAATGTTAACAAATTCACTATATGCCGTGTTAATATCTTCCCGTTGCATAATCAAGTCCCAATTACAGTTGGCCAATGCCGAGCTAAATGAATGTATGCATTGCTCGTTTCTACACCTGACATATTTAAAACTTTGTCCTTTAGGTATATCTACACTTCTACTCAATGCGAAAACAGGTAAATGGTCACTAACATCTGTAATTAATAACCCACTGCAAACCTCCTTTGTCAATTCGTTAGTGAACATATTATCAATAAAAGTGGCGCTGAATTCAGAGATACTACTTGGCTTTGTAATCAAGGGATATAATCCGTAACTGTACACGATGTCTAGAAACAGCTTAGTTCCGTAGTGAGTATCATGTATTAAAAGATCAAGATTATAATCACCACACCAGTACATAGTCTTATTGGTGTTTCTTGTCTTCTCAAATATATGTTGTAAAGTTTCATTAAATGTGTTCACATTTGGTCCAGGAGTTTTGTATAGACATCCTATGATAATATTCTTCCTACTATTTAGTTGTAATTCTACTGTGACACATTCCATGATGCTGTCTATTGCCAATGACACACAACTGATTTCCTTAAAGTCAATGCATTTTCTAACGTAAATTACTACACCACCTCCTTTTATTTTTGCGACTGACTTGTACAGATTCAAACCCTTTTAAAATAAAACTGTTTTCATTCCCCTCGTGGCTCCACATTTAAACATTTTAAAAACAACAAATACGTGGCTTTCGATTAAGTCACTCTCAAAACACTAGTAAGTTTTGACGGACATAGCGGCTATATAATTGTCCACGTAGGTTAAATTTAATATTATAAACTTCGATCTTCACAAATCTATACACACACACCCGCACCCACGCACGCACGCACACACTCACTCACACACGCACACACACGCACGCACACACACACACACATACACACTTAGCTTAGCAGCAGGGGCTTCCAGCCGCAGTTTGAAAGGTTGTCTCGCAAATTAGCTACTAACGTGTACTCGGTGTGGTAGGCATTCCAGACCGCCAGGCATGTGTGTCTTCATGCAGCGGACTTCAGAATGGCAACTTCCAATCGTGCCACGGATGTCATGTATACGCAACGTGTGTCGCAGGAAGATTGATAGATGATCGACCTTGCCCTGCTTCACTCGTATGGGACGACACTGCGAAGATATGCGATTGGAAGAGTGAAACATGCACCGGTGAACGAGTGTGAATGTGTGTGCGTGTGGGCGCGTGTGTGCGTGTGTGCCTGCGTTTGAGCGTGTGTATATGCATGTGTGCGCGCCTGTGTGTAGTGTAAGTATGTATGTTTGTATATATTATATATAATATAAGTGTGTGTGAGTGTGTGTATGTGTATGTGTGTGTGTGTGTGTGTGTGTGTGTGTGTGTGAGTGAGTGAGTGAGTGAGTGAGTGAGTGAGTGAGTGAGTGAGTGAGTGAGTGAGTGAGTGAGTGAGTGGGTGGGTGGGTGGGTGGGTGGGTGGGTGAGGGAGGGAGGGAGGGAGGGAGGCAGGCAGGCAGGCAGGCAGGCAGGCAGGCAGGCAGGCAGGCAGGGAGGGAGGGTGGGTGGGTGGGTGGGTAGGAGTGTTCGTGTGCAAGCCTGTTTTTGTCTGGTGGTGTGCGAGCGTGTGTGTGTGTGGTGTGTGTGGTGTGTGTGGTGTGTGTGGTGTGTGTGGTGTGTGTGGTGTGCGTGTTTATGGGGTGTGTGTGCGCATGTGGGGTGTGTGTGCGCCTGTGGTGTATGTGTGAGTGTGGTGTGTGTGTGTGTGTGTGTGTGTGTGTGTGTGTATGTGTGTGTGTGTGTGTGTGTGTGTGTGTGTGTGTGTGTGTGTGTGTGTGTGTGTGTGTGTGTGTGTGTGTGTGAGGATGGGTGGGTAGGTATTTGAGTGTTTGGGTGTACGTGTTTGTGGGTGGCTAGACGGATGGGAGTGTTAGTGTGCAAGCCTGTCATACTCGCGAGACAGCTATCAACAATGAAGCGTTCATAGCGAACCAGGAGATGAAGGGTACAAGGTGTTATATCATAAATCCAAATCCTCCTCCATAAAAGTAGCTGTCTGTTTTTGTCTCTCAACTACTATGTTGACATTGGGGGGAAATGCAGAGTATGTAAGCCTAATGCGCTACTGCTTTCTCAATTTCCAATGGGAAATTTTATATTGATAGTTTTAATTTTATGTAAATAACAAAATTATTACGTATGCGTATATGTTTAATATTGAAATGAAAAACATTAATTGTAGAAGGACAAGGTGGTGGACCCGAGGTCGAAGTGGAAGCTGTGAAACGGAAACGGAAACCAATGCCAGGTGAGCTATTGAGAGTTTCTTGTGTTCAGTTATAAAGGAGAGCAGATTTGAACATGCAGCTGAATATTGTTAAAGCTGCAGTACAAACGCCGTTTTAAAGATAATGGATGTCCACAATTTTAAACACAGACGAACGTCATCGTCATAATGATCAACTACAATCCCAAAGACCCTTCCATGGATTGTCGGAGTAATTTGCAGTATGTTCGTAGAATGCCTATCAGTCTAATCTTTGTTCGGCACAGCTTCCCACAGTGAGAACACGTAAATATATAACCAGAACGTGGTGAGGGTGTTTGTTTGTAGATTTCCAATGAATGTCATATCCATAGCCTCATGCTTTCTGGTTACGGTTGTTAGTCTGTTTACTTGGAATGGCGTTGCGCCTTTCTGAGTAATCGGCCGCCATTAGTACGTGATAGTGCCTCATATTCCCAGGTGTTTTGTCATTGTCACATATTTTCATGATGGACTTCAGAACGAATTTAAAGCGTTATGGCTGTGCTCCTTTAGACCGTTTCCCAAGATTCAATAAAGACTTAATACAAAAAGTTGCTTGGGCAGCCTTATGCACAGTACATGGCCGGTCCTGTTCAAGTGCTGTTGCATGATGATTGTGTCAATATTTGACATATGAGCCTCATCTAGGACACTGCTATTTGTTCTTCTGTCCTGCCAAATTATTCGCATTGTCTTTCGTAAGGAGCGTTTGAGATAATGTTATAAGACATTCCACATCTCAGCTCCATGAAGAAGTTCGAGGAGTATAACTGCTTTGTAGACCCTTAGTTTTGTAACTGGGCCGCGATCACAGTTTGCGCCTCGACTTGAAGTGACGTCACGATCCGTCGCGGTCCGCCTCCGGAAGTTGAACACATATGTGTTACGTACCGCGACATTCGTCGCATTCAAAGTGGTTCTGTCCAAAGGAGACATTATGCGGTTGATGCTACCCATATTTCGAATGATGCGTTCCCTTGTGATGTCAGTATTCCTTTACGCTTGAGATACTTGGACAATTACAGCAGCACAGCGAAGCAAAATTCATTCCATGGAGATGATATGTTACCGCAAAATCCTGCGCATCTCATATAAGGACGATATCACCAACGAAAAACTCCGCAACAGAATTAAACAAGACATCCGACCGTTTGAAGACCTCCTGACGACAATGAAGAAACGAAAGCTAAATTTATATGGTCATGTTACTAGTTCAACCGGCCTTGCAAAAACCATCCTGCAAGGCATTGTGCCAGGAAGAAGAAAGAGATGGAGACAGAGGAAGATGTGGGAAGACAACATCCAGGATTGGATTAACTTGTCCTTCGGCACCTCCGTGAGGGCGGCACAAAATTGAATGAGATGGCGGAGCGGTCATGTCATCAGCCCCAATGACCGCCTGGTTATAGGCCTGTGAGTGAGTGAATGCAACGGTTAGATTATGTGTGTGTGTGTGTGTGTGTGTGTGTGTGCGTGTGTGCGTGTGTGCGTGTGTGCGTGTGTGCGTGTGTGCGTGTGTGCGAGTGTGTACGTGGTGTGTGTGTTTGTGTGTGCGCGCGTGTGTTCGTGTGTGTGTAAGTGTGTATGTATGTTGTGTGTGTTTGTGTGTATGTGAGGAAGGGTGGGTAGGTGTGGGAGTGTTTGGGTGTACGTGTGTGTGAGTGGCTAGGCGGGTGGGAGTGTTAGTGTGAAGCCTGTTATACTCGCGATACAGCTGTCAACAATGAAGCGTTCACAGCGTATCAGGAGATGAAGGGTGCAAGGCGTTATATAAGAAATCCAAATCCTCCTCCATTAAAGCAACTGTCTGTTTTTGTCTCTCGAGATATGAGTCAACTACTATGTTGATATTGCGGGAAAATGCATAATATGTAAGCCTAATACGCTACAGCTTTCTCTCTTTCCAATGGAACATTTAACATTCATAGTTGTAATTTTACGTACATAACACCATTATGACGTATGCGTATATGTTCCTTTAATGTTGAAAAAAATTAATTGCAGAAGGACAAAGTGGTGGACCCGAGGTCGAACTGGAAGTTGTGAAACGGAAACCAATGCCAGGTGAGCTATTGAGAGTCTCTTGTGTTCAATTATAAAGGAGAGCAGACTTGTTAAAGCTGCAGTACAAACGCTGTTTTTAAGATAATGGATGCCCACAATTTTAAGCACAGACGTACGTCATCGTCATAATCATCAGCTACAATACCAAAGACCATTCCATGGATTGTCGGTGTCATTTGCAGTATGTTCGTAGAATGCTTATCAGTCCAATCTTTGCTCTTGACAGCTTCCAACTGTGAGAACACGTGTAATATATAACCAGAACGTGGTGAGGGTGTTAGTAGATTTCCAATGACTCTCATCTCCCTAGCCTCATGCTTTTTTGGTTACGGTTGTTAGTGTGTTTACTTTGAATGGCGTTGCGCCGTTCTGAGTAATCGGCCGCCTTTAGTACGTGATAGTGCCTCATATTCCCACGTGTTGTTGCATTGTCTTTCGTAAGGTGCCTTTGAGACTTTGTTCTAAGACATTCCACATCTCTGCTGCGTAAAGAAGTTCGAAGAGTACAACTGCTTTGTAGACCCTTAGTTTTATATCTGGGCCGCGATCACAGTTTGCGCCGCGACGTGAAGTGACGTCACGATCCGTCGCGGTCCGCCTCCGGAAGTTGAACGCGTAAATGTTACGTACCGCGACACTCGTCGCATTCAAAGTGGTTCTGTCCAAAGGAGACATTGTGCGGTTGATGCTACCCATATTTCGAATGATGCGTTCCCTTGTGATGTCAGTATTCCTTTACGCTTGAGATACTTGGGCAATTACAGCAGCACAGCGAAGCAAAATTCAGGCCATGGAGATTATATGTTATAGCAAAATCCTGCGCATCTCATATAAGGACGATATCACCAACGAAAAACTCCGCAACAGAATTAAACAAGACATCCGACCGTTTGAAGACCTCCTGACGACAATGAAGAAACGAAAGCTAAATTTGTATGGTCATGTTACTAGTTCAACCGGCCTTGCAAAAACCATCCTGCAAGGCATTGTGCCAGGAAGAAGAAAGAGATGGAGACAGAGGAAGATGTGGGAAGACAACATCCAAGATTGGACTAGCTCGACCTTCGGCACCTCCGTGAGGGCGGCACAAAATTGAATGAGATGGCGGAGCGGTCATGTCATCAGCCCCAATGTCCGCCTGGTTATAGGCCTGTGAGTGATTGAATGCAACGGTTAGATTATGTGTGTGTGTGTGTGTGTGCGTGTGTGTGAGTGTGTACGTGGTGTGTGTGTTTGTGTGTGCGCGCGTGTGTTCGTGTGTGTGTAAGTGTGTATGTATGTTGTGTGTGTTTGTGTGTATGTGAGGAAGGATGGGTAGGTGTGGGAGTGTTTGGGTGTACGTGTGTGTGAGTGGCTAGGCGGGTGGGAGTGTTAGTGTGAAGCCTGTTATACTCGCGATACAGCTGTCAACAATGAAGCGTTCACAGCGTACCAGGAGATGAAGGGTGCAAGGCGTTATATAAGAAATCCAAATCCTCCTCCATTAAAGCAGCTGTCTGTTTTTGTCTCTCGAGATATGAGTCAACTATTATGTTGATATTGCGGGAAAATGCATAATATGTAAGCCTAATACGCTACAGCTTTCTCTCTTTCCAATGGAACATTTAACATTCATAGTTGTAATGTTACGTACATAACACCATTATGACGTATGCGTATATGTTCCTTTAATATTGAAAAAAATTAATTGCAGAAGGACAAAGTGGTGGACCCGAGGTCGAACTGGAAGTTGTGAAACGGAAACCAATGCCAGGTGAGCTATTGAGAGTCTCTTGTGTTCAATTATAAAGGAGAGCAGACTTGTTAAAGCTGCAGTACAAACGCTGTTTTTAAGATAATGGATGCCCACAATTTTAAGCACAGACGTACGTCATCGTCATAATCATCAGCTACAATACCAAAGACCATTCCATGGATTGTCGGTGTCATTTGCAGTATGTTCGTAGAATGCTTATCAGTCCAATCTTTGCTCTTGACAGCTTCCAACTGTGAGAACACGTGTAATATATAACCAGAACGTGGTGAGGGTGTTAGTAGATTTCCAATGACTCTCATCTCCCTAGCCTCATGCTTTTTTGGTTACGGTTGTTAGTGTGTTTACTTTGAATGGCGTTGCGCCGTTCTGAGTAATCGGCCGCCTTTAGTACGTGATAGTGCCTCATATTCCCACGTGTTGTTGCATTGTCTTTCGTAAGGTGCCTTTGAGACTTTGTTCTAAGACATTCCACATCTCTGCTGCGTAAAGAAGTTCGAAGAGTACAACTGCTTTGTAGACCCTTAGTTTTATATCTGGGCCGCGATCACAGTTTGCGCCGCGACGTGAAGTGACGTCACGATCCGTCGCGGTCCGCCTCCGGAAGTTGAACGCGTAAATGTTACGTACCGCGACACTCGTCGCATTCAAAGTGGTTCTGTCCAAAGGAGACATTGTGCGGTTGATGCTACCCATATTTCGAATGATGCGTTCCCTTGTGATGTCAGTATTCCTTTACGCTTGAGATACTTGGGCAATTACAGCAGCACAGCGAAGCAAAATTCAGGCCATGGAGATTATATGTTATCGCAAAATCCTGTGCATCTCATATAAGGACGATATCACCAACGAAAAACTCCGCAACAGAATTAAACAAGACATCCGACCGTTTGAAGACCTCCTGACGACAATGAAGAAACGAAAGCTAAATTTATATGGTCATGTTACTAGTTCAACCGGCCTTGCAAAAACCATCCTGCAAGGCATTGTGCCAGGAAGAAGAAAGAGATGGAGACAGAGGAAGATGTGGGAAGACAACATCCAAGATTGGACTAGCTCGACCTTCGGCACCTCCGTGAGGGCGGCACAAAATTGAATGAGATGGCGGAGCGGTCATGTCATCAGCCCCAATGTCCGCCTGGTTATAGGCCTGTGAGTGATTGAATGCAACGGTTAGATTATGTGTGCGTGTGTGCGTGTGTGCGTGTGTGCGTGTGTGCGTGTGTGTGAATGTGTACGTGGTGTGTGTGTGTGTTTGTGTGTGCGCGCGTGTGTTCGTGTGTGTGTAAGTGTGTATGTATGTTGTGTGTGTGTGTGTGTGTTTGTGTGTGTATGTATGTTGTGTGTTTGTGTGTGTGTGTGAGGAAGGGTGGGTAGGTGTGGGAGTGTTTGGGTGTACGTGTGTGTGAGTGGCTAGGCGGGTGGGAGTGTTAGTGTGAAGCCTGTTATACTCGCGATACAGCTATCAACAATGAAGCGTTCACAGCGTACCAGGAGATGAAGGGTGCAAGGCGTTATATAAGAAATCCAAATCCTCCTCCATTAAAGCAGCTGTCTGTTTTTGTCTCTCGAGATATGAGTCAACTACTATGTTGATATTGCGGGGAAATGCATAATATGTAAGCCCAATACGCTACAGCTTTCTCTCTTTCCAATGGAACATTTAATATTCATAGTTTTAATTTTACGTAGATAACACAATTATGACGTATGCGTATATGTTCCTTTAATATTGAAAAACAATTTATTGCAGAAGGACAAAGTGGTGGACCCGAGGTCGAACTGGAAGTTGTGAAACGGAAACGGAAACCAATGCCAGGTGAGCTATTGAGAGTCTCTTGTGTTCAATTATAAAGGAGAGCAGACTTGAACTTGCACCTGAATATTGTTAAAGCTGCAGTACAAACGCCGTTTTTTTAAGATAATGGATGCCCACAATTTTAAGCACAGACGTACGTCATCGTCATAATCATCAGCTACAATACCAAAGACCATTCCATGGATTGTCGGTGTCATTTGCAGTATGTTCGTAGAATGCTTATCAGTCCAATCTTTGCTCTTGACAGCTTCCAACTGTGAGAACACATGTAATATATAACCAGAACGTGGTGAGGGTGTTAGTAGATTTCCAATGACTCTCATCTCCCTAGCCTCATGCTTTTTTGGTTACGGTTGTTAGTGTGTTTACTTTGAATGGCGTTGCGCCGTTCTGAGTAATAGGCCGCCATTAATACGTGATAGTGCTTCATATTCCCAGGTGTTGTTGCATTGTCTTTCGTAAGGTGCCTTTGAGACTTTGTTCTAAGACATTCCACTTCTCAGCTCAGTATAGAAGTTCGAGGAGTACAACTGCTTTGTAGACCCTTAGTTTTATATCTGGGCCGCGATCACAGTTTGCGCCGCGACGTGAAGTGACGTCACGATCCGTCGCGGTCCGCCTCCGGAAGTTGAACGCTTAAATGTTAGATTATGTGTGTGTGTTTGTGTGTGTGTGTGTGTGTGTGTATGTGTGTGTGTGTGCGTGTGTGTGAGTGTGTACGTGGTGTGTGTGTTTGTGCGCGTGTGTGTGTGTATGTATGTGGTGTGTTTGTGTGTGTGTTTGTGTGTGTGTGAGAAAGGGTGGGTATGTGTGTGAGTGTTTGGGTGTACGTGTGTGTGGGTGGCTAGGCGGGTGGGAGTGTTAGTGTGAAGACTGTCATACTCGCGAGACAGCTATCAACAATGAAGCGTTCACAGCGTACCAGGAGATGAAGGGTGCAAGGCGTTATATCAGAAATCCAAATCCTCCTCCATTAAAGCAGCTGACATTGTTGACATTGGGGGAAATGAATAGTATGTAAGTAAGTAAATTTATTTCCTCGTCGAGATAATATACAACACAATTCAAGAGCAATGTAACACAGATGAGGTGGCTACCAGAGAAGTATGACTTATCGAGCAGGTGGCCAATTAAATCTAACTCATATACTGTACTCCCACTTACATAATATTACGTATATAAAGGTTACACAATGCAATGGCATCAGGTTAACGACTTACGTAGATTAAAGCTAGAGATCAATTGGTAGAATATCAATATAAGATAATTCACAAGCGAATTTCTTACAGTATATCATTAGATTTAAACTTTAGTTAGTGCCAATTATAAAGTCCTGGCTTTAACCTTAAAATATTTAGCGTTTTCGAATGGTTAATGTCTACAGGTAGTTTATTCCAAAGTCGAGCCCCTATTACTTTCAAGGTGTTCTCTCCAGTTCTATCATTACATCTAGGTATATATAAATTGTTCTCCTGTCTGGAACTTCTAGTCATGAAGTCACTAATACATTTGTAAAATTGGTGGAATAGACTAGTAAGTTAATTCGTACGATGTTTATACACAAATATTAGAACATTTAATTTAAATAGTTCCTGAACTTTAAGTATATTAAGTTCCCTATGCAATGCTGTGGCACTGTCACGGCGATTACGTTTTGTTAAAGTTATAAGCAATACATTTGGTAAAACTTGTATTTTAGTTAAGTTAGTTTTACAAGCCGATCCATATAATTGAATCCCATAATTAATATGGGGAAATACATAGACATAATATAATTGTCTGACCATATCGGCATTTATGAACGAGGCGATGTGATAAAATAAACCTGATAACTTGAACTTTGAACAAAGATTCTTAATATGTTCCGACCATGACAGCTTACAGTCTAGATATATACCCATATATTTGGCTGAGTTAACCCGTTCAATGCGTTTGCCCTGCAACAACAATGGCACGACTTCACGCTCCATATGTCTACTGAAAAGTGTATAACATGTCTTACTCAGGTTCATAGTTAATTGATTGTATCGGAACCAGACACTAAGCGATTCTAACTTCTCCATAGCCGTATGCACCGTATCATTGGCACCCATTCCACGAATGAACAAGTCAGTATCGTCAGCAAACAACCGCAAAGATCCAAAGTGATCCGCAGCACTCGATATATCATTAATATATAATAAAAACAACACTGGTCCCAAGATGAAGCCCTGCTGGACGCCAGTTTGAACATGAGAATATTCTGAAACTGTGCCATTAATGCTAACACATTGCTGTGTATCTCTTAAATAATGTCTAAACCATTGACATACATGACCTCTTATTCCATAATTACCCAGCTTATACAACTTTTGATTAACGGTGTCAAAAGCCTTACTTAGGTCAAGGTATACCCCAACAACTAATTCGCCATTTTCAAGAAAATTTCTAATATTTTCTATAATTTCAATAATCGCTAACGTAGTCGAATGATCTTTATGAAATCCAAACTGATGTTTGGACAAAACGTCATTGTTGTCCATAAAGTCTACTAACCTCTTCAACATTAACTTTTCTAGGATTTTATTGAATACACTCATTAGACTAATTGGTGGATAGTTGGATGGTTCACACCGCGATCCTTTCTTAAATATATGTATTACTTTTGACACCTTTAATGCTCGTGGTACCGTGGCTTCGGAAAACGACAAATTACAAATGTAAGCCTAATGCGCTACTGCTTTCTCCATTTCCAATGGAACATTTAACATTCATATTTTAAAGTTTACGTACATAACAAAATTATGACGTATGCGTATATATTCCTTTAATATTGAAAAGAAAAACACTAATTGCAGAAGGACAAGGTGGTGGACCTGAGGTCGAAGTGGAAGTTGTGAAACGAAAACGGAAACCAATGACAGGTGAGCTATTGAGAGTCTCTTGTGTTCAATTATAAAGGAGAGCAGACTTGAATTTGCACCTGAATATTGTTAAAGATGCAGTACATACGCCGTTTTTAAGATAATGGATGCCCACAGTTTTAAGTAGACGTACGTCATCGTCATAATCATCAGCTACAATCCGAAACACCCTTCCAACATGTTTGTAGAATGCTAATCAGTCCAATCTTTTCTCGGCACAGCGTCCAACTGTGAGAACACATGTAATATATAACCAGAACGTGGTAATGGTGTTTGTAGATTTCCAATGACTCTCATCTCCCTAGCCTCATGCTTTTTTGGTTACGGTTATTAGTCTGTTTACTTTGAATGGCGTTGCGCCGTTCTGAGTAATCGGCCACCATTAGTACGTGATAGTGCCTCATATTCCCAGGTGTTTTGTCATTGTCACATATTTTCATGATGGATTTGAGAACGAATTTATAGCGTTAAGGCTGTGCTCCTTTAGACCGTTTCCCAAGATTGAATAAAGACTGAATAAAAAAAGTTGCTTGGGCAGCCTTATGCACAGTAGATGGCCGGTCCAGCTCAAGTGTTGTTGCATGATGATTATGTAAATATTTGACATATGAGCCTCATATAGGACACTGCTATTTGTTCTTCTGTCCTGCCAAAGTATTCGCATTGTCTTTCTTAAGGTGCGTTAGAGATATTGTTCTAAGACATTCCACATCTCAGCTCCATAAAGAAGTTCGAAGAGTACAACTGCTTTGTAGACCCTTAGTTTTATATCTGGGCCGCGACCACAGTTTCAGCCGCGACGTGACGTTACGATCCGTCGCGGTCCGCCTCCGAAAGTTCAAAGCGTCAATGTTACGTACCGCGACATTCGTCGCATTCAAAGTAGTTCTGTCCAAAGGAGACATTATGCGTTTGATGCTACCCATATTTCGAATGATGCGCTCCCTTGTGATGTCAGTATTCCTTTACGCTTGAGATACTTGGACAATTACAGCAGCACTACGAAGAAAAATCCAGGCCATGGAGCTGTGATGTTACCGCAAAATCCTGCGCATCTAATATAAGGACCATATCACAAACGAAAAACTCCGCAACAGAATTAAATAAGACATCCGACCGTTTGAAGACCTCCTGACGACAGTGAAGAAACGAAAGCTAAAATTGCATGGTCATGTTACTAGATCAACCGGTCTTGCTAACACCATCCTGCAAGGCATTGTGCCAGGAAGAAAAAAGAGATGGAGACAGATAAAGATGTAGGAAGACAACATCTAGGATTGGACTAGCTTGACCTTCGGCACCTCCCTGAGAGCGGCACAAAATCGAAAGTGTGTGTGTATGTGTGTGTATGTGTGTGTATGTGTGTGCATGTGTGTGTGTTTGTTTGTGTGTGTAAGGATGGGTGGGTAGGTGTGTGAGTGTTTGTGTGTAAGTGTGGGTGGGTGGGTGGGTGGGTGGGTGGGTGAGCGGGTGTTAGTCTTCGTGTGCAAGCCTATCATACTCGCGGGTAGCTATCAACAAATCAAAATCCACCTCCATTAAAGCTGTATGTTCTTGTCTCTCCAGACACAAGTCCACTACTATGTTGATAGTGGCAGAAAATGCACAATAAGACGACCTAGTGCACTACTACTACTTTCTCCCTTTCCAAAAGTTTTATTTTATGCACATAACAAAATTATGACGTATGCTTATATGTTCCTTTAATATTGAAATGAAAAACATTAATTGAGAGAAGGACAAGTTGGTGGACCCGCGGTCGGAATGGAAGTTAGAAAACGGAAACCAATGCCTTCGGGTGACCTATTGAGTGTTTCTTGTGTTGCAATTATAAAGGTGAGCAGGCTTGAACTTGCACCTGAATATTGTTAAAGCTGCAGTACAAACACCGTTTTTTAAGATACTGGAATAGTAGGGTTTGTCTGGTGCTTTCTTTAAAATGGCTCACATTCACGTCTGTCTGCGAAGTCCAAATGAACTAGCTACCCACAATTCTAAGCAAAGACATACGTCATCGTCATCATCATCAGCTACAATCCCAATGACCTTTCCATGGATTGTTGGTGCCATTTGCAGCATGTTCGAAGATTGTGTATTAATTAAAATATTTGCTTGGCACAGCTTCCCATGGTGAGAACACATGTAATATATAAATAGAACGTGGTGAGAGTGTTTTCTTGTAGATTTCCAATGACTCATCTCCCTAGCCTCATGCTTTTTGTTACGGTTGTTAATGTGTTAACTTTGAATGGCGTTGCACCATTCTGAGTCATCGACCGCCATTAGTACGTCATATTGCCTCGGATTCGTTTCCCAAAATTCAATAAAGACTTAATAAAAAAGTTGCTTGGGCAGCCTGGCCGGTCGAGTTCAAGTGTTGTTGCATGATGATTGCGTCAATATTTGACAGATGAGCCTCATCTAGGACACTGCTATTTGTTGTTCTGTCCTGCCATATTATTCTCATTGTCTTTCGTAAGGTGCGTTTGAGATATTGTTCTAAGACATTAAAGAAGTGCGGGGAGTACAACTGCTTTGTATACATTTAGTTTTGTATCTGGGCCGCGTTCACAGTTTGCGTCGTGCCGTGCCGTGATGTCACGATCCGTCACCGTCCGCCTACGGAAGTTATACGCGTAAATGTTACCTACCGTAATGCGCTGCCTTGTGATATCTGTATTCCTTTGCGCTTGAAAGACTTAGACCATTACAGTAGCCATGCGAAGACGAATCCAGGCCTTGGAGATGAGATGCTACCGCAAAATTATGCGCATCTCCTATGAGGACCATATCACCACTGAAAAAGTCCGCAACAAAATTAAACGAGACATTCGCCCCTTTGAAGACCTCCAGAAGACAGTGAAGAAATTAAAGCTAAAGTTGTATAATCATGTTACTAGATCAACCGGCCTTACAGAAACCATCTTACAAGGCATTGTGCCAAGAAGAAGAAAGAGATGGAGACAGAGGAAGATGTGGGAAGGTAACATTCAGGAGGGGACTAACTTGACCTTCGGCACCTCCTTGAGGGCGGCACAAAATTGAAATAGATGGCGGGAGATGCCAACTCATCAGTGGTTCCCCAACGACCACCTGGTTATGGAACAGTGAGTGAGTGAGTGCACCGGTGAGATTGTGTGTGTATGTGCGTGTGTGTGTGTGTGTGTGTGTGTGTGTGTGTGTGTGTAGGAATGCAAGTACGGGCATGGGCGTGGGTGCGATGTGTGTGGGCGTGTGTTGGTGTGGACATGCGTGGGTGTGTGTTGGTGTGGACGTGTGTTGGGTGTGTATTGTGTATGCGGGTTTGTGAGTGTATGGATGGGTGTGTGTGTGAGTGTGTGTGTGTGTGTGCGTGGGTGCGTTCGTGAGTGTATGGTGGTGTGTTTGTACGCGTGCGTGCCTTCGTGCGTGTGTGGTGTGTTTTGTGGTGTGTGGAGGTGTGCGTGTAGGCGGTTTGGCTGATGGCGCGTAGGCACATGTGTGTGCGAAACTACTGATTGAGCGAATTTCAGAACATTGCGTAGGGTACGTGCCATGGGCATTTATCACAGTGTGTATTCCTCTCTGGCAGAGAAACGGTTGTCGTGATCTTTTGTATAACTCAACCAAAAAAGAAAGCAAGGGAACAACTGTCGCGTGTCACTCCACGTAGCCTGCGTTTACCGATTGATTGCATATTGATTACCTAAACATCTTTGCTCACGGTCCTAAAGAAAGGTGGATATCTACCAGTCCAACTCATTCTAGTACAATCCTTCAACTATAACATACAAGGCACAATTCGGGCAGTCGGGTTTATATTTCTTAGCTCCGCGACATCACAAGTGGTGAGAAGACCTGTACTATTTTTGAAATATGTTTCTACTCATAGAAGCAGTGCAGAATATTTCTAATCCCGCAGTAGGACCAGGTTGACGCCGATATCTGCTAATAGTCACCCTTGAAAGTCAATATAAATACAAACGCACTTCATGTATGTGAGGATCTTTATCCTGATGATGATGCCTTCTGTTCCCATTCCGAGGATCAGCTACAATTAATCGTGAAAAGCTTCGCAAATTTTTGTATAGGTTTTGGTCTAAAAATCATCTAAACAAAAATCACAGTGATCCCTTCGAAACAGTGGATAATTTTCCATATTTAGATGCAGCGATAACGTACCACACACTGCAATGGAAACTTGTATTGCATGTGTACGATCCCTTGCAGGCCGCATTACCAATCTTGAGATCATGCAACGATGCAAATCAACAACGTATACACATACAATGGCTTGGGCACAGCATATAACCAGTTAAACCAAATATAATACTGTGCGAAGTTCACTGTGGTCAAACGCCCAGTAGCAGATTGAAATTGAGATTTAAAGATGTTGGCAAAGGGATTTATGGCAAAACTGCCATCTACGCCCGGCAGGCTGGTGCCGAGGTCAAAATCATCTATCTGGCCAGCCTGTCATACTGACAGCAGAGCTATCAACAATGAAGCGTACACATCGAACCAGGAGATGAAGGGCGCAAGGCGTTATAGCACAAATCAAAATTCACCTCCATTAAAACAGCTGTCTGTTTTGTATCTCGGGGCATAAGTCCACTACTATGTTGATATTGGGGGAAATGCAGAGTGAATAGGCCTCATACGCTACTACTTTCACCCTTTCGAATGGAAATTTTAATATTCATAGTTTTAAATTTGTATACATAACAAAATGTTCCTTTAATATTTAAATGAAAAACATTAATTGCAGAAGGACAAGGTGGAGGACCCGAGGTCGAAGTGGAAGCTGTGAAATTGAAACGGAAACCAATGCCAGGTGAGCTATTGAGAGTTTCTTGTGTTCAATTATAAAGGAGAGCAGGCTTGAACTTGCACCTGAATATTGTTAAAGCTGCAATACAAACGCCGTTTTTTAAGATATTGGTAGTGGTATAGTAGGGTTTGCCGGGTACTATCTTTAAAAATGGCTCCCATTCATGTCTGTCTGCGAAGTTCAAATGAACTAGCTGCCCACAATTTCAAGCACATACACACGTCATAGTCATAACCATCGCCAGCAATCCCAATGACCCTATCATGAATTGTCGGTTTAATTTGCAGTATGTAATATATAACCAGAACGTGGGGAGGGTGTTTGCTTGTAGATTTCCAATGACTCTCATCTCCATAGCCTCATGCTTTTTGGTTACGGTTGCTAGTCTGTTAACTTTGAATGGCATTGGGCCGTTCTGAGTAATCGACCGCCATTAGTACGTGATAGTGCCTGAGATTCCCAGGTGATCGGGTCATTGTCACATCATTTCACGATGGATTTGAGAACGTCTTTATAGCCTTAAGGCTATGCTCCTTTAGACCGTTTTCCAAGATTCAATAAAGACTGAATATAAACGTTGCTTGGACAGCCTTGTGCACAGTACATGGCCGGTCCTGTTCAAGTGCTGTTGCATGATGATTGTGTCAATATTTGACATATGAGCCTCATCTAGGACACTGCTATTTGTTTTTCTGTCCTGCCAAATTATTCGCATTGTCTTTCGTAAAGTGCATTTGAGATATTGTTCTAAGACGTTTCATGGTGTCCACATCTCAGCTCCATAAAGAAGTGCGGGGAGTACAACTGCTTTGTCGACCCTTAGTTTTGTACCTGGGCAGCGTTCACAGTTTGTCCCGCGCCGTGACGTCACGATCCGTCGCGGTCCGCTTCCGGAAATTGTACTCGTAAATGTTACGTACCGCGAAGTTCGTCGCATTCAAAATGGTTCTGTCCAAAGGAGACGTTGTACGTTTAATGCTACCCATATTTCGTACGATACACCCCCTTGTGATGATGTCAGTATTCCTTTACGCTTGGGAGACTTGGACCATTACAGCAGCCCTGCGAAGAAAAATACAGGCCATGGAGATGAGATGCTACCACAAGATCCTGCGCGTCTCATATAAGGCACCATATCACCAATGAAAAATCCGCAACATAATTAAACAACACATACGACCCTTTGAAGACCTATTAATGACAGTGAAGTAGCGAAAGCTAAAGTGGTATGGTCATGTTACTAGATCAACCGGCTTTACAAAAACCATCCTGCAAGGCACTGTGCCAGGATGAAGAAAGATATGGAGACGGAAGAAGATATGAGAAGACAACATCCAGGAGTGGAGTAGCTTGATCTTCGGCACATCCCAGACGGCGGCACAAAATTTAATGAGATGGCTGGAGCTGTGAAATTATCAGTGGTGCCTCAATGGTTATGGGACAGTGAGTGATTGAGTGCACCGGTAAGATTGTGTCTGTGTGTATGTGTTTATGTTTGTGTGTGCGTGTGTGCGTGTGTCTGTGTGTCTGTGTGTCTGTGTATCTGTGTGTCTGTGTGTCTGTGTGTTTACCAGAATTAGACAACAAAATACTGACAGCCTTGAACATTTAAACTAGAATTTATGCATTCAAATACTTATAATAGAATAAACAAGGATAGATATACTGATCCCAACGACAATTACAACCTCCTTGATGAAACTATTACTACTGCTATGGATAAATTACGTACTAAATTCATTAAATATAATAAACACAAAAACAAAACGTCATGTTGGATTACACAAAGTATCATTGGGTCAATAACATTTAGAGATAAATTGTATTCAAAACTTAAACATACTCATATAGGAACAGCAGAACATGTTTCGCTCAATAAAAATGTTCATACATATAATATAATTTTTTAAAGAAATATTAGATTAGCCAAACAAGCATATTACCAATTCCAGTTTTGAAAGAATTAAGCACGATATTAAAAAATCGTTGTCTATGATTAAAGAAATTAATCAAAAAATACAGGGAAAGAAACATTTCCTGATTTCTTTAAAATTGATGGTGAAACAGTAACTGACAAGAATGTAATTCACTGTTCATCAATATTGGTTCTACACTTGCATCGCAAATATCCAATACTGGCGATAACTCTTACAAAGATTATTTAACAGAGAGACGTATACAGACTTTCAACTTTAAGCCAATATTCAATAGTACAACGATTAGCATAATTCATAGCTTACATCAAACATATAGCTGTATTAAAGATGGTCTATCAACCAAATTACTAAATCTAATTAAAAATGAAATAAGTGATGCAGTCACTTTAAAAAAATTGTGATGAGACAATCTTTGATCGTCCAATTTCTATCTTACCAGCTATTTCCAAGATATTGGAAAGATTTATGTTTAATCAAATACACGAACATTGTAATTCCAGTAACTTATACTATGAGAATCAATACGGGTTTAGGGAAATTCAGTCTATGGAACTTGCCACTCTAGAAATAATACACAGATTTGTCCAACAACTTGACCAATCAGCAACTCCAATAAACATATACCTAGACCTTTCTAAAGCCTTTGACACAAATGATCATAACATATTATTAAAAAAACTAAATTATTATGGAAAAAACGGTGCAGCACTAGATCTATGTAAAACCTACTTACACCATAGTAAGCAATATGTTGAAATTGGCGATTACAAGTCGGAAGAAACTGCCATAAACACTGGTGTCCCACAAGTGTCTATTTTAGGACCCCTTCTATTTATTATATATATTAATGGCATAATATATTCAAGTGATCGTTTTAAATTCATAATGCATGCAGACGACACCACTCGTTTAAGTCCATTGAGTAAATTCCAGTGTCCGGATGGCCACGTCCAAAAAAAAAAAAAAAAAAAGAATAATAAATTTATTTAGGTGGCTAAAGGCAAACAAACTTTCTCTTAATATTAAACAAACTAAATTCATGGTGTTTCACATGCCTCAAAAGGAAATCGAACTTCCTAAAATAAAAATAGATGGGACAAATATTTAATGTGTATATGACTTTTATTAATTTTTTAGGTTTCAAAATAATAAACCAACACCTAAATTGGGACAGCCACATAAGCAAATCAGCGAATAAAATCAATAAAATAATTGGAATTTCAAATAAACTTAAACATGTATTACCTAAGAATATATTATCTATAATGTATAATTCGCTCATTCTTCCCAAGATTAATTATGGCATATTGATTTGGCGTCATCAAGCCCATCGCATTATTAAACTTCAAAAGAAAGCAGTGTGAATAGTTACTTCAAGTAAATATAATTCTCACACATATCCCATCTTCAAAGAATGTAAATTTCTTAAGTTGGATGACATCTATAGACTCCAGCTGAAATTTTATTACAAACTGATCAACACGTTTATACCAGAATATTTCAGTCGTATTCCGTACACATACAACTTTGCAATTCACCAATACAACACACGTGGTTAAACAATTTATTTATTCCAAGAGTTAATCATCAATATGCAAAAAAGTACACCACACACAATAGTATACAAACTGTTTGCAATACTCCAAATGTCATCCTTGATAACATTTCTACACATAGTTTATGTTTTTTCCACTTACAAACAATTACTATACCTAGAATTATGAATCATGTTGTCATATTTTGAACTGCTACATCTGTCATTCTTAAATTAGACATGATTTTGCATTTGTTTAAACTAATTTATGTAAATACTAGGTATACACATATATGTATGCATACATAGGTAATCATGTGATAATCATATAATTATGTTTATCAGTAGGGTGGCTCCCATGATAGCGGTATACAGTTGTCTTAATGGGAGCCTCCCTTACCTTACAATTATTATTATATTGTAGTTTATGTACTTATGATGGTCAAAATAAATACTGTATGTCTGTCTGTCTGTCTGTCTGTCTGTCTCAGTCTGTCTGTCTAGAAAGGTTGCTAAAGGCTGTTCTCCCGGCAAGGAGTAAATGGGCACCAGAGCACCCTAATGGTATCCCAGCTCCGCAAATCGTTGGTATATGCGTATTGGCTCCCTAGGAATGAAGGTGCCAAGTGCCACGGGTGGTGCGCTTGATTTGGTTCTGTATCTGTTGAGAACGAAACTGGCAGCTCTTCGTTGGATCTTTTCAATACAGGAGGCCAGCTTGTCAGTGTATGGATCCCAAACGTTGCTGGCATACTCAGCAATAGGCCGGACCATGTACTTGTACGTCAAGTTTTCGACTCCATGGACGCTGATGGAGATGTCGGACATGGACTGGCATCTTGACGTTGTTGGTATCGTTTCAAAGGTTAAGGCCAAGATACACTGGCATCTTTTGCCCGACCAGACACACTTGCGTGTACATGTGTGATCTGTAGTGTCGGTATTACTGTTTACGCTCGTTGATTGGCCGAGCTAACGACGAAAGCAGCGGTCTTCATTGGGATTGTCGATATCGTGGTAGAGCGGCTTAATGTAACAATGGGGAACTAAAGTGGCTTGCGCTGTTTGGCTATAGTATACGAGATTGGTCCTACCGCGTCCTAATTATGTATCGTTCATACGTTCTGATTTTAAGAGAAGTGTCCTGACGGACAAATTTATACGAAATGCTACGGGAAATGCAAGCGCACTTGCGACCACCCTTCGTGTTCAAAAATATGTGTCCCCGGTTGTGTAGCGGATTGGTCCTACCGCGTCCTAATCATGTATCGTCCATACGATAATCGCAGGGTGTGCAATAATCTTTCTGTTGCGTTTTGATTTTAAGAGAAGTGTCCTGGCGGACAAATCTATACGAAATGCTACGGGAAATGCAAGCCCACGTGCGAGCACCCTTCGTGTTCAAAAATATGCATCCCCGGTTGTGCGTGTCCACAAAGCCGGCCCATTCACAACAATGGGAAATGCATCAAGGCGCAACAATGCAGCGGAGGTACGTGCCGAATAACGCAATGAACAATTTTACCCTGTTGGAAACCGATGTATGGAGAATTTGAAAACAATACAGATTATTGTAGTTTCTCCATTAACCAGATTTGCTGGTATATATATATACAACTCAAAATAAATCCAAAAGCACACATTCAACGGTCCGTTTCACCCTAGCGACTCGTCCGATCCTGAAGTTCTTGGTATCGTTTCAAAGGTTAACGCTACACCGGGTCTGGTGCCGCGTGGTTTGGTGTGACCTAGACGTGTCAGGCGTAAAATGCCAGTGTATCAAGGAATTTTTGATATTCCCAAACATTGTTAGACTATTGACACAGTTCACCCATCTATCGATTGAAACGCCTTTTTCGAATTTGCATAATCAGTTATTAAATTCATGCTAAAGGCTCTACCTACTTTCAGACGCGGACGAAACTGACATTCTCGAAGTCGGCCTGACGTCGCAATCACGTTCATCATCCAACAAACGGATAGAGTATTTTGACCCTTAAGCCCGGGATACATGATTTTTTCTACCCGACTCGATCCGAACAGTCGGTGTTGGTTTAGTCGGATCGGGCGTGCCGGTTTCAACTGGTATATCTACACGTCCGATTGGAATTGAGGCTAGTCTGTGTCAGTCTGACGTTGTCGAAAAGTGATCATGCAATGGCATAATTGAGGTCCTTCTTCACCGTTGGTTGGATACGTGATTTTGGCGTAACGCTGACTTTGAGCGTTAGCGTGCGTCAGGTCAATCTGGTCTGGACTGGCCAGGTCAGGTCCAGTCGGGTCGGGTGAAAAGTGCCGGTGTATCCCGGGCTTGATTCTCCGTTGAATCGGAAGATCGATGTTCGGTGTGCTCGAAGTTAACATCGTTCAGAAATGCATATAATACATCTTTGGTGGTTAATGACACAATTCTGAGTTTCGATCAGTCATTTTGTGTTAGTCCATGCAAAACTGTTTTTCTAGATTATTTGTGTTTAATAGCATCATAAGCGACTTGACTATTGGAATTTGTGGTGCCAAACATTATAAACAAACTTTAAATCATGAGTCTTCCTTAATTAGAACCAATATTGCTAGCACTGGCCCAGTCATTCTCAAACTTTCTGCCTTGATCTGTTCTTGGTGCCTGTCGCGATATCAGTCACGCCACAGGTTTCATACATATCTACTGTAAAATGATGAATTGATTAAGTAATGTCACAACAACCTTGACTTTCGCGGGTCACGACGCTAATGACCTGTAAACAAATCATGTTCGAGCAAACTTTTAATTGCTAACATTTGGAAGACTTATTTTGTTGTAAACAACTGAGTCTCTGCGTGAAAGTGAACCCACATTAAAACACAGTTAGTAATATCTAGCTGTTTATGATAGTTAAAGAGTGTGTAACGTCGTCTTAGAAATTGGCTTTTTCGAACCATTTTTATGGACCGTTTCCGGTATGAATTGTGAGTGAAACTCAGTTTTTCATTTCCGCTCCTAGGTGAGGAGTAATGTATGTAGTCCACACTTCAGGTTTGGATTGAGATTGATGCAAATTACGTCATTTCCGGTGCAAGGTCAACAATCAAGGTCAAAGGGCGCCCCTTACAAATAGGTCAAGGTCAAATAACACCCTCTGGTGGATAAATGGTGAACTAAATAAATGAATTACGTTATTATATTGCTTCCATATTGTTATATAATATTTACATCAATATATTCTTGCAGTGGGACGAGGTGACAATGAATCAAAGCGTACAGGTGAGATATTTAGTGTCTTGTGTAGCGATACAAAACAAAAACATATTAAAATTGCACCTTTATATTGTTGGCACTGAACATACAGTGGTGTAGAGAGTGCCTAATATTATTTCGATGAAACGGTGCTTTTCCTCTTGATTCACTTGCTTGTTATATACAGGTGTGATGTATAGTGCTTGTGTTGTTGTTTATCCTCGTTGTGGCACATTTACACACGTACTCTCGTTCAGAGAGTGGCCCACATTTTGCGGTTTAATATCAACGAGGAAACCTGTAGACACTGTTCTTTCAGCGTATCTGATTAACAAAGACGTCACAAAGGAGAGCGCCAACAATGCTTTTCCTCTTCTTCCATTCATATCCATCTGACGTATTTGTTGACAATTACTGACATGTTGGGAAAAGATTTGCGCAACTTGGGGTTTGGCGAAAGTAGAAACAAAGTTTAAGCGATGTTTAAGCCAACCTCACTGTAGCACAACTGTATATGGGCCTGCCCATAAGCCGCACACCGGTCTCCTCGGCAAGCCAGGGGTAGGTGGGTCCCATAGCACCCTAATGGTATCACAGGCCGCAACTAGTTGGTCAGATGCGTCACGGCTCCCTAATAATGAAGGTGCCAAGTGTGGGGGACTAGACGGTTTCCGGGGGCAGAGCGTTCCATTCACATATAGTGTGGAGTGTATTGTATAGCGAAGTTGTTTTGTATCGCTATATATATCGTATCGCGTAAGTCATTGTTTCCGTTAACTTTTTTATTTTAAGTGATGTGTTATGGCGAACAAGTTTATACGAGATGCAATGGCAAATGCAAATACACGTGCAAGAACCCCAAGCCGAGATGCCCAAACATCTGTGTTCGCGGTTGTATGTGTCCACGCAACAGCCCCATTTACGACAATTGGAAATGCATCAGGCAGGAACAATGCAGCAAAGGTACTTGCCGAATCATGCAATGAGCTATTCTACTGTTTTAAAAATCGATGTACGGAGTATTAGATAATAACGCAGGTTATTGAAGTTTCTCCATTATCCAGGATTTGCTAGGGTAAGTGTTCGTTTTGTAGATATTTTTGTTTGTGTCGTATATATATATATATATGGTCAAATTCAACGAACTGGAGTCATGGCGTTCCATACAAAGTCCAACATAGAACAGCCTGGATCTTTTCCTGTTTTGTGGTATTGAAAGTGCATAATATTGAGGCGACTTCTCCGAAAATTGGGCACACTACTACACAAAATATGGACTTTACTGTTGTTTGAATGTCACAAGTGTTTCTAAATGTTATCTTCCGAGGACCACATTTTATGTGTGTTATCCATTGATGTTATGGCCATAACTTTTGTAGCACACGATACTCTGCAAAAAAACGGTACTCAGACAATGTTTTGTTTATGTTGCACTGTTAGCCACACCTGGGGACCGTTTCACTTACATATTACGCTGTTAAGGAAAATCCATCCTAGAATAAAATCTGACTGAAAAATCGATGAGTATTTTCAAAATGCGCTTCGCCAACGTGATCGTTAAATTATTCTTAAGACAAAGAGCGATATTTCTATCATGATAATCGTAATATACCCGGTTGGCACAATTTGGCAAAAGAGATTATACAAAGTGTTTGAAAATACGGCCCAACAACCGCTTGTGAACATTCGTATTCATTGCTGCCATTAGCGGCACGGGTCAGGATTGTAGGTGCGTGCTATTTGCAAAGGTGCAATTTGGTATAAATAATGTACCTTGTATTCTAGTCGAGCTGTGTTTGGCCATAATCATTATCCTACTTTAATGAAATGAACACAAGCGCAATGGATGTTTGTGGTATCGGTGTATTCACTCGTTATCACGGTTGTTCGAATAAATGTTCCCTCTATTGTATATAATAACAGTTTAGGTGGAGTCCAATCCACTGAAACAGTTTGTTATCTAATATTGACTTCCTCGTATTCTTGCAGTGGGACGAGGTGACGGTGTACACATGCCTATAGGTGAGATATTAAGTGCATTATATAGCGATACAAAACGAGAGAATATTAAAATTGCACATTTTGCGAGGACATCTCAAAGAGGACACTGTTGTCACTCTTCTTTCGGCGTATCTGAGCAACAAAGACAAGACAAAAAGCATATCGCCAACAGTACTTTTTCTCATGATATATTTGCATGTACAGGTGATGTATGGTGCCTGTAGGGGTAAGACCACATTTAAATTTTACATAGGCGGCCATTATAACGTTTCCTTCATTTCCTGCTAAATTTGACGAACAATTTTCTTGAAAATTTCACAGCATATTTAACCTCCATTGACACAAGTGCTGTGGAAAACTCGTTAAATTCTCTTTTCAGAAAAATCCACCTAAACCTGATACCCCTCAATTTCGCCCCAATCTGGTGACGGATTTTGAAATATTGGTGCGTTCTGCAAAATAGCCTCTGTGCGAATACGCGAGCGACTAGCGTATGTTTATTGCTACCTCGTGAAAGATCTAATATAGTAGTACATTCAGTATTCACTGGACTGACATGTGCCATGCCAAAATGCTCGAAAAAAATTCACACATGACACCAACACGGTATTTTCAAGAGCACTCTCGGTGGGTAATGGCGGACGAATCCTTAAGGCTGTTTATTTTCGTCAATTAGCCGAACTAACGAAGAAAGCAATCTTGACTATAAATGTCCGTATTTTTGTAGAACGGCCTACATGAAACAACATGGAACACATGTTGGTGGTTAATGAGAATATTCTGAGTTTCGATCAGAGACTGTTTTTTTGTAAGTTAGGCACTGCAAAACAAATAATTTTTCCCTAGATTATTTGTGATTAATAGCATCATACACTATTAAGCGACTTGACTTTACATGATGACATTATGTTGCTTTTGCACTTGTTGGATTGTGTGGTGCCAAAAACATTACAAACTTTAAAACATAAGTTTACAACCAAAATTATGAGCAGGGTCCAAGTCATATTCAAACTTTCTGCCTTGTACTCTGTTGGCGCCTGTCGCGATGTTTGTCAAGTCACACCTTCGATACATGTCTATGGAAACATTATGTAACAAGAAATGCATTTCGATCAAAAGAATTCGGTAATTCATTGTTTTATTGACAATACATATGAAACATAGACAAACGACATCAATATTTCTTGCAACATTTAATTAGAAACATAACGTACATTACATTAGAGTGTGTGACTTAACTCACTCACTGTGGCAGATACGTATTACTAAACTAGCCAAAGTATGCAGAGTTCAGCCTTGTTTTCAATTAGAACATATGTATTCTTTGCTGCCATTATCGGCACGGTTCAGGATTATAGGTGCGTGCTATTTGCAAAGGTGCAATTTGGTATAAATAATGTACTTTGTATTCTGTCTATGTTTGCTAAAATCGTTATCCCATTTTAATGAAATGAACATAAGCGCAATGGCTGTTTGTGTCGTCGCAACTGAATGCACTGCTTATCAAACACAATTAATGCTATTGGATTATTCACTCGTTATCATGTTTATGCGAATAAATGTTTCCTCTACTGTATGTAATAAGAGTTTTGTCATCTAACATTTCCTTGCTCGTATTCTTGCAGTTGGACGAGGTGACGATGTACACATGCCTATAGGTAAGATATTAAGTGTATTGTATAGCGATACAAAACGAGTGCATATTAAAATTGCACCTGTATGTATTGTTGGAGGTGCAATACATACGTATTCTCGTTCAGAGAGTGCCTCACATTTTGCGAGGACATCTCAAAGACATCTCAAACTTAACATGGTAGACTCGAAAGGTAAGAAAAAAGCAAACGTTTAGTTTGTGCTAACTAACAACTCTCTATTTGGTTGTGTTGTGGCATATAATTATTACTAAACTAGCCAAACTTTGCAGAGTCCAGCATTGTTTTCAGACAACATATGTTTTCATTGCTGCCATTATCGGCACAATTCAGGATTATAGGTGCGTGCTATTTGCAAACGTGAAATTTTGTATAAATAATGTGCCTTCTATTCTATTCTGTGCTTTCCATAACCATTATCCCACTTTAATGAAATGAACATAAGCGCAATGGCTGTTAGTGTCGTCGCACCTGAATGCAATGCTTATCAAGCACAACTAAAACTATCAGTGTAAACACATATTATCATGTTTGTTCGAATAAATGTTCCGTCTACTGTATGTAATAAGAGTTTAGGTGGAGTCCAATCCACTGGAGCAGTTTTGTTATCTAATATTGACTTCCTCGTATTCTTGCAGTGGAACGAGGTTACGTTGTACCCATGCCTGTAGGTGAGATATTAAGTGCATTGTATAACGATACAAAATGAGATAATATTAAAATTGCACCAGTACATATTGTTGGAGCTGCAAAACATTATGTACTCTCGTTCAGAGAGTGCCTCACATTTTGCGAGGACATCTCAAACAGGACAGTGTTGTCACTCTTCTTTCGGTGTATCTGAGCAACAACGACATGACACAGAGCATAGTACCGTTTTTCCTTATGATATACTTGCATGTAAAGGTGTGGTGTATGTTGCCTGTATTGCTGTTTATTATAATACAATTTATTGGATAAACTAACAACGATAGCAGTGGTTTTTATTAGAAATGTCTGTATTGTGATAGAACGGCTTGCATGTAACAATAGTGAACACATTTTGGTGGTTAATGATAATATTCTGAGTTTCGATAAAACAGTTTTGTAAGTTGCACAATGTAAAACAAATATTTGTTTACTGGATTATTTGTGTTTAGTAGCATCATATAGTATTACGCGACTCGGCTTTACATGATTACATGATGTTCCTCTTGCACTTGTTGGATTGTGTGGTGCCAAAACATTACAAACTTTAAAACATAAGTTTACAACCACAATTATGAGCAGGGTCCAAGTCATTTTCAAACTTTCTGCCTTGATCTTTGTTGGCGCCTGTCGCGATGTTTGTTAAGTCACACGATACATTACAACAGAGTGGCTAACAATTAATCAACTCACTCACACACTTAGGGACTCACTGACTCACTGATTTACACACACAGCCACACACACACACACACACACACACACACACACACACACACACACACACACACACACACACACACACACACACACACACATTCTTACCTGATTCTAGGTCTAAACTATTTTAGAAGTTGACTTTATATATACAATATTGGGTTTACATTTTCATTTAGAAGATATATCTACTATCAATATAAATGTTCCTTATAACTTGCAATGTTTATGAAACACAATTAATGCTATATTCACACGTTATCTTGTCTGTTCAAATAAATAATCCCTCTACTGTATATAATTAGAGTTTAGGTGGAGTCCAACCCACTGTTTGTTATGTAGTACTAACTTCTTCTGTTCTTGCAGTGAGACGAGGTGACGGTGTATACATGCCTGTAGGTAAGATATCAAGTGCATTATATAGCGATACAAAACGAGAGCATATTAAAATTGCATCAGTACATATTGTTGTAGCTGCAATACATACGTACTCTCGTTCAGAGGGTGACTCACATGTTGCGAGGACATCTCAAAAAGGACTCCGTTGTCAGTGTTCTTTCAGCGTAAAGATACGGCACAAAGTCGAGCGCCGACAGTGCTTTTCCTCATGATATACTTGCATGTAAAAGTATGATGTATGGTGCCTGCATTGCTGTTTATGCTCGTTGATTTTCCGAACTAACGACGGAAGTTGTGGTCTTTATTAGAAATGTCGGTATTGGGGTAGAACGGGGTTTACATGTAACAACATGGAACGTAAGTGGCTTGCGTTGTTTGTTGAGAGATGGTGAAATAGGTCCTACCGTGCCCTAACCATGTACCGTTCACCCGATCAGCGAGAAGAGAAGACACTCCTAAGGTCTCATCCACGTCGTTGTAGAAACTGTTTGTGTCTTCTTCTGAGTATGATGTTGTTGGTGCATTTACTTGTACTATCTTCAGTTTGTAGCGCTTTGTTATGCATAGAACAAGTTCTGCTACTCTGGGGCTGATGCTGTTAACTCTCACAACAGTGTTTCCATTTCATTTTATGCGAAAGCCTTCTCCTGCTTGGTCGATGTTCACCGTGGAATGGTATAGCAAATGACCGCTTTGTAAAGTAGTGAAGCATTCTTCTCTTCGTTTGATCCGATCACATCCCATAATAAACTGGTTTCCCTTAATTCTCCCTCCAGTTCTAGTATCTGCTCATCTCCTAGTAATGTTCTTACGTAAAATGTTGCTAGCTTCAGCCTACTTGCCTTCTTTCGGCGGCTCTTCTTGACTCAGATATTCTTAGCACTCCCTTCACGTAGCCCTTGTTGACCCGAACCGTCTGCTTGGTCATAGACTCTTTCGATGCTGTCGGGGACTGGGAATCTTGGCTTCATTGTACTTTGCATGCTGGTGATGTTGGCCTACCCTTCCACGCTGGCCGGTGCGGGTTGGAAGGGGGGCGACGAAGGGTGAACGAAATTTACCACGTTTCGACACGGCGGCCGAACCAGTACCGAACCATCGCCCGGGCGGCGCCAGCCCGGCACTCTATTCACTTGCCCACTGCGCCCCACATCTTGCATTATATTGACGCAAGATGTGGGACTAAATTATATAATTTATATTGAAATCAGACCAAATCAAACTGTGGCAATTATAACGTGTCGTCCCAAGAATCGTTGCTCACATCCCCGTACGAAATATTCTACACTGCATACATCCCTATGACACGAGTCTAATTCGTGCTACATAATGTAATATGCCGTTAAAAAAAACAGAACAGTGTTTAATGAGAGTAGGCAACATTTATCAAACGCAGTTAATGCTATCGGTGTAATCACATGTTGTCTATTCAAATAAGAGGTTCCTCTACTGTTTACTTAAACACTTATGTGGGATCCAGTCCACTCGAGCAGTTTGGTTAGCTTGTTTTGACTTCATTGTATCTAATATTGTCTACATTATAATTTTACAGAGAGGAGACGAGGTAATCATTATACTGTTACCATTGAACGAGGTCGCGGTATACACAAGCCTACAGGTGAGGTAATGAGTGTCTTGTGCAGCTATAAAAACATTAAAATTGCACAAGTACATATTGTCGGAGCTGTAATACACACAATGTTCAGGGAATGGCTACCATGTTGCGAGGAAACCAAGGTTCTCAAAGAGGAAACATGTTGTCCGTGTACTTTCAGTGTATCAAAGCAACACATGCACGAAACAAAGCAGACCGCAAACAGTGCTTTTCTCCATGATTCATAGGCGTGATGCATAGTGCCTGTATTGCTGTTTATTTTCGTTGCTGCGCACTAGTCCAGTGTGACTCTTATCTTACGCGGCGTCTCGCGAGTTGCACATGAGGCTACCGGGTGTTGTACACGGCGGTGAGAATTGTAATTTCGGCGATAGTTACCACGACAACTCGCGCTGGGGATCGCTGCACATATTCGGATTTATATATATATATATATATATATCATGTGAAATAGTCAGATGAAAGTAGCATATTCCAGCGTCGGTCTGACGATAACTTCTTCCCTCCTTAGTAATACATCTTTTTGATGTGGTCGTCATTAAACGTTGGTGACGTGAAGGAGATAATCAGGTAGTTCCGGTTGTTTGTCCGTGGACCATGTTGTCGCATCACGTAGCGTAGTATGCATAGGTCGGTGGCTACCTCGTGGTAGTTACTGACAGAGTAATTTGATAGTCTTAAGTCCATCTACAACGTATATGGCCAGTAGTCCAATTTGTTCAGGTCAGACTCGCGTGCCAAAAGGTTAGCCGACGATTGCATTTCACGATATACAATACTGTCGTCAGCTAACAAGAGGGTATGCCAACTACTTATGTGATGTCGTTTATGAGTAATACAAACTGCATCGCCCCAACACATGGCATATTCGGCCATGTCTGTCTGTAAATAATTTAAGTAATTATTATTTTAAACGTTGATAAATTGATTTGCCGTGGTTGCTAGCGCACCTGCAATGCGTTTGTGTGTGTTAACATACACACATATATATGTATATATATATATATATACATATACGAACATAACATATATATTGCAGGTTCGCTTGCGCAGGATAGCAACCACGGCAAATCAATAAACCCGAATATATATATATGCATATATATATATATATAATGTATATATATATATATATTCGTGTTGCCTTACAGCGAACCAGTGCCAACAAAAAGAAGTCACGACCGCATGCAACGGCACCTGGGTTCCCACCTATTATTACCACATGAGGTTGAAAAAGTGCTTCCTTTTCAAAATTGGTGCGTGTCTCAGGGAGGGCAACAGATTTAAGACTAGGAAAGAGTGCGAACTCACCTGTCGAACAGGAGGTTCCAACGAAGAAAAGAAACCCCCTCCACGAAAACGTAAGTGGTCGAGAATATTAGTACACGAAAATCACAAGTACTCCTTATTTGGAATGCGGTACGACAATGTTTAACCACGACAACCTGCATTTCTTTGTTAGAGTCATATTGGGAGCGTACAACATTCTGTACGCTCCCATTATGACTCTAACAAAGAAATGCGTATTGTCATGGTTAAACATTGTCGTACCGCTTTCTTTGTTAGAGTCATAATGGGAGCGTACAACATTTGTTGTTTGACAAGTACTATTTAAATATTCCAAACATTTCAGAATTTCAGTTCCAGTAAGTATATGATTATTGCAAGTGTGGGGAATATTTGATTGGCCGAGCTAACGACGAAGGCAGTAGTTATTATTAGGAATGTCGGTATTCTGGTAGCGCAAGTTACGCGTAACAATAGTAATACTATATTCTCGAGCACGCCTGCTTGCATGTGTACGTGCGCGTGCATATGCCTTAAGAAGAAAAGTAGTTTTGTTATTATTTTCGAAATTTCCCGTTGCTTATGAGTTTTCTAGTTTTACGGATCGTATTGTACGATAGACGGGAGTAAATCGATGGTCTGTGACGCTACGCGTTTGTATATATAAATAAATACATATATATGTATATATTTATTATAAATATATATATTTAATAATAAATATAGATTAAATTTGTTATAGCGTCAAATCCACAATTGTTCGTGGCGCTTTACAATACATCATGCGTCATGATCATTAAACTAAAACTTTAGTACTAAGAGAGTCATTTAAACTAAAAATTGTGCCATACAATAGTAATACAAATATTAGTAAATAAATTAAGTAAAATGCAACAAAATATTTGGAATATGGTAGTAAGACGTTAACTTAAAATAAACACAGTACAGTATAACATAATTAATAAATTACAATGCATAAATTAATCACTAAAACATAGCAGTATAAAACCAAATAAATTTATAAATAGTTTGAAAATATTGCTAATATAAATAAGTCCACCGGATCACTGAGGAAAGTCACAAACAAGCTAAGATATGTATATATATATATATGTATATATATATATATATATATATTTACTGTGATCGTGTTATGTTTCAGCGGATATGCAGTGCGGTTTAAAGCCGAACATTGTTCGATGTCGTAAACGGTTTGGCGGCTATTATTACCATCCGGAGTGGGAGAGGTGTTACCCGGTCAAACCCCGCTATTGCATCAAAGAGGGTTTGTTATACGGAAAGCATTTTGGAAATCGGGATGCTTGCGAAATTTCCTGTATGCCTAAAAAACAAGAACTAGTTGGACCCCGTAAGTGACGGATGGTAATCGTACACAATTTACATAAACATTACCACTGTGCCTTATGATTGACTGGTAGCGAATTTGGATTGTGTGGATAATAGGTTTTAGTCGGTAGAAAATGGGGGGAATTATATTATTTATAAATAGCAAGCTACACTTAAGTGTTAGTTATGTAACTGGAGCGTACAATTAGTTATGCAATTAGTTAGCAATGTAATATATAGATGTTCGAGAGTCATTAAGTAAAAGTTCAAGACATGTCGTACTTTCTTTTGTTATTACAAAAGTCAGTATCCTGTTAGAACCTTCTACATATACTATATAAATACAAACAAATTATGTGTACTAGCGATAAATAAACGATGTCCTTTTCTACTTACCATACGGGTGTCTCGCTCTGGTTATCTTTTAAAATAGTAGTTAATAATCTCTCCGGATAACGAATATTTCATTTAAGAAGTATTCATGCGGACATTATGGTCAAATGAATTACAATAATGTTAAACTGGTTGTCTTTCAGCGAGTATCGTGTGCCGACTAAAAAGGGAACCTGGTCCTTGCCTTGGCAGGTTTCCCAAATTCTATTACGACTCGAACACTCAGCGGTGCGAGTGGTTCACATATGGTGGTTGCCACGGAAACGCCAACAATTTTTCCAACATGGATGCTTGCAAACTCTTCTGCAGCAGCAGTCGTAGCCGTAGCCGTAGCCGCAGCCGCAGCCGCAACCGCACCAGCAGAGTACGTCAACAAATACCATCAGGTAAATTCCTGAAGATGACCAACACAACCTTATCGCTGACGTGTGTCCGAGTTGTGGTGTTGCAAGGTCTGTGACATGGGAGAACCATCTCAAGCATAACCCTATAAGGCAGAAGATAATCTTCTCCCTGTCTGCCCATCTCCCTTTCTCCCATTATTTTAACTGGGAACTCAAAATGTGACTATAATACACGACCCAAACAAACGGGGAACGAGTTTCTATTACGGTTTGAGTTATATATAAATGTACGAACTAGTTCCATATTTGTATATGGATCTATGAATGTATACTCTCAGTTGAATAGTTTACTGTCGATATTTGTCAAAGAAAATGCCATACGTCATCAATATTAAACAAGGGTCAACAGTAGTCTTTATTAATTAGATTTGTGTATGGATACTCCTTTCCACGTGTTCCACACGAAATAAACCAGATAACACTAAATTAAAGAAAACATAAATAAGTTATATCTCGGTTATCTCAAATAGTCACGGACCTTCTGCACGGTTTTCACAGTCACAAAGCGGTAGCTTTGTCGAAAATGGCCCAACGTTTGAACTGTTTGAGGTTTTGAACATTAAAAAAACATAGAAAAAGGTAAAACCGAATGGTTTATTTTTAAGGGTTCATTTTATGCTGCCAAGTTCTGATTATCACCCACATGTAATGTGATTTCCGGCCGTCGCCTGGCTACTACGTACGTGGCTACTACTCAGTGGTGTATAAAGTTATAAATCCATTTTGTTAATGTTCACCCTTTGACGTCGGTAACCGTATCAAAATGTAAGATAAAATACATTTGTTCACGTAATTATGTCTGTAATTTATGCTCACTAACTATCAGGATTACTTTAAATAAGAAATATTATGTTGTTTCAGGTTACTGACGCTTGTAGGAGAAGCATGTTGTAGTGGATAAAAGGAAACTACCCATGAACCGGATCCAATTCACATAATAGAATTTGACGCCGATGTTCTCGTGGCAACAAATAAAGCGTGTATGAATGCAACTCGTGTTGGTTGTTATTAATAGTTGGACCTTAACGCTAGTAGACAGTTTCAGTTATACATTATACTCCACGTTTATTCGTTAGATTTCTTTGCGATATTACAACTTCAACAGCACTCCGATCACGTGTCGAATATAGACCAATCAATTACCTTGTTACTGACACATCGAATGATTTCATGTTATGGAGTACTCAATTCAAGACCTAGGTACAACGTTTACGCAAATAGGCGTAGACGGGCTGACGCCAGTTAATTAGTTCACTTGTTATCAGTTATTATAAGTTATTTTAAAGAAGACAAACACTTGTTACATGCGATATAACCTAGATGAATATTGATATACGCTTGTAGCACGAAACGTGTGACCGAAACTGTATATTGCCATGCTGATTTTATATGTCCCATTGATTTTGGAAGAAGCGTTTTACTTGTTAATATATATGTATATACTATTGACAATGTATACAAGACATACGATAGATGGGAGTGAAGACGAGTGATGAAGACAGCAATGCAAAAACTGTGTGGGGGAGAAAAGAAGATGTGTAAGTATCATGGCCAGCGTCAAACCGGACAGTCAGGCAAACTAGAGGAGAACAACACTACTATGTGTGTCTTCAATATAAAGCCATTCAATGTATTTTATGTTTTGAAGAATATTTATTTCAGTGCATTCGGCGGACAATAGGCCTATAATAAATGAGCTTAACAAAAAACGTTGATTAAACTGTTGACACCAAATATCAGAATACAAAACACACAATATGCGTTGTTATACGAACATTTCACCATCAATAATACGGTCATGATAAAAGTCGTCATATCTTATTCTTCACACGCCCATCTTCGATCTTGCCAATGTCTCATCTTCAAAACAGGTCAACATTCATTAAACAAATGTGTACTAAAAACAAAAGAAGTACATACGTAAACGTACAACTTGACGGCAATTACGTTATTGATCAACCACACTGCTCCCAAGCGCCTGAATGCAAGTAACTCACCAACAACCGTGTCGCATGAGGGCAGGTTGCATATATATATATATGCATATACGGCTGAAATGTTGCAGGCTCGTTAGCGGAACAACTAAGGTAGTCGGTAGATTTTTTTCAAATTTCGTGTAGAGAGGCATATCTGATATTTCGTTGAAATTATAGCTCTAAACGTTTTTATTTATGACAAAAATATAGCACAAAGTTTGTATAGCGGCAACTATTATAATATACAGGCATGTTTGATCAAACTGGTGACATGCCGCCAAAGTAGTAGTGCTAATAATAGTAATGTAACTTCTTTTTCACCCAAATCGTAGGATTAATTAAAGCACTTGAAACGGGATGCACAATCGCTCGGCGAACTGCCATATCAAGTGTTGAGGCTCACCAAAACGTCAAATTGCATTTCCCTGGAAGCTCCACCCAAAAACCTAGATCCAATTGATAGATCCGCCACGTGACTTCCGTCAATCTTTGTCTTTGCCAACAATATTGATACCAGTTACTTTCATTGCACGACATCGCATAAATAAAAACATTCCAGCACGTAGATGTAACTTTGTTTTATGTTTTTGCCATAGAGAAAAAACGTTTGCGGCCAGAATATCAACATAACATGACGGACTATCAGAACGCTTCTCGTTTTCGGTATCTATCTTATGATGGCTTGACATACATATTGCTAGGCAACAGGTCACATGATGGATATATCAAATTGCACGAGCTAGCCTGTCTGTCATACGACCTGTTGCCAAAACCGAAACATCCGAAATTTGACAGACAACGAGATTATTGATTCAGCTTAACTTCGGCGTTTTGGCAAGGTGATAATGCAAACGGGCATTGAGTTTATGTATTCAGCGGCATCTCTTGGCGCGCGTGGATCATACAAACATGCGGACGTATACATTATCGTCGGTGTCTGCTTCTTTGGAAAAAGATTGTCAGTATCAAAGGAGATTTGTAACATAATTGTCATACGTAGAACGTCCATTCTGATACGCATTGCGATACAACATTCATATCGTCTAAGATTAGATGATGCCACATATATAGGTCACGTGTAACAGGTGGACGGGAAACCGGGACAAATAATGTGTTTATTGTAATGTATGTTAGTGTGTTTGCGTGCATGTGTGTGTGTTCCCCCGCATGCGTACGTTCTTGCATGCGCGTGCGGGCGTGAGTACATGTCCACGAGTTGTGCCCACGGGACACAATTTCTTAACATTGCTGATCACATATAATTCAATCAAACAATCGATACATCCGATTTATTATCTTACTGGGATACAAAATAGCATATAAATTGAAGCCTGGAAACATTCTCAGTTAACAGATCACCGATGTTGGAAATTTTACTTTTTGTCTTAGAAATGCCACCAGTTAATACATTTGCCATCAAATCAAATTTCCGCGTATCTTAGTACCTGCGTCTCCTAGAACAGAACATTTTGGTGACAGAGATCAAAGGTTTCAACTAGTTTACATTGGACCATGTTCGATATTGAAATACGATATATTTTTAGATGGCGATTGTCAAAACCTAATTCACAATATGTTAATTACGTCACACTGAGCATTTATGTCAATGTGTATGTTTTTGTACAACGATATCAAATGTGTTACACATGACCTTCACCTTCGGACGACACGGTACACCATAATATAAAGCACTTCAAGCGCGTTTTCCTTAGAGCTTAATAACAATTCTTAACGGCTTGTACGCAACCATTTTATACTCAGGTGCGCAATATAACAGCTCCCGAATCAAAACGAAATAATTCAACATAAAAGCAAGTCAAGCTTTTAAACTGGCAATATATCAGAGTTAAACATTCCGTTAGGGGTACTCGGATTGTCAATGTTTACGATTTAGTTCCCGTGAGGTCGGAACGGCACTGAGTTGAAATCGGTGTAAGCTTGCCGCCTACCTTACATCATTAGTAGTCGTCGTCGTAGTCCTCGCCCTCGCCGTAGTCATCGTCGTCGCCGGGACTTTCTCTGCCGCCACACACCATAGAGCAGTCTTGCATGTTGTAGAACCTGTTTTCGTTCCCACCGCAGCCGCTGTAGAGAAACCTTTCGCAGTTGCCCGTCCACACGTCGTAGTGCCAAGCGTGCTTTCTCTCCCGGCAATGGCCGGGATCCTTCGGCATTTTGCAAAAGTCGTTCTCTGTGTAAGAATTGCATTGCCAACTAGCATGGATCATGTGAAGTGAAGTGTTCGAAAAGAAACAGAATGATTAATAAATGTCACATATATTGCGGACGTAGCGCAGAAAATCCGGCGCATGGACACCGGAATTTGTTTGGCAATTTCTGTATCTACGACGTGTAGTGACTTCTCACCTCAAATTGCCTTGTTCGGAGTTCGGTTCAATTTGCTCTATGCAAAATATTCTGGATAAAACTGCGTTCATCGCCATCAGGCGGAATTCAATTTAACCAAACACTAACAAGAACAACTGTGCCTGTTGCGGTCTCAGTGCGTTGTATGTCACACAGGCATCACAATTATAAATACTTTACTCAAATCGGCAGTTCAGTCATAATGCAAACAAAATTTAACAAGATTGACACCCAGAGAATTAACTCTAGGTGGCAGGCGGACAAGGAAGCCCTTTGCCTTATTGAAAGTCCGACCCTTTTATCTATGTGTGTCCCGCCTTCTGAGGTATGTGTAGATTTTACTTCAAACATATTCACGCTACTAGCACCCACACAATCAGCAGATAATATGTTTCATTCATGTACAGTCCTTTGTGAAAATTAGAACTTTCTTATATCTAATCTACACTGCTCCTTTGCTAATGTAACTTCATGTTCCCTAGTCCTACCTTTCTTAACTGTGAAAAAATATTTATATCAATATTTTCATAACCATTCATTATTTTAAACACTTCTATCTGATCTCCTCTCAATCTCCTGGTCTCTAGTGTTGTTAAACCACATTCTTTTAGGCGAATATCATAACTAAGATCCCTCAGTTTTGGTATCATTTTAGTCGCTCTCCTCTGTACTCTTTCTAGCATATCTATGACCTTCCTGCGATATGGCCTCCACGCTTGTATACAATATTCTAAATGAGGCCTCACTATTGCTTTGTACAGCGGTATTTTTAGTTCTTTTTCCTTATACGCTATATTTCACCAAATTAATCCAAGGATTTGATTTCCCTTTGAAGCTGCAATTCCGCACTGCTCTGAAACGTTCATATCAGCACTAATGGTTAACCCTAAGTCCTTTTTCTTTTACATTAGTGCTTAGTACAGTATATTGTATATTCTACATCTTCGTTCCCATGTCCTGTGTGGAGGCATTTACATTTCCCAAAATTGAACAGCATTTGCCACTTTTCAGACCATTTGATCAACTTGTCAAGATCGTGTTGTAAATGTTGTCTATCTCCATCACTTTTAATCCTTCTAAACACTTTTGTATCAACCGCAAATGTCAACACCTTGCTTGTTATTTCATCATCCTAATCGTTGATACATATTAAGAATAATATAGGTCCTAGTACTGATCCCTGTGGTACCCCATTCAATACCGATTTCCAGTTTCAAGCCTCCCTGTCAACTATTACACGTTGTCTTCTGTCAATTAGCCATTTTTCTATCCAGTTTATTATACCATTTCTTATATCATGGGTCTTTAGTTTAAGCAGTAATCTTTGATGTGGTACATTGTCGAAAGCTTTTTGAAATGACCATGACCTCGCTTTTAAAAACCCATGTTGAGATGGGTTTATCAAGTTATGTTTAACAAGACAATCCACCATGTGATATTTAATTAGTCTTTCTAATAATTTGCAAATCACTGATGTTAAACTCACTGGTCTATAGTTCTCTGACTTGCATCTCGAACCTTTTTAAATAACGGTATAATGTTTGCCTCTTTCCATTCTAAAGGAACCACTCCTTCTTCTAATGGCAAACTGAAAACTGTTGCAAATTGGCTGTCGCTAATTTGTTCTACAATTTCCAATAGTAGTTTTGGTGGAATCCCATCCACTCCAGGTGATTTATTATTCTTCACAACCCTTATTTTCTTAGCTACCATTTCCGGGGTAACAATTAATTGTCCTAAATAGTCTGAATCTGCCCCCTTGAACTTAGCCCCTGGTACTGGCAGTGAACTAATATCTTCTCTGGTAAACACTGAACTAAAATACTCATTCAGGTCTTCTGCCATTAAGAATCCCTCTGATATTATATTTCCAGCACTATCTTCTAGAGGACCGACCTTATCTTGAACTTTCTGTTTGCTTCGAACATACGCATAAAAACTCTTGCTGTCATGTTTTATATTACTAGCTAATTATTGTTGATAGCTTCTCTTTGAATTTCTAATTTCAGCTGTAGCTTGGTTAAGTGCTACTTTATAACTGTTGTAGTCTTCATAATTTCCAATACATCTATATGACTTCTACATCATTTGTTTATGCTTAATTTTTCTAATGGCTTCTTTCTATAAGTGATTCGTTTTGGACAGTTTCCCTTGTTTTTTGAAGGGTACACATATATTGACTATGCGCTTAATTTCACTCTTTAATATATTCCAGCATTCTGTTGCTGTCTTATTTTTCAGTGTGTTATTCCAGTCTATCTTTGCTAAATATTTCCTCATGTCCTTATACCTTCCTTTGTGGACATTTCTCCTATACTGCTTTTTACTATTCTTTTCTGATTTTACTTTGATGGTAAAATGTATCTGGCTGTGATCACTACTCCCCAGTGGCTCACATATCTTGACATTGTCAACTAATTCATTCTGTGAAACTACGTCTAACACATACTCACCCCTGGTTGGTTCTAGCACATATTGAGAAAAGAAAGTATCATTAACTAAAACTAAAAACTTATGGTCCTCACTCCCCATACTTTGTAGAGATTTCCATTGTATATGCCTGTGGCTAAAATCACCCATAATAATACAGTCCCGTCTGATTATATCCCTTGTAGCGTTTTGTGTTTTTCCATTCTCTTCTATGCTTGATTGGACTTCGATAAACTAACCCAATTGTTAACGTTAAGTTTCCTGTTACTATGTTACACCAAACAGCTTCTTCGCAATCTGCTTCTCTTTCTAATTTTATTTCATAAGCCTGGATAGATTCTTTACTATATAAAATACCTCCACCTCCCTTTCTTCCTATTCTATCTTTCCTAAACATTACATATCCTGTCAGTCCCAATTCGGCATCTGATATATCGGTGGTGGTCCAGGATTCGGTTGTACCTATTATGTGAGGGTCAATATCTTCTACCATAATGTTTAATTCATTTCTTTTGTTTACTATACTCCTTGCATTTAAACAAACACATTTATATCCAGCTTCAGAAGAGTTTTCCAGACTGTTCTTTGCTGATTTATCTATGCCTCCAGTTTCAGGATTTTCTGTGAGTCCCCCCTGCGAATCTAGTTTAAATAGATGCAACCTGTCCCACTGTCAACAGATCGCAGCAGGTTCTCTGAGAAAACTGCTGCCCCCTTTCCACTAAAATGGAGGCCATCTCTCATGTACATATCTTCCCTCCCAACAAAGTATCCCCATAAATCTGTGAACCCCACCCCCTCTTCTTCACACATCTGCTCACCTAGTGCGTTGATCGCCATCCTCTTGCAGTTTCTATACGTTGCCCCCCTTCATCTCATTACTGGCAAAATTCCTGACAGAATAATCTGCTCAACTCTTGTCTTCTTTAGCTTACTCACTAACTGCCTATGCTTCTGTACTATCACAGTTATTCCCTCCCTGCCTGCATTATTTGTTATTACATATACTAGTATAGACCCTCCTTTGCCATGTCCCAATACCTTCTCTACCATGTCAGTCACATGTTCTATCCTAGCCCCCGGTAGACAAACAACGACGTCCTTCCCCTCGCTCAGTGTCTTGTCCGTCTTTGTCACAATGGAGTCGCCCATAAACACCCTGTCTTTCCTCATCGCCCCCTCAATCACTGCCTTAGAGTAGCTCCTTCTTCAGTTTGCATCTGTCTGGTTGTTCTCTTTTCCTTTTCTCTCCTGTCACATTCTCTTCCGATCCATTCTTTCTTGTGGCCTTTTCTCTTGTCACCTTTCTTCCTGTCACAGTCCCTTTTATTGACTTCTCTTCTATCACATTTGCTCTCACTTCCTTTCGTCCCTTCATCTTTCCTTCCATCTCATTTTCTCCCCTGTCACCTTCACGCTTGTCACGTTTTCTGTCGTCGATTTTCCAATTTCTCCCCCTCCAATCACCTTCCCTCTTCTCAATCTCAGTTCCTCAGTTTTCTCCTTCAATCTTGCAGTATTCTCACCTCTCTCCCTGTCGTCTCTCTCCATTCGATCTGTCTCCTTGCTAATTCCCATCTCCATTCCCTTCACAATGTCTGTCAACCTAACTATCTCCTTCTGCAGACACTTCATCTTCCAACACCCAATGCACTGAAAGGTGAATCCTTCCTCCATGGTTTCTGCTTATGACTTCCCACAGCCGGACAATGCAACATCTACCCAGCTGTGGCAGTGATCGCACACCAAGTGTCGCCTTGCCTTGACTTGCCGCTTGCAAGGCGCCATATCCCTATCAGAATTTATTTAATAACTTAACTAACTTAGTCTTTATAAAGACTGTTTCCTGTGTACTACAGCACACTTTATGTTACAGAGTTCAATTACACAGCCGACTATTTAACCTATTACGAACGCTAACATTATCGGTAGTGACCTAATTTAAATGCAATCAATTACGTTACGTTAGGCTGGTTTATTTATTTTGGTTACGCCGCCACACTATCGCCCTTACTTAACTTTAACAACAATGCTACCTAATCAAAATGTCTAGCAAGTACTGGCTTACACATATATTATCTTATGTAAGTAGTTTGATGGTTGTTACTTTTTCTCCTATATATTCTATCATATAATCAGATTTGTTAAATCTTGTTTACAACTTATCGAAGGCTAAGTTACCCTATTATCACTCACTATACTAAGGTGTTCTAAAATACTTTAAATAACTAACTTAAAGCACAACTGTTACTCAGTATATGTTTACTGCAAGTTTATGAATGATATTAAGGCAAGAATAATATTTATCAATCAGTCTCTATCTCCGCCAAATATAGCCACAAACAAAACATTTTCGTTATACATTCCTACATTCCGCTATACATTAAACAGTTTGGTTTGGTCACGTCAACATTGTGATTTGATATTGCTTATTTCTTCGACATCTGTAATTGTTTTGTAAAGGTAGAGGCTATACAATGTTTATTGCATTGACATCATGTACAACGATACAACAACTATTGTTGTCTCTTCAGAATGACACAGGCAATGTACGGATTATACAACTTCTCAAATATTGGAATGACAGCAGCTGGATTCGAATACCAGTTCTCTCGACTAACAGTTTGACGCATTAACACCGAGGCACCGCGCCCTGATATTCTGCAGAGCAACCGACAACGTGACTAAAAGAACAACTGCAGAATAACCACTTCAAGTCACTGGAACAGTTTGGCACAGCTCGATCTTCCATTGTACTTGATAAATGCTGTTTAAAACGTTTTGTCTTTCGTACATTGCCAGTGTCGTTTTGAAGAGAAAGCAAGTGTAGTCGCACTCTTGTACCTGGTGGCTATGCCACGGTAAATAAAATATTCCATATTCTCTTGGAAATAACACGCAAACGAAAACGCTAATCCTAACCCAAAACTAGCCTTAATCCTAAGTAACGATTAGACGATCTGAGCGACCTATAAATATGTTTATATTGCCTATACCATACACACATCATTCTGCAAAGATTATACAAAATTAGGAAATGCGGAATGCCCGCATACCGCCTTCACTGGAGTGGAGATGGCTACACAAAAGCGAGGTACGCCTGGTACCCGCTGAACAATTATACAGCACAGGCTCGCGAAAGTAACTTACTTGGTGTGTGTTCTTCGCCGTGGTGCTGAACGACAGGAGGAGCGATTGTGGGGATGTCCTCGCCATTAAATTTATTATTGTCATCGTGTAGGGTATCCTCGAGATCTTCCCAACTTGTGCCCTTGTCGCTTTCACCACCAGTTTCGTGGCCCTCTTCGTCGTCCATTGTATCGACGGAATCATCACCGCTGGGCTCACCCTCGGAGGGCGGGTCCACTGTACTGCCGCCTCCCTCGGTCTCGTACGCTCCGCTGGCGTCGTCTTCATCTGAACATTTCACGCGAAAACGTAAGACACTGGCACTTTATACCCGACCAAACCAGACCAGACCAAACCGACACCCGATTAGCCCCGATACATATCGACGTAGTAGAATGTTTTCACATTTACGAGATTATGACGTCACTTCCGTTGTGGCCCAGTTGATGTCGGTCGGTGCAGAGGATACACTGCAGCAGAGGGAGACGGTTTGGTCCGGGGTGGTCTTGTCGGATCTGGTCGGGCAAAAATTGCGTGCGTATCCCGGGCCGTCAGATGTTCGCAACAAATTTCCACAAGAAAACTGACTAACCAAAACAACATTGACCTTCGCGACGCCGTAGCCGCCAAAGCAAATTCAAAAGGTCTACGCTGGTGTAGCGTGATGCAGAGGTTTCCAGTATCATGTATCACTTATATTGTGTTGACATTTCGGATTAAAATAGCGTTTTCTTGCTGTAGGCCTAACAGTAATGTGTGTGTAATATTGATGATGAATCATCTGCGGTCTGACTTTTGTTTTAATAGAAGTCACCGACCCCGTCTGATATATATATACAGTTATCAAATAAAAAACAATGTTCATGCAAATTACCGAATTACATACTTATGTATCATGCGTAGTATATATATATATGTGTGTGTTTGTATATGTTTTATTGTATTTCTACAATCAAATATGACAAACAAATTGTATTTTTTATATACATGGGGTAAATAAACTTTTTAGTTCGTTCGTTCGTTCTTAGACGCATGGGAAATTGCATCAAGCTCTAGATAGTAAAGTAATATAAACTATGCATACTGAAAGTATAACACAGACACACTACAGTTAACAAAATACATCTAAATTAGTATGATAATACACACTGAAATACAACGTAATAATGCCTAAATTAATGGCATTTTTTTTTATAAACAAGCGCAATCTAATGATCGGACGCGTGCGTTTTATTTAGCGGTTTGCAGGAATGCTTTCGCATAGCGGTTCCTGACCGATTACAGTATAAATTCACCAGTAAGAAAAATATATCGTAGGCTAATTTGGGGCGCTGCTGACGTTGTGTAACCTAAGTAGGCAACATTGCAAGCGCAATTCCCTAAGCCTACCATTAAGAGAACATTTTAGACTCTACAGTAGAAACTGTATAGGCAGTGGCGAAAATGAAAAATTCAGAAAACACTAACAACAACGCTGTATATACAGTTAATATGACGTGTTTCTGTTTTGAATTTTTTGGTATTAAAAACTAATTGTACTCGTATACTACTAGTGTGTTTAGGTCTCTCTTGGTAGGTAAAACAACGGTCACGTGATCTGTTCATATGGTCTTTGGACGGTAACATTATGTGTTTTGTGCTTGTTAACTTGCTTTCAATGTAAGTATCTCATTACACGTTTGCATCATAATATTATCATTGTAGAAGGATATATTGACTGCAAGAGAAGCCGTTGAATTTGGAGAGGACACCAACACTGTCAACATGAAATTCATTGATTATGACATAGGTACTCATATATTACAATTTTATGTAATTTAGGATTATTACTTTCACATAATAAAAATAATAAAAAGACAAGTTAAACCCCTTCCAAATTCCAATCAATTCTTGTTCATAAATTAGACCATTATGATGCTAGTTGCTGCAGCAAAGTGGTTAAATGTTTGATATTTTGGAAATCAAAACTATACATGAAAGAAAATCTCACACTGAAATGCTTATTTTTAAGTGTTCTTTTCCCCAAATGCTGAATTTTTATGTGTTCTTTTCCCCCAAATGCTGGAATGTTAAAATATTCTCCCTTAAACGTTTTACATTTTTTTACAAATCTCTCTTGAGTTCGGCAGATTTGTTGCAAGGCGTCGCATTAACGAACAAGGGTCATAAAGAAAGAGTGGAAGAATGCGGTTGGATCATGACAGTTCTGAAACATCACAAAAACATAACTTTTGCTGAAGCCAATTATATGATAAATAAGGCACGGCAAGAAAAACTAAGATTGCCGTCAAGGACGCCACCCGACGAAGCCATGGAGATACTTAGAAGTTTCACCGTGGACAGACTTCTGGCTCTGTCTAGTTGAGAGTATGCGCTCAGAGAGAGCAGTTATGTAGACTTGCGCAACCTGGTGTGCAGCAGACTAACGTTGATCAGAGCCCGGAGAAGAGGCGAGCCTTGCCGGCTCAAGATGGACCAGTAGAGCAACAAACACCAATGGCTTAGCCAGAATGCCACAACAGGACTGGACGAAGCCGAAAGAAATTTTTTTTTATTTCTAGTTATGGGAATCATGTACACGACAGGAAAAGGAACCACCTAGTGAGTTGCCTGGTGCCCAAGGACTGTGTGGAGGCGATTGAAGCCCTCATCAACGAAGATGTGAGAAGAAACGTCGGAGTTGCCACCTCCAACAACTACATCTTCGTGAATACAATCCAATCATCACGTGGATGTCTGACATACCACAATCGATGTCCTGAGAAAGACCAAAAGCGACTGCCCGTTGATCAATGTAACAAACCAAAGGGGCAGTATTAGCACAGCAAATGGTAGTTTTTATGTTGTCCTGGACGAGAGGCAATATTTCTATAAACATAATGGGTCACACTGGACAGGTGAAAGCAGGCACATACCAGAGACCTTTGCCAGTACAGACATTGACCAAGGTTGCTGCTTTTGCTGGAAAATATACTGTAGATAGACCTCGATAGGAACCCACAGGTAAATGTGAAAGTTGATTTCATTTATATTAGAGTGCCCCGAATCCACTGCAAATGCAGATCTGCCTCTGAATTCCGGTAAATATCAATGACAAATCCCTTACAAAGCAGCACAAGGTTTGTTTATTCACCATAACAATAACTATTTTATGACGTTTTCCAAAAAAGGCAGCTTATAATTGTATATAGTATGTTTCATTTTTTAAATATTATCATGAATGTTAAAAAAAAATTATATGAATCTTATTATTTTACCAGGCTTCTTTTGGTGGGAAAACCAATATAACTTGCAATTAATTGTCAGCACTTTGCTTACTGCGAATTGTTGTTATAAATGGTGCGATTCAATTATTCCATAAAATAATGATCAACTTATTTTCGTACCCCAAATGAAAATTACACGGAAGCATCATGTGAAATTCCACCACTGAATAACACTTCCAAGTCTATACAGGAATCGTCCAGGTAAATAAGACATGTTGCAGATTGCTCCATATATATATATATATATATATATATATATATATATATATATATATATATATATATATAATTGTGTTCAATACGTGCATAACAATTAAATAATCCATTCAATATACATTTCCACACGTATACCTTTCGTACATAATTACTCTGTGATAATAACAATAATAGTGACGTCTTGTGTTGCGCCTTTATCCGCAAACTAAGGCGCTCATAATCCGTCATAATATTGTTATTAAGGATATCTCAAAACTTCAACGTATTCAGAATTGTTTGGCAAGGGTCGTTACACAATCGCCTCGTTTCTTCCGCTCAGTGCCACTTTTAAAATCACTGCACAATCACCTACCAAGCCCTTTCATCTAAACAACATGCACATTTACATTGAATGTTCACCCCAGCTAGACAGCAGAGAAAACTTCGGACGTCTAGTTCAGAGTTACTATCTGTTCCCAGAATCAAGACAACGGCTTTTTTAGTTGTCGCACAAAATATATGGAATTCGCTTCCCGCGTTAAATCAGCAGAAAATATTGTTACATTTTGCCGTCACCTGAAAACATATAGTTTTAATATCGCCTATCCTCCCTAGCGTCTTAGCACATCCATCAGTTTGTTGACGACTTTCGCCTAGCACACGAGAACGAAAATGCTTAAACCTTTAGTTTTGTTGCGTCAATGAGCTCGGTTTTCAGAGGATATTGGCGCTTAAGATGTCATTTATGTATTATTTATTTTTATTCTTAAATTTCCTAGCTGAACACAATGGCACACAAAATTAGCGCCACGCATTTGCTTAATACAGGTTCCGCAAATGCTTTAGATGTAGTCCAACGTTTGCCCAGTTGTCTCTTTGCGAATTTAATTAGGTAATCTGTAAAAAAAATTCGCGTAGGTAGTCGTACAGGCTGTGTTTTGTGGTACCCTGAACCACATTTTATATTCTAAGCCAAAGTAGTTTTATTTTCTCCAACTGACCGCGACAACTTCGACAACATCAGCTGTCGGACACTGAGCAGTAATCGAACGTGCAAAGACGCAGCGAATTCAGCAAATCGAGTACTGGTGGCAGTTTGTAAGCGCTGATCTATATAAATATGTATATAGATCAGTGTCTGTAAGCTGTCCTGCCCATCGACAAGCACTAGGTGGGCATCTTCGATGCGCGTATCGTCTTCGCCGCAAACGTATCTAGATAACTTGAAATATAGAAAGTTGTTGTTCTCGGCATGCGTTTTAATGGCGACAATCGTTGTGGAAACTTCTACTGCTACGTACCTGTTGCTAATCAGTTGTTGTCTTCCTGAAGAAGAATATTCAACAACGTGTTTAAAAGTATGACAATGAGTATCAGAACGCAAAACGTAAGTCGAAACTCAAAATCTTCCAGCTGAGTGATTGGCCCGCCAGTTCAACGGAGCAATCTCACAATCTCTCACTAAAATGAGAGATTGTGAGTTCCTTCCTTGTCTAAAATCGCTCACAAGCTCAAAGAACGGACACTCTTGTATGATGGAACATTACATTTTTTGTTGTTGACAATATCCAATTCTTAGCGCAGGTCTTGCGAACCAACTGGAAACTGTCCGAAATCGGGAAGATCGTAAGATGTCGACAACGTACGATTTCCACAACGTTTGAAGGGTAGTAGTCCTGAACGGAATCGCAAACGGCAACGATGTTAACCTCGACTAACACAATACGCCAAATGACGTTTGCATGTTAAGTGCTGTATACTATTATATCACACGACGTTTCAATTATTCCATAACATTTCCTTAATAAATAATACGTCTCGCATGCGTCTATTACGGGAAACACAACATAGAAACGTTCGTAGTCGATGGAAACTCTTGGCGACACCCTAAAATGGCTTGGCGACCCAATTTTGGATCGCGACTCAGATATTAAGAACCACTTTGCTAAAGTTTCGACTAAATATTTCCTGTAGTTATGTGTACACGAAAATGATAATTAGTAAAGAATTTTTAATATATGGTATTCCTCGAATTGACGTCAACGATTATACATTAATAAAGAGAAATTAAGATACGCATCAGTGTTGGAGAAGAGTGTTGCATGCTAAATCCTTGTGTTTAATACAGGACGTTTCCTTGATAGCGATGACGTACGAAGAGTAACGTTCAGCACAAACTCGACATTTAATACACAACTTGCTCAATTGTGTGCACTTTTGCAATTAGGTAGTGTACCAACACACACAAACTTAAAAAACTATACAACACAATATTAGTAGCTACAATACATCAATATTTGCACAGCCAAGTTTTTATACATTTTCTACGTAGCTAATCGAAAAAGGCTTACAGTCGGTATCGTTGGGGTACGGCTTTATCTCAGGATTATCACTCAATAATTGCGCGTGGCTTTTTCCTGCCGACCATCCAGTTGGGTGTACCCAATGCTCCTTGTCAAACCAGTCATCGCGATTGCCTGTCGTAACAAATAACAAAAATAAACAAAGCAATAATCATTAGGACACTAAGAAACAGTTCCTTATTTCCGTGACTGTAACACGGATACAGTATAATAAAGCGCATTGGTGCGCGCGCTACGCTCATGTTCCGGCAAAGCGTCCTTCGTCTGTCTTGCAGTCCAGTCGAATATCGTGCATAGTCAGTCCACCTAGCTTAATATGATCAACGTTTTGTTCGCATAACGTTTCTAACAAACGCACATTGTTCCTTAGCATCTTTCAGAATAATTCGGAGATGTATTGCTAGCTTCCTCTGCAGGTTTCTTGTGTGCCAAGATTCACAATCACACGTGGCTAATAGAACCGTTATTGCATTTCCGAGAATGGTTTTCATGTGGGATTTAATGTGCTGATGTTGTTGTCTGCAGCCGCAGCTGTCCTTCCGGGGCAGCAGTCTCTTTATGATTGTCTTGAGAAACTCGAAACCATACAGAGATATTTTCCGATAAGACTCTCCACTTAATATATACGTTCTGTTGTATTATATAATACAATATCCAAACCGAAGCCTCCTGGTATTTGCTTTCCGAATGAGGTATTTTGGTTGCAATAGATTGCAATAGGAATTGATATATTGCATAAACACTGTTCGACACACAATGTTGTGTCGTTATAATTTCATGCTCAGACTTGGTGCGTTTAGGAGGGAAATCTTTGGCTGCGCCATGATGCACGCATTGCTTAAACTTGTAACACGTCTAAACTCAAGTCGGCGCGGGTATATCTAGGTATGCGTGCACGTATGTGAATATGCACATGGATACAGGCATGCAGGTATGCATAATGACTAGGCATATGTGCATGTATGTATATGGATGTATAAATGTAATACCTGACGGCCACATCTATGTTATATTATATAACAATACCCCTCCCATGTGTGTGTGTGTGTGTGTGTGTGTGTGTGTGTGTGTGTGTGTGTGTGTGTGTGTGTGTGTGTGTGTGTGTGTGTGTGTGTGTGTGTGTGTCGTGTATGCGTGTGTGCATGCGTGCGTGTGTGCGAGTGTGCGTATGTGCATGCGTGTGTGTGCGTTTGTGTGTGTGTGTGTGTGTGTCTGTGTGTGTGTGTGTGTGTGTGTGTGTGTGTGTGTGTGTGTGTGTGTGTGTGTGTGTGTGTGTGTGTGTGTGTGTGTGTGTGTGTGTGTGTGTGTGTGTGTGTGTGTGTGTGTGTGTGTGTGTGTGTGTGTGTGTGTGTGTGTGTGTGTGTGTGTGTGTGCATACGTGTGTGTATACGTGTGTGTGTATTTGTGTGTGCGAGCGTGCGTGCGTGTTATATAGCGGGCACATTGTAGATGTCCTAACATTTAGTTCGGGGCGGTGGGCATCTCGGGCGTCTACATACACGCGACTGACTTCTCTTCTCTGGCAACGTCGGGTAACTGGGCTAGTATGTATATAATCAAGCTCGCCTCATATAAACACGAGTTTCACGCAACACACTGAGTTGTCTGCATACGTACTTAGCCGACGTGGCTTCCTTGACCCTCGTTGTAGATGTATGTTTACTCTGCCTTCCTGGTTGTTCCGTAAACGCCTGTGCCTACGCACTCTCCGCGCTACACGGATATCTGCAATATTGTCTTGTTCGCAGTCTGGACACGATCGTTCGACACGCTTCAGATGCGGGCGAGAGACCGCTGTTCTGGTAGTCACCAATAGAACAGCTGCCAACGCCAGCAATGTCACACAAGTATACCGCAACATCGTTAACCTGAGTAGTAAAACAATGATATGTGTATGCCAAAGAACCTTTGAAGACAGCGCACTGTACGTTGTGATGTCCGTTGTCGGTGAAGTTAAATGGATGTCTCAAAGATAAACGTTTTTTCATAAGAAATGATATGCTTAGGTTGTAAATACAGATTATAATACGACACATCGGATATAGCATAGACCATTGCATGTGTATGCGCGTGTGTGTACGTGCGCGTGTGCGTACGCGCGTGTTTGTGTGCGTGTGTGCGTGCGTGCGCGTGCATTTAAATTGTCTGAATCAGTTAATAAACATCGACACTTCCATCGAAATTCATAATTTCCATTAATAATTTTGTATGCTTATGTTACGAAGCATAACTTGCAATTAGTTTCAGTTAGTTTTACCGTAACTGGACTGCAGAAGGTCAGCCTAGTGCAACTTACAGAGACACATCAGTAATCAATGTTAGCCGCTCTCTAACCGCATGTGCTTTGTCCAGTTGCTATACAAGTTAACTAGGTAGACGTTCTGGTTACCTAAAATAGTTTCCATATAAAACACATAGAGAATGCGTCGAATTAATTTGAGGCCGACGTAATAATGATATTTCGAACGGACAATCTAATGGTGTTTCTGTTCTGCCGTCACTACATACATTTCTTCGGGTCTAACGTGGTGCAAGTGACAGCGGTTCTGCTCGCGTGAACAAATTGGCATGGTCAATAACCCAGGGTGCTATTACTGTTGTGAGTGTTGGTGCTGTAAAGACTTATAAACACGTCCTACTTCTTAAAATTATCAAAACGTTCACAGGTAAGATTGAATCCTGAAGCCTCTCGGGAATGGATACTCTCATTTGACTCTGAAAGAAATTGACACAATGCAGTGCACTAACAAACTGTCAAGTGTTGATAGTAGTTATGTTCTACTTCCTTCCAAATGTACGTTATTACATCGCAACAGTCTGGGATTTCGACAACATCAATAGGCAAGAGGAATCGCTGAATGGGGGAGGAACATCACACCGAGTCATTCATTCTCCAACCAAAGTTGTTGAAGTGATAACCTCATCAGACATATTTTACTGAACATTGCTAAAACAGACAAAAAGCAATCAATCCAACTATCCGAGAAATTGCTTCCAGTGTTCAGCGTTGGGAAAAAAGAAGGCCATCGATACAGCATCGACAGCACAGCGGAATAATCACGGGTTGACTCGTTTGCTGGAACAATCCGATCAGAAAATCAGCTCAGCTCAGCTGGATGACATTGCAATAAAGGATACAACTTTAAGATCCAATATAGTGTTTTAGTTGTAGGACATCAGTTTTGAATAGCTTGACTTCGGCTTGAAACTGGCAGCTTAAAGATGGCTTCCAAAAAGGTAATAAGCTACGCGTCTGAAATGTCCATCACCCATTTTTGGACACCTCAGATATTGGTGTAGCTGAAAATCATATTGAGAATTAGTCCCTCAATTTGAGAATCAACTTCAATTTTTGCAGGCTTGCACTGAAAACGTGTTGTTGCCAAACTCCAGACTGGCATGGCCCACACAAGTGTTGTCTTGCGGTTCAGATACCTGGGATTTCGTTGGACTTTCTTTACAGATTTTTACAGTCAAGATTTCTTGATGTCCTTCGCGCATTAACGTAAACTAAAATAATGAATTTACATTATTGCTTGGTGTGTAACGTCTTCATTATTCTTATGTGACACATCCTACCAACTATTAACACTTGTTTTCGTAAAATAGTCTTCTAAGCAAAGAACGCTTAAAGAAATCTAATACCTTGTTTTTTTAGTTGTCGTGGGTAGACGATAACGTGTCGATAACGTGTTGTCATTGCACCTGATGGACTGTGTGTCGTTATAGATTACCCCGCAATCAGCGAACTTACTAAAAGTTACGTCCAAGTTATCCCTGTTTCATTTGCTTTGTTAGACAATATCATTTTGAGTAACCCTAGCGAATATATACCTTGGATGTATTCTAATATCACATGTTATGTTGATTCTCGTCGCATTCGAAATTCTCCATTGAACAACAAAAATGATACGTAATGCACACGATATCTCATACGTCACAGCATTATTTTGTTCCCCTGCACATTCGCGCGTTAAAGTTTGACGCCAAATACTTTCTAATCCAAAATGTGTACAACGAACATGAATAACAAGAAAGCCAACTAGCGCGAAACATTTAGTTATTTTGGTAGCACAATCTGTGAACGTAGTAGCACAGCTGTAAAAGCTTTGGACTCTTGACTGAGCCTGAGGGAACCCGGGTGCGAATTCTGTGAGACGGTGATGAAACTTGGGCAAGTTCGTTTACTGTACATTGCTTCAGTTCACTCAGCTGTATGAATGAGTACCTGGCTATAGACAGTGGTGGGTATTTGTGTTCGGGTAGTATTCGTTCAGTAATTGCAGCGGGGCTGAATGCTTCTCAGAGAAGTATATATAGTATTTGATTGAACACGTCTGCAAGTGACTAATGTGTAAAGCGCTTTGAGCAGTCCCAAGGACTGGCTACTGCGCTGTATAAGAACTTACCTTTAACTTTCATTTAATCTGATGCGCTACTAAATATTAATATTGAAAACCAATGAGTGACTAATCTTGTCCCCGATCTCGAAACGTATCCCTATCCCGATCGCGCTGCGCGATCGGGATCGGTTGTTGGAGTTACCGCAAGGAGTGTCTGCAACGCGGCGTTTCACGCACCAACGTATCCCGATCTTCGCACCTACTACTGGAGGATGAGGAAACTAATATACCACCTCAAAACCGTTTCAACGATTAATGTTTACCCTTTTCATCAACTTTTGCTGAATAGGTAAGTGTATGAAATTTTTTTTTTTTATACATATTTCACTTTGACAAATGTACTTGTGAAATAAACTACCGGATATATAGCACTACCCGGTTGATGTTTATGGAGCGCATCTATTTCTTTACAGTTCTGATTTGTACATTGTGTACTCGAGTACTTGAGTATTTGATTTTAAGTACTTAACTTAGTACATCAAGTACTGTACTTGGATTTGTACTTGTAATTGCAATTTTGCTGAGTGCAGTACTTGGTCTTGGATTTGTACTTGACCATCAAAGTACTTGGACTTTGCAAGTACTTGCCCAAGTACTTTTTATGTTTTCGTTGAGTATTTGGCTCTATCTGAAGGATTGAAAACATTGCTGGAGTGAAAATTACTGTATAGTTATTTTAATTTTGCACAAACCTTATAACATGAAACATAGTTGATGGTGAATGACTACATGTTGACTGGTTTATATGCAGAACGGGGAGGAAAATCTTGTCATCTATGTCAGCCGAGATTTGAAGCCATGAGTTAATGGAAACTTAACTGTTTGATCTCTTGATCAGTTGTAGTGGCTTCAGATGTTCCGAAACCACCAGTTCACTTGTATTGTGGACTTTTGTTGTAGACATAATTAACTTCGCTTAAGATAATGACTGAATAGTAGTCAATTGCAATCTGTCCAGAACCTCAGATATGTTTAAATGTAGCGTTCAAGGTAATTGACTGTACGTGACTAAAATTGTCAGAGTACCAGTTTTTTCATAAAGTACTTGTACTTGCCTATTTTTTAGACGAGTACTTGTACTTGGACGTGGCAACATTGAAAGTACTTGTACTTGTACTTAAGTACATTGTGCATGTACTTAACCCATCCATGATGTAAACTGACCACGAAATTCTCCAGACGAAGCCCATGCCGCGAATTATGTTTTCCAAAACAGTATATCCATCGGTCCGCCCGCCTTGCATATAGCTCCGCCCACTTCGTCAGTTGTGTGGCAAGAATATTATATCTGCACATACGTGAAAACCAGCGTTTTCGCTATTGATAGATAGTAGTAGTATTACTGTTTTAGAAGAACTAAAACTCTGAAAGACGTGCTTTAGGAAATGAAAACACTGAATTAAGTTTACATACTGCTGTAAGAAATACTTCACTCAAAACAATTTTTCTGACAGTTTGTTTGCAAACATTTTGAGGAATAGGTGTTAGAGATTTGGCAAATATATATCTTACGGAACAATTTATAGTGGTTAGCGCATGTGGCTGTCAGTCTGAAGGTTCTGAGATAAATGCTGTCATTGGGAAGGAGAACATGTTAAACTAAGATATGAAAAACAATTAAACAGTAAGTTAATATTTATAATGTATTTACTATTTCAACTCTTAACACTCTCATTATATATATATATATATATATATATATATAATGAGAGTTGAAATAGTAACTACATATATACATATATATATATATATATAATATTACATAAATAAATGTACGTTATGCTACAGTATATTAATTGTGGAGGCAAAAAATACATTGTTATGGTAAATCAAAGAAAATGAGCTGTATACTATGTTTCTAAATCAAAATATTGTTTATTAATTTGATAACCAAAGCTATTAATAAGGAAATAAAAATAACACGTTTGGAGAAAACTACAACATTTATTTACACATCTACGTCATGAGAAAGTAATCAGTAGATCACAAATCGACAGGTATTGAACGTAATTAAACAAAATTATGCCTTTAGGCTAAACTAACTTGAACACATTACTATAATACATAAACACACATTCTGCTCGAATTGCGATATTTCTTTAATATATATAAGCATTATCAGCGAATTGTTGTATCATAAGTGGGATGTATAAAAATATGCACAGTAACTTCAGTTGTATGTACAAACAACCATTATGACTGCTACAATATTTCATTTTCAACTAGTAATCTATAATCTAACATAATATATATTCTCAACCAGTAATCCATAATCTAAAATAAGAGATAGTTTTCTCTACCAGTATGTTACGCTGCCCACAAGTGGGTGACTAGGAAACAAGTCAAACATCCTTTACTTAGTTTTGACAAACAAAAAGGTATGGTTGATGACATATGAGCATTCTCTTGGAAAAAGTGCTCACCCTGTTCTTATGGTAACATTAAGATGTTATGCAGATACAGCAAGTCATAAATGTATAAAATGTTAAATATTACTATAAACAAGGAGATTGTAAATGTATAAAGGAAACATTTTAAAACACTGACTGAAAAAAATAATTGGCAATGGTAGAATACAACATTCTGATGCTATACAAAGACTGTGAAATAAAGGAAGGAACAAGGGATCATAACATGAAACAATTCTAAGAATGTGCACGTGTAAATATTAGAAAGGAATTTTTTACAGAGTCACATAATTATGGAAGTGATGTGAAGAAGGATCAACCAGCCTGGTAATTAAAAGACTTCAACTGAACAGCACCACTCACTATGGTACGAAAACATGTTGCATTAAGTAATATCAATATTTCTTATAATTCCATCTAATAATAATATATGTATGAATGCACTTCCACTGGATTTATCTATCTGGATAGTCATACAGTGCTGAACCAAAACAGAGGTATATAATCGTGCAGAACTTGTAGGAAGATAACCAGCAACAATTCAATGGTTTCTATATGAATAGTTGCATGTATACATGTCTAGATCATGTATGTTTCATTACAGCCCGATTGCCACGGCCCGATCACACATCTACCATTTTGAGGATTGGGTTTTGCCCAGGGATGTATTGCTGGCCACGCATTGGCTCAATCTGTGTGGCGCTCTTGCAGGCCATCTTTTTGGCATCAAATGCGAACGAGTTTCACAAGAATCGCCAAACTGCTTGCAAAAGATGGAAAGTGCTCAAGAGCAGTGTCGATTCTGGAAAAACGGAGGCCAGACTTTGTCTTTCAGTGTCGCAGCCGTCTGTCATGAATACTTGTGGGCCTCACACACGTCTCCAAAAATGAATTTGAGACAAGATTTCGGTGTAAAGGCGCAAAGCTGCGTCACTTTCGAACGGGGTGATGACGTCATGATGAGAATTCCCAGTGGAATGTCTCCAGCAGCACTGTGTGTCATGATGACAAACACTTGACAGTCGAACCGATCCATGCCGACAGAAACGTAAGCTCGTCAATGTGTTCGAATGAACAGACGTGATAGTCACACCCAACAGGCAATGTATTCTACATAAAACAATCATTTAATATAATTAATTTATGACGAATTACAAAATTACCTACAAACGTATGCAATATACATATTTCAATCATAAATTTGAGCATAGCCTCCGGCAGACCAAGACAAAATAGATGGTTACCTACAAACTAATACAATACATGTATTTCAATAATAAAATAAATATTATGATAACAACTTACAATAGCTAGTACATTTTAACAACAATTACAAAAAGTCTGCAACAATGTAATTAAAAACTCAGGGTGCTTGTGGCCTTTCGTATAAAATCAGAAATACAGCCAGATCTGGGTAGTCAAGGAAGACAGACCGATGGCATCTTTGATGTGTCCCACACTCCGCGTCACATCCTAAAGTCGTCTTCTCATGAACAAAGAAAAAGTACAAATGAGCAAAACAGTAAAACACATTAAAGATATTACCGGGTAGATAGATGCAACAGTGATTTAATTAATTTCATTGACAAATCGGCATGTGAGTCTGACGTTCTACATAATTAGTAAGACTTATGTGGGTTATATCTCGAAAATTACTTTACTTATTTTGAAATGTACGTAGTTTTCGTGAGAATGGCACACACACGCACACGCACACGCACACGCACACACACACACACACGCAAGGTCAAGTCAGTGCAACAAACGCACGCGCACAAAACGTACAAACACTGATAAGCTTAATTAATATAAATTATCTTATACAGGGTGTTGTGTCAAGCAAGTAGCATTACACAGGGCATCTAATCAATCTGTTGATTTACGTACTTATCTTCAAGTCTTCCAAATTTCTGTAAAAATGGAGCATTCGTGAAGGGTAATGACAGCAAAACGGCCGATTTGACTGAGTCACGCGGTATCCGTCACGCATGCGCAATAATAATCTAAACGGTGAAAAATGGGTCAAAGTGGGCGCGGCGATGGATGAAATGTTTGGGAAAACAGAATTCGCTTCCAAGCCAAGCCCAAGGTGATGTAACGTGGAGTAAAATTTCATAAAAAAGTAACATGACAAATCACAACTGCACACAAGACACAACAGCGTAGCCTTGGGGCCAGGCTTAGCCTTTACGGTATGACACGCTAACTTGGCTGACTCGTCTCGGATGTGAGGTAGGACTCACCTACCAGTCAGATTTATTAATAAATTAGTTATAATTATCAGTTATTATACATGGACCATGATTTCATTAGTATGCATTACAGGTAGATAAACAAGTCATATTAAAAAAACAAGTATGAAAATCCCATTCATCATATATACCCAATCACCAACTGTTTGTAAACATACATACAATTATTTTAACTCTGGACTGGTGCGTTGAAGCTAACTCTAAAATGTGGTTCCACACAGTGCAAACACCCATCAACAAGTTGGCCAATCTATGTTTTCATAAACTACCAATATCATAGTTAATTGAAAAGGCCATTTTGTTAAAAAAATTCGGAAGAAACATTTACACAAACCGACAATATTGTAAATTACTAGCAATTATTGCATCAATTGAGTGCAAAATAAATTGTTAGAAACATTGTTTAAGTGACATACATAGAATTTGATCAATGAAAAAACTTCATGAACCGACTCTACCACATAAATTGGTCATGGCGGCTGTTTCTAGCCTTTTTTATGGTCAGACATGAAATAAGATGTATGTTTTATCACCTTCATCGAGTTGCACAATTTGTGATGCGCTAGTGCTGCCACTTTTTGAAGTATATTCTAAAATATTTATAAAACATGTTTGCAAAATGTTTCTTCAGAACATTTAATATGTTGAAGCAGAAAGTTGACATTGAAATTATTCAGTCTAATCACTAATGGGTTAGGCTTGCTATGGCCAATATTAAACAATTTTGTTTTCTCTATTTTTGTACCGCTGCAATTTTGCTTTACAACCGCACACATGTTCCATTTCAGGTAACATATTCCAAAACCAAGATGACTAACCCGTGTGATAACCCTGGGCCTTCAAACACACATTCCAACGCCGCACCTAAACGTCGTTAGTAGTATATAGGTATGTTTGAAGGGGTATCCAGGGGGGGTTCGGAGGAGTTTTTGGTTGATATTAGGGAGGTTTCGAAAGCCGCCCCCCTGAGCAAAGTGCGTAGTCACGTGACCGTATGTGTGAGCGTGTGTAGCGCCTCCTAGCGGTGGAATGAGCAGCCATGGAAGGGTTATTGTGTATATATGAGAGACTGAAGAGGGAATAACAAAAAGTTCAAAGAGGAAAGGTATTGGAAGAAACGAAAGATCAAAGAGTCATAACGAAAGATCAAAGAGAAAAGTTTTAAAAGGTGATGAAAGGTGTATAATGAGAGATAAACGGAATGATGTAATAACGAAAGAACAAAGAGAAAACGTTATGATATATATATATATATATATATATATATATATATGAAACTTTAAAATGTGTATAGGTATGCTTGTATGTATGTATGTGTATACGAAAGAGAGAATATATATATATATATATATATATATATATATATATATAATATAATAGCCAACAAACACCACAGTTTGAAAGTTGAATGTTTTATTGATGTTAACGATCTACGAAATCGACAAAGCCGTCGTCACTGTCGTATGACTCCGGACACCAATTTTCGACATCCCCCGTGTCCAGGGGGGCAACAGGGTCGGAGTCAACCCAAGGATTGGGAGGATCATAAAGCTCCCGTGTCTGGACCAGCTCCGCCATGACTCTACAGAATGAATACCTATGATAGTCGCGGAGCTCTTCGTCTCTGGAACATACATTAAAAACTCTCAAAGCATATGAACGAGACGTTAAATATATGAAAACTTTGAAAATACTTCTCTGAAACATATATGAAACAGTTGAAAATGATCAAGCGAGTGGAATAATACAGCGATGTAACCAGACACCGCGTAGGGAACCGACACACGATAAAAGGGCAAGCTAGATCAACGGACTATGATACAATACGTAATGGAGACGTCTGCTGATGTCATCGGTAACCAAACACCGCGTAGCTAGTCGAAACGACAAACATTGAAGAAAAATAGTAAAATGATCGTTGAACACTCACGTGTAATCATCATCGATATCGGAGTCATCACTACTCCAGGTGTCAACGATGTCAGCGGGAGACCTGAAAGGTAATATAACGAACGTAAACATAGACAACCGTGAGTGATACATAACGAACGTAAGAGTATGATATGATAGAGGTGAGACGTCACAGGTAGTTTATGTGAAGAACACTGTGATTATGTATGATATGTATAGGATATCTATCGAATGAAACGAAACAAAGAATATATATATATATATATATAATAATAATAATAAAAGTACTTACACAACTTCGAGATCGCGAAGACACCATTCAGCAAGGAGTTGGACCCAGGGTATTGACGACATTGTGAATGAGATGAAGAATGTAACAAACGAACCGATATATATAGATAGAGCATACGTATGCAGACACACTATGAAGACAACTTGTGGAACACACGGTAGAGTGGAAATATACCGGGGTATGAAAAGCACCCAGGGACGTATCTAGGGACGTCACCTGGACGATGCCTGATTAACAACGTGATTATATGGAAGTGGTAAAGTACAAACCGATATCAGTCATATGACGGAGGGAACCAGCTGCTGCTGCTGATAAGCGCGTGATGCCAATTAGACGACAATGCCCCTTATCAGAACGCTAACAATACAGTCAGAAGAAAAGAACTCTGTGAGTGCTCAGCGATGAAACATATGGTGGTCAAGAGCTTGGATATACAATTCAGGGGTGCTGGTCACTTCCTATCGAATTTCTATCCATGTGAAATACACATATGGGGCGAAGTCTTTACTTGCACAGAAGCAGCTTATCAGTTTAAAAAAGCCAGACATTTTCACGATGAGAACACAGCGAGAAAGATTCAGACCGCGCGCACTGGAATACAGGCGAAATACTGGAGTAAAAACATTCGGTGGACACCCGATCGAACCGTTGCATGGCTGTCACAACGTCGGAGCGTGATGCATGCTATACTAACCGTCAAGTTTCGTGTCTCTGAACTACGTCAACGCTTGTTGGCTACAGGTGACGCACGACTTATCGAGAATGTACCCAGTGCAGAGGGGTTTTGGGGTAAGAACTCAAACCGTAACAAACCAGGTGAGAATATACTCGGTGTGATACTTATGCAGGTGAGAGACTTCGTTAGACAGCGCTCTATACGGCTTACATAAGGCACTCATTAAAAACAGACAGCCAGCCACGCGGTGACAAAGTACGGAAGAGGGAGAGATAAGGTCACGCGCACGATAAGATGCGAACAGCCAGGGGCGCGTTATCATCAGCTAGGGGTGTCACGCGCTCGAGCCCTGGAGGGATTGAACTGTATATAAACCCACGGTAAATCTAACAAGACAAACACTCTCTCTCTCGCTGCCGTTCAAAGCTCTTCACCGATACCTACACGACAAGATGGCAACATGCAACAACGAGGAAATGCTCCTGTCGGAACTCGAACAAGTAAGTGACGGAACGTACGCATTTACTCGTCCACTGACACTAGTGACATGTGCTCTGTCCCCTGAATACGTATGTTATCCGGCGTGTCAAATATGTAGTCGGAAAGTTCGTCTTGAAATGACGAAAGGAGGGCACCATAGCGTCAGTATATGCCTGACCCACGGGCGCCAAAAGGGAAATCCCGTTTACAAGTATGCTATGGGTATGCTTTTCGCTGATCACAAGGGCCACGAAGTGTGGGCAACAGGATTTGATCAGCTAGTCCAGGGGCTCGTGGGGGGAATGACAGCAAGCAACTATATGTCGCTTAAACCGGGTGAAGAACGTTACCAGTCACTGAATGTCTTACGTGGCAAACAGACTAGGGTGACAATTAGAAAGACGACGAAGGGAGACTATCGAAATTATACCGTCATAGCACTGGAAATAATCCACTCGTAAGAACTGCCAACTGACAGCGACTCAGGTGGTGACGGGGTATAGAGAGGTTCTGGTCCTAACTCCCGTAAGAGGCGCCAACTGACAGTGACTCACTGTTAGGTGGCGCCGTCTGACGGAGTATAGAGAGAGGCTGTTCCTAACTCCTGTAAGAGGCGCCACCTGACAGTAACGAAAGAGTAGGTGACGCCCCAAGACGGAATAGAGAGAGAGAGAGAGAGAGAGAGAGAGAGAGAGAGAGAGAGAGAGAGAGAGAGAGAGAGAGAGAGAGAGAGAGAGAACCCTGTTCCTAGAGGTTGTCTACCTATTTGACATGTTCTGCCGTATGTTGTAGACGCCTCCTCGGTCATACGAGTCAGTTCTGGCAACCCCCGTGCGTGGCGTGAAACGTCGACTGTCGTTTAATGACGAGGCAAGTGCCATTTACGTGGGGTCATGTGCATGGTCTAGTGATCAGGATAACGATGATGTTGCTAACGATGGTGATTTTGATAGTGATTTCTCTGACTACGATGAGAGTCGGAGACCTAGTGAATTACAGGAGGCAGTAGAGAGAGTGAACGCAATTCAGAAACGAACGGAGTACATGATAGATGACGAGTTATTTATAGCCACTATAACCACTGCATGCATTCGTCAGGTAGCCGAAGGACTGTACCTTCGCTACGCGAACGTTCACGAAGACGTGTATAAAGTGAATCGTTCGCGTATATTTCATGCTTTTGATATGGCAGTATCCGATTTGGTGTGCGAATCGCGCGCGCCGTGGTTTGCTCGTGATGTCATATCACGAGTGAAAACGAGTCTCCGTAGTCGTGGTATAACCGTGTCGGATGAGACGGAAGACTCACCGAAGGCGCCGCAGCCCTGGTACCTACAAGACGACGAGCCGGGAAGGCAGGTCTGGTGCTCCGAGTTGATGGTGATAGCATGCGATGCTATCGTTCGGTTCGTGAGCAACGAATTGTGGCGCACTTTCGAAAGTGAGACAAACACCATCTACCTGGTACGTAGTCATCTGATTCGAGACACCGTGAAATGTGCAGTACACCATTACAGCTTTATGGTGGACACACCGAACCGGGCACGTGACATCATAACACGTGTGCAAGCCATCCTACGTGTGCGCGGTATACCTCTGTTGGATGAGGAAACACCCTGCTAATGTTGTTGTTATTGTGTTGTCAGGTCAGCGCTGCTCCCTCTAGCGGACTAGAACTCATTCAAACATCGTATGATGAGAAGCCGCTAGAGTGGGCACCTAAAAAAAGACACCGTCACCACACTCCACTACGACAGACTCTCCTGACGCATCTAAACGCCCAGCGTCACGTGACGACTCTGCAAATGTCGTGTGAGGATGCAACACCACCGCCACCGTCCGACGAGTCATTGGACATGACTTGCGATGACGATACATCCGAATACGAGACACTCCGAACGGATGATTCAACCCTCGATATAGCCACCGACGGACATATCGTGTGGTCCAAGACGGACACGACGATGCCGTGGACACATCCGGTGCTGTTTGGTGGCGTACAGGACCTGGAACTAAATATCCAGAGTTTAGCGGCGGTCCTGTTCGTCACCAAACGATGTAACCTCGATACGGCTGTGCAGACGATTTGTAGAGAACTGGCACGAAACATTGAGTCCGCTGAACACGTTGCATATATCACGGACTCACTACAGAAGCGTCTGCAGTGACGACAAGAAGAAATGCGCCCCTACGCTATAGCTGGGGTTATAGGCGCCGCTTGTCTGTCACTGTAGACGCTTAGCTTAGCTTACCTTTCTTATACTCGTTTTTTATTTTAGTTTGTAATTCAATGAATAAAGATGTATGTATGTAATCCAGGAATTCGGTGTCTGTTGTTCTTGTCATAGCTCGTTACGATCGATGAATACATATCCCTCCGTCTATATACACGCACACTCATACAAGCTCCTATGACGTCACACTAGGCTATATAGACGCGTACAAGGATCTCCTATCCTTCAGTTGTAGGTAGACGATGAAGCAGCACACGTGTCGTCACTGTGGTCTCGTGCTCGATACACACGCAGACATACAACGCCACATAGACCAAACGCATACATCAACACACGACGACGATGATCATGCTTACAGTAAACCAGCGCCACGAGTGGTGCCATCTGGCGAACCATCAAAAAGTACTAGGCACCCCTGTTCGAGATGTGGAAGAGACTTCACGAGACGTGACAACCTGCTACGTCACAACAGGAAGGGTTGTGACACCTCACAAAAAACACTACACCGATGCGAGAGATGTGCACGTGAGTTCACGAGACGTGACCACCTGCTACGTCATATCAAGACGGTGTGCAACCGCCTTACGGAAGCGAGCGAGCCACCCCTACGCAAACGAGCGAGATGCGCAGAGCGACCACGTGTGAGGACCGACGATGACGACCCGATACAACCACCGCCCCAACTCCCTTTCGCCGATACTCTATCGAGGGAACTACGAGACGTCGTCCGAGAGCACTGGATGACCATCCGAAACCACATGGCTAGAGGACCCGTGCAATCCAGGTACAATTACAGAGTATCGACACTGGACACGAGCGCCCTAGAACCGTCACTGAAGATCATGTTCCGCGAACAGACGCACGCCTTTAAGATTAATCTTAGTTATGGTTTTGTTCTAAGGAACAAGACCACGAACAGGTACAGGTATTTTCATTCGTCTTGTAACTGCTGCGGGCGTTACCTCGACGAGCCGTGTCTGATCACAAACACTGCAGACTTTGATGCGTTTCTGGAACGCATCCGAGAAACAGACGTGCTGCAGTGGGTCATCAATCAGCGTCCGGACAGTCAATGGGTGTGCGAGGTGGTCATGAATGTCACCTTCTTCGTCAATCACATCGTAGATCATCCGATAGGATGTGTGGACATCACACTACCGAGGTACATCAAACGAAACAAAGCCGTCATCGGATTGGAAAGAGACCCCGTCAACAAGACAAAGTACACCGACAATCTGTGTCTCTTCCGGTGTCTGGCTCTGCATCGTGGATGCGATCGATACCACCTGGAACCCGCCGTGAAGCTACTCTACGCGAAGTACGACTGTGACGGAGTGGCAATGAAAGACTTTGACGGGGTGGTAATGAAAGACTTTGACGGGGTGACAATGGACGATATCTATCGCGTCGAGACCACCTTTGAGACCAACGTGTGCGTCTACAAGCTCGTCGAACCGGAAGAAGAAGGCGGAAAGGTGACTGCCGAACTCGTACGCCGGTCCTTGTGTCACTATCCCGAAACGATGTACGTCAATCTTCACGAGACACACTGTTCCTACATACAAGACGTGAACATGTACTGTCACTCTTATCGATGTAGGAAGTGTGGCGACTCGCTATGGAAAGACGCCCCCCATCTAGAACGACACGAACGCGGGTGTACAGGAGGCGTGCGAAAGATTTATCCCGGTGGTGTCTATCATCCGTCGCCGACAGTCTTCCAGTGCTTGGACGACGAAAACATTCACGTTAGCGAGTGTTTGCGTTACTATCCGTATCGCGCTACCTTCGACTTCGAGTCCTGGTTCGATACGCCACAGCTTCCGTCGGACAGCGCCAAAGTCCACTGGGTGGCTCGTCACGTACCGTTGAGCGTGTCCCTGGCGAGTAACGTACCCGGATTCGAACAGGTACAATGTCTGATCACGGACGGTGACAGCAACAAGTTGGTAGCCAACATGATGGGTATCCTTCAGACGATGAGTGAAGCAGCCTACGACGCCATCGTAGACAGTTACGAGGGTACACTACTCGAAATCGGGGAGGCTATCACGACGTGGGACGAACAGGAGGCATCCGCTGCAGAAGGAGACGACAACGAGTCACGACGAAAACCGACCAATCCCTACAAAACTCTCATGGGTCAATTGTACAGTTGGCTTCATCAGTTGCCCGTCATCGGCTTCAACTCGAGCAGGTACGATCTGAACGTCGTCAAACAGTTCCTGGTACCCTACTTCCTGTCCGAAAAGACACCAACAGAGGACGGGGAGGAGGAGGAGGAGGAGGAAGAGAGGAAGGATGCAGGGACGTTTCACGTGATCAAACGCGGCAACACGTTTATGTGTCTATCGACGGACGACCTCAAATTCCTCGATATGACTCATTATATCGCCCCTGGATTATCGTACGACAAGTACCTGAAAGCGTACGGTTGTGAGGTCACGAAAGGTCACTTCCCGTACGAATACATGGACAGCTTGGAGAGACTCGACGATACCGTTCTACCTCCCAAAGAGGCCTTCTTCAGTCGACTGAAGAACGAAGGTATATCCGACGACGACTACACGCGATGTCGGAAGGTGTGGCGAGACAACGACATGGAGACTCTACGAGACTTTCTCGTCTGGTATAACAACAGGGACATCGTGCCGTTCTTGGAAGCCATCGACAAACAGTTCGACTTCTACCGACACCGCGGTATCGACATGTTCAAACAAGGGATCAGTATACCTGGTTTGACCTTGTCCTATCTGTTCACCTACGTACCGAAGAGGACGTTCTTTACACTCTTCAACGAGACGAACAAGGACGCCCACCAGCTCGTCAGAGAGAACATCGTCGGAGGACCGTCACTCATCTTCACCAGACACCACGAGAAGGGGGTCACGAAGACACGTCGTAACGACTACGGTGATGCGGCTCGAACGTGTCAGTCCATCGTCGGCTATGATGCGAATGCATTGTATCTGTGGTCGATATCGCAAGAGATGCCAACGGGATGGTACACACGACGACGGGAAGAGAAGGAGTTCCGACCCGAAGCGGCACAGCCCACAGGTCAGATGGCTGCCGAATGGCTGACGTGGGAGTCCGAAAGCACGGGACTCGCCATACGACACCAGACCAACGGTCGAGAGAAGCGCATCGGTAAACTATCGGTGGACGGTTGGTGTAGCGAAACGAAGACGGCCTATCAATTTCACGGGTGCTACTATCACGGTTGTCCGTGTACCGGTCGTGAGGTCAACGAGGTCAACGGGAAACCCATGACGCAACTACTCGCCGAAACACAAAAGAACACGGCCTATCTTCGACACTTTGTGAGTGTCGTCGAAATGTGGGAATGCGAGTGGAAGGTCGCGAGACGCGATCCGTGCGTGAAACAGTTTCTGGACGTTCGACAACGTCGTCGACACGTGCGCTGGAAAATGACGACACAACAGATCCTGACAGGGGTGCGCAACGGTAGCGTGTTCGGTATGATTCAGTGCGACATACGTGTACCGGAGGTACTGCGCGCGCACTTTGCCGAGATGCAGCCCATCTTCAAGAACATTCACCTGACCCGCGACGACCTCGGACCGTTCATGCGTCGCTACGCCGAAGAACACGACATCATGACGACTCCGCGTCGCATGCTCGTCGGAAGTTATCGTGGAGATAAGATCTTGCTCGCCACACCTCTCTTGCGATGGTACCTCGCGCACGGACTCGAGGTGACGCACGTCTACCAGGTCATCGAGTACACACCGGTCGCCTGCTTCCGACGATTCGGCGAGGCGGTGTCCACCGCACGTCGCGAAGGAGACGCCCATCCCGACAAGGCCATGATCGCGGATACCAACAAACTTATGGGCAATTCTTCCTATGGGAAATTTATCACCAATATCGATAAGCACCGGGAAGTCACCTACTGCACGGAGAAGAGCGCATCGTCCGCGATCAACAATCGTCGCTTCCGTCAACTCGACGTCGTCACCGCCGATGCGTACGAGATCGAAATGCACAAGCGCACAGTCAAATACGCTCTGCCTACGCACGTGGGATTCTTCGTGTTGCAGTGGGCCAAACTGCGCATGTTGGAGTTCTACTACGACTTCATGATCAGGTACGTGGATCGTCCGCTGTTCGAGTACTGCGAAACAGATACGGATAGCGCCTATTTGGCTCTGGCCGGAGAGTCCGTCGACGACCTCGTGACCCCGGCACTACGCGACCACTACTATCGTCACCGCTCCGAATGGCTACCGTCCGAATGTTGCGACGATCATCGGAACGACTACATACGCTGTCGCCTGGCCGGACGTCCGTGGAACGGCACCGAGGCGTGTTGCAAGGCACGCAAGGCGTACGATAAGAGAACACCTGGACTCTTCAAGGTCGAATGGTCCGGCGACTGTTTCCTGGGACTGTGCAGCAAGACCTACTATTGTTCGGGTACGGTCGATAAATACACCACCAAAGGACTGAACAAACGACTCAACGCCATCGACAAGCAGGCGTTCCTGGACGTGCTGACCAGTCGTCGTAGTGGAAGTGGAGTGAACCGTGGGTTCCGGGTCAATCACTCGTCCGTGCTGACGTACACCCAGGAACGCGCAGCGTTGACCTACTTCTATGCCAAGCGCGTGGTCAACGAGGACGGAATCACCACGGGTCCGGTGGACGTGTAACACCGAACCACTGCTGACACGATGAGGAAATGCGCCCCTACGTCAGTTGGGGTTATAGGCGCCTCTAGCTGTCACGCGGTTAGTAGGTGGGAGACACACAAAAAAAATAACACTATTTAGTCAGATACCACGCAATCGATAGTCATAGCGCAGCATGTCACGGACGGGAACGGTCGTAGCTGTAGTACTAGTGGGAATACTCGGTCTGTACGTCTTGTACGTCTTGTTCCGCGATCCCTTCCTTCATTGGTGTGACGGAGGTGTCGTAGTATCTAACAGCACAGCAGACAACGTGTCGAACAGCGACTACTACTAGATGGACACGCGATGGAAACACCCCTTCACCTGTATCGTCGCGGGTCCGACGGGATGCGGTAAGAGCACGTTCGTGATGCGTCTGCTACGTCACGCCGCGACGATTATCGATCCGCCTCCAGAGAAGATCACGTGGTGTTACGGCGTATGGCAGAGTGCCTACGTCGACAACGACCTGGTACGCTTCGAGGAAGGCTTGCCGAGCGGTGCGTTCGATGCGTCGACGCGTAACCTCGTGGTCATCGACGATCTGATGACGGAAACGGACGAACGGGTCACGACCTTGTTCACGAAAAAGAGTCATCACCAGAACACGTCCGTACTGTATCTCGTGCAGAACCTGTTTCCGAAGAACAAGGAGAGTCGCACGATCAGTCTGAACACACACTACATGGTAATCTTCAAGAATCCTCGCGATGCGTCACAGATCGGCCACTTGGCGCGACAGATGTATCCGGGACGCCTGAAGTATGTACAGGAAGCGTTCCGAGACGCCACGACGCCTCCGTACGGTTATCTCCTCGTCGATCTGAAACAGGGCACGCCCGACGATATGCGTCTGCGCACGGGTGTCCTTCCGGACGACGGTGTCCAGTACGTGTACCAACCCAAAGTATAAGACGTCCGCGCGCACGCCTCGTCCCTTCAGTCGCAGTATGATCGTGAAGACAACAGCATGTCCGAACTCGTGAAGAAACACCTCCTCTGCATACAGACGCTGAACAGATACAAGAGCACGAAATTGAGACGGGCTATCATCAGAAACGCCGACGCCGATCTGTTGTGTGCACTAGCCGAGTGTGCCTACAACATATTGAAGAAGAACGTGCCCTTGACCGAAGCGCAGAGACGCGCTCTGAGTGTGTACAAAACAAACCTACGCGCTTTGGCAAAGAGAGACGCGCCGGCTGCGAGGAGACGTCGCATCTTGCTACGCGGTAACAACCAGGGCGGCGGGGGACAGACCGGTGGTTTCCTGTCGGCGCTGCTGGCACCTTTGGCTGGTGCGGTCTTTCTACCCTTGCTAAAACAGATCCTACTCAAGTAGACGACGATGGAACACACACGGAAAATGGCTTTGGTAGATCCACGACTGTTGGATAGTCTACGCGCACCTGCACCGACGGATACCCTAGGTCGCAAAGTACAGGTGCTCGACGACGAAATGAAAGTCATACTCGACAGACAAGATCTCGCCGACGGTGACAAGGTCGTCATGTATAATCAAGTGTTGCAACGTCACAACGCGTTGGCCGATCGACGCGTGCGCGAACCAGTGCGCGTGATGACGGTCAACAAGGATACGTCCCCGGGGGCGGCGGCGGCGACAGGTATGGAAGCGGCGGTGGCGACAGGTATGGAAGCGGACGTCGTCGACAGCGTTCCCAAGGCACTGCGGACCAAAGCTAGACTACTGATGGAACGTCTGAAACGAGACGTCGTGTGGAATGCACGTGGAGAGCTCATGCACAAAGGTGTGGCGGTACCCGGAAGTAACGTGGTGGACCTCGTGAACGATCTGTTGCGTCAACGCAAGACCGTCGCCAGTCCAACGGGGTGGCAGGTGTTTACACGTCAACTCGGCACCATGAACCTAACATTCAACGGGAACAAAGGAGGAGTGCCGTAGCAGGAGCGGCCACACGGTCGGTCGGTAGAGCGCGTCGATCGCTACAGTGGACACCCCTCACGCGGAGCCCAATGAGTCCGTCCACTCTACCTACGCCACCGGCCTCGACTAGTAAGGGATGGGAGGATCTCAGATAAAAGAGGCGCACCGTCTCGATTCGCCGACATAATGTGCGATTCACAGGATAGTCTACGTCGTCTGTGTACCGGTGTCGCTTACGCCGCACTTCCCATCGTGTGTGGCGTTATCGGTGATTATATCATACGATCATGGTGCGACGACGGAAACAGCTGGAGGACGTCTACTTCGATCCCGCCAAGGTGGGAAGTTACGGAGGAATCGCGTCTTTGCGATACAACGTGCCACGCGTACCGAGAAAGATGGTCGAACAATGGCTATCGGAACAGAACGCCTATACTCTACACAAACCGGTCAGAGTTCGTTTCAAGCGACGACGCACGGTCGTCGGAGGACGGGATCAACAGTGGCAAGCCGATCTCGTTGACGTGACCAGTCTGAAAAAAGAAAACGACGGTACGACGTTCCTGCTCACGGTGATCGACGTCTTCTCGAAAGTCGCCCGATGCGTTCCACTGAAGACCAAGTCGGCGACGTCTGTGTCGAAGGCGCTGAACGGACTCTTCACCGACGTACAGCCGTTGTTTTTGCAGACCGATAGAGGTCTGGAATTCTATAACCGTAGCGTTCGAGGTGTATTGGACAGGTACGGTATCCAGCACTTCTCCACCTCTAACGAGGAGATCAAGGCGAGCATCGTGGAACGTTTCAATCGCACGCTGATGACGCGGCTGTGGCGATACCTGACACACAAAGAATCGTGGCGATACATCGATATCCTTCCGGATCTGGTGCGCACGTACAACGACAAGCCCCATCGTAGTATCGGGATGCCACCGTCGCAGGTGGATGCGACTAATCAGGAAGAGGTATGGCAGCGTCTGTACGGTGGTCATCACGGCAAGGGTGTACCCAAGTACCACGTGGGGGATCGCGTGCGTATCAGCAAGGTCAAGAGACGATTCGCCAAAGGCTACACGGTGAATTGGACAGAGGAACTATTCACGATACGTGAGGTGCATCCGTCCGATCCGCCCGTCTATCGACTAACGGACGATCTCGGAGAGATACTGGACGGTACCTTCTACGAACCGGAGTTGCAGAAGGTGACGGTTCCGGTCGATAAACTGTACCGCGTGGAATCGATAGTACAGCGTCGCAAGGTAGGCAGGCGACGGGAGGTGTTGGTGAAATGGTTCGGATACCCTTCGAAATTCAACAGCTGGATCGATGCCAAGGCTCTCGTCGGCTTATAAAGACTGGTCACGTGCTCATCGTGATATCAGTCGTCCACGCATGGCAGACGAGACGACATCACGGATTACCGTTAGTGACGACGAAGAAGAAGAAGACGACGTCGACGCTACTCCACCGATAAAGAAAGAGAGGACTCCGTGGCATATATTTGGTACCGCGTGTCCCAAAGAGGAGATAGTCTTTCTGTGTCAAGTCGTCGTCTTGTACACGGTCATCTTGGTCAGCATCTACAACCTGACGTTCGGTCACCACGTCAATCCGACTCTTTGGACGGCCCTGTTGAGTAGTTCGTTGGGTTACCTGCTACCCAGTCCGACGTTGAAACAACAACATGGCGACGAGTGATTTCTATCTCACGTTGCCCAGCAATGCTTCCGTGGATACGCACCCCGACAACACGCTGACCCACTACGTCACGACGCTACCGAAACGTATCCTACTACGGGGACAATGGGAGTGCGGACTGGTGGAGGTACAGTACCCACACAGTTGGTACAACATCGTAGGCAACGAAGCGGGGTTCGCCGTGTCACTACCGATAGATGAAGATCGAGACCCGCGATCCCAGCACACGGAGTTTATCCGAATCGGAACCGGACACTATAAAGATCCGTGGTCACTGATACTCGTCATTAACGCTGCTCTACGTCGCGTGGTGGGAGAGGGCCGAGTGAAACTGAGCTACAGCGTCATCACACGTAATGTATCGGTGCACATGGCACCGAATACCGTCTTCCGCGCCGCTATGCTGACCACCGTTCTCGGCTTTCGTACCGCCACGCTGGAGGCTCTCCCAAAGGACCCCTCGGCACCCGAGTTCAAGGTGCGTATCGTGGAAGGTGACACCGTGGTCACCATGGAACGGGAATCGCTCTACATCTACACGGACGTCGTGGAACCACGAGTTGTCGGTGACAGTCTCGTACCGCTGCTGCGCATCGTTTCGGTGAGCGGTCGCCATGGTGACGCCGTGTCGAAGACCTTCGATAAGACTCACTACGTACCCGTGCTCTGCAAAGAGTTTGGTACGATCGAGATAGATATAAGAGACGACACGGGACACCGCGTGCCATTCGAAGTCGGCAAGGTGACAGTGACACTTCATTTCCAACGACAACGGACGCCACTGTTCTAGAGAGAGAGAGAGATGAATTACAACGATTACTACGCTCGTCAAGCGGGTGGTGCGCTTCCTTATTTCGCGGGTGCCCGATACCAACGAGGACACGGACTGGGAAGTCTATTCGGAGGTCTACTGCGTAGCGTCATGCCACTCGTCAAGAGAGGTGCCGTGGCGTTGGGAAAGAGAGCTCTGTCGACCGGCGCACGTATAGCCGACGACGTCCTGGCGGGACAGAACATCAGAACGGCCGCCAAACGTCGCGCCACCGCTGCAGGTAGAGCAATGATAAGCGACCTCTTGACCCCCGGTGTGCATAAGCGTATAAGACGCACACCCGCCGCGAGACGAGTCAGTACAGCCGCGAGACGTCGAAGGAAGCAGAGACCGAAGGTACGTCGTGAACCGGATATATTCGACGATGGCGTTCGTTCATAAACTATCATGCGAGGGACTCAAGAGCGAACTCGATATCTTCACCGTGCCTCCGACTCAGACCAGCATCGTCGACAGTCGCACGGTCCACTACCAACCGATGTCCTCGCTCGACTCGGGTGGTCCGATCGAATTCATCGTACCCGGCTCGGGAGACGATTACCAGGATCTCGCTAGCATGACGCTAAACATTCAGGCGAAGGTGACGCGTGCCGACGGAAGCGATCTCGACGCCGCCGATCCCGTTGCTCCCGTGAATAACTGGCTCCATTCGCTGTTCAGTCAGGTCGACCTCTACCTGAACGGAACGCTCGTGACTTCCTCAACCAACACGTACCCGTACCGCGCCTACATAGAGACGCTGCTCAGTTACGGCAACGATGCTAAGGAGACGTATCTGACGAGTCAGATGTGGTACAAGGACACGGCTAATCGTATGGACGCCGTCGTCATTGACGGTGACGATCCGACAGCCAACGCGGGGTTCGTCGCTAGACTCCTCATCAACGGTGTCGAGGCCAAGATACGTGCGGTGCGCAGTAAGGATGCGTTCGCACTCATAGCCGGCGGCGGTAACCCCGGCTACAAGATACAGATCGTCAACGCTACACTATTCGTCAGGAAGGTCACCCTGAATCCAGGCGTACAGGTGGCGCACATCAACGCCCTCGAAAAGACCACCGCCAAGTATCCGGTGCGACCCGTCGAATGCAAGGTCTACTCCATTCCCACAGGTGCCCGATCACATACGCACGAGAACCTCTTTCTCGGTGTTCTTCCGAAACGTCTCGTGCTGGCCTGCATCGATAACGACGCCTACAACGGACGCTACGACAGAAATCCCTTTCACGCTAAAAACAACAACATCAACTTCCTCGCCGTGTACATCGACGGACGACAGATACCCGCCAAACCTTTCCAGCCCGACTTCGAGAACGATCTCTTTGTCAGGTGCTACCATAACCTGTTCACCTCGACGGGTAAGGCGTGGCAGGACGAAGGCAACGGCTTGACTCGTTACGACTTCCGACACGGCTACACCTTCTTCGCCGTGGACCTCACCCCCGATGCATGCGACGACTGCTGCTTCCATCTGGTACATAAGGGCAACGTGCGCATCGAGATTCATTTCCTCAACGCGCTGACAACCACTGTGAACGTCGTCGCCTACGCCGAATTCGAGAAGGTGCTGGAGATCGACAGGAGTCGTAACGTCATCTACGACAACTGATGGAAACCCTACAGCTTGTCCGCCTACTCACCCGCGATACGCACGCCCGTGTCGTCATGCGTGGTATCGTACCCAAAGACGTACTCCTCGAACTCCGGATAGACGCTTACCCCGTCGCCTTCGTGTGCAACACACACGACGCGGACAAACCTGGTGAACATTGGATAGCGATCTACGTAGACACCGACGGTTGCGGCGAATACTTCTGCTCGTACGGTCTGCCGCCGCAACACGTCGAGTTTTGTCGCTTCTTGAATAAACATTGTGTAACGTGGACTCATAATTCTAAGAGACTACAGAGTCCCGTGTCTAACGTTTGTGGACAATACTGTGTTGCTTATCTCATGTTTCGATGTCGTGGAGTTGTCATGAAGGATTTCGTAAAAGGTTTCGGCACTGATCTGATAGCAAACGATTGCCGTGTATTCGATTGGCTTAAACAACTGCAATAACCGTGTTTCATTAACGAGCAGGTGTTATCATCATCATCATCATCGTCATTAACGATTCGAGCCTATGGCGCGGTGGTCACACACCCGTAAGCTCACGGCCTCTGACGCGGTGTTCACTCACCCGTAAGTCGTATACCATCATCATCATCCCACGAGCCGCTGGCGTGGTCGTATTGATCCCTAAGCTCACGACCTCTGTCGCGGTGTTCACTCACCCACAAGTCTTGATGCACTTCGTTTAATAAAACACGGTTTCATATTATACGCTTGTATCTTTCATCAATAAAACACGTGTGCACTCGTATACTCTTGTGTTTCGTTAGTTCTTTCATACACGCGCATTCATACACACCTTCCCTCCCGTACACGTACATTCATACAATAACACCACTCCCCGTTAGGAGGCGTCACCTCTGACGTACCCGCCAGGGGGCGCCTCTCGTTATACATACGGTCACGTGACTACGCACTTTGCTCAGGGGGGCGGCTTTCGAAACCTCCCTAATATCAACCAAAAACTCCTCCGAACCCCCCCTGGATACCCCTTCAAACATACCTATATACTACTGTCGTTAGTGCTCCAGTAGCACGGACCTCGACATCAACCTCAACCGGACTGCGGCAGAAAATAAGCTAGTATACATTCGATAGATGCTGTATCAAAACGTGATAATTTCCCATAATTTCTCTGTTACTCATGTTTTGCTTGTTTCTGCATAATGTGGGTGTTATCTGCGCAAAAATCCGATAAACAGTTATGCTTACCCGAGTATAATGTATACACATGCACGCGCAGAGAACCACACAAAGACCGTTGACGTCACACACACAGTCAACATGCCAGATTCCGAGGTGAGTGGATTCAAGCAATGGCATTGTAAATAAGCAATTTGTAGACATATGTACACCTGTATATTGGCAGCTTTTTATAAGTATAGGAAGCGTATGAATTGTTTATTTATTCTGTTTTCCAATGCCGTCAGCCGAGGAACGTTTCGACTAATTAGAATTATAACGTTCTCCGACGGCTGCAGTCTGTGTAAGCTGGGACTGGGTTTGTCGGTCCTCTACTACTAGGCAAATTAGTAGATGCTCTACTCGGTCTCGCCTTTCTAGTTACTAAAACTGCATTACCCAGTATTTGACATGCAGTGAATGAAAATGCACACTAAAATATAAGTATATGCAACCATAGCAAGAGGACTAACCAGGTCGTGGTTGTTATTTTATTACCTAAATCTGGGACTTGGGGCAAATTTCGGATTGGGTCTGTGAATCTACGGGTCTTCCTTTTCCAAATTCCAGTCAGCAGTTTTTTTTTAAAGTTCCCCGTTTCCCCACATATTTGAACCGAAACATGAAAATGTGAGATTCGTACGTTCACATACTGTTTCTAATACTTCAGCTACGATTGTCAGTAATTAAGTAAACCTGGCTGGCATGCCATCATTCAATGTAAAGGTTTTAGGTTTGTTAAAATGTACACAATACCGTGTCGCCACGGGATTTTGCGATGCACGAATTTTGGACACCAGCAGTTTTTATCCATGAATATATATTTTTAATCTAATAATAGATCAAATCTAGTTGCGATGCTTCATGTGAATAGAGGCTTTGCATGTGACGTCATTTTATTTTAAAAATACTCGCAAAAAGCATACAAATTAAGCATTTATTGTTGAAATGTTACTTTACCATTACTGTACAATTTTCGGGAGAATGGCCCATATGTATAATTATATACAACATTAATCATTAGAGCACGAATAAAGGAAAACATACAGTGCATTCTGAATAAGGTTGAACCTCCAAGGACCCCCGACCATACTGATGAGTGAAATTACTTATAACTAGAAAGTTATCAGAGGGTCCCCTTATTTTGACCTTTGCCCAGGACTGAGGAAAAGATTGACTTAACTTAGCGAGAATAAACTTATGTGAGTTCAAGTTATCTGGAGTGCACTGAGAGCACTGAGAGCACTGCATATGACCAATGTATACAGGTAAGTATGTAAAAGGAAATTAAAAGTTGGCCAAAGAATGGATTGGTATTTTAGTATGACTGAATCAGCATAACAAGGTTCTCTTGTATTTATTTTTTCATTTAGCCAGCTGTTCACTTGGTGATAAGTCCCATAATCTAATATCTAAACTGAATTAATCTGCAGAGTGTTGAATTAGTTAAGTCATATGTAGGCTCAATTTGTTGAATTCAACTTTGTTTATTTGCAAGAACATTGGAAATAGCCGAGGGTATGGAAAGAGCAATTTGAAGAGCTCTACTCAATAAACCCATTAATTGGACAAGATGCATGGTGCCTGATTTTGTTCTGCCCCATCCTGTTCTGCGCGACATCTACTGGGAAGTACATCTTGTTTGAAATGGGTGTGTGCATCTGATAGCTTTGTGTATCAAATTGCATAGCAGTGCTATTAATTGGACACAGTGTTACCTGACACAGTAGTGAAGAAGATGTCTGATTTTGTTCTGCCACATTAGTTCCATGTGGCTTCTGCTGGGAATATGTACATCATTATATGTTTCAAATGTATTTGTACAATCGATCGATTTGTGCATCCAAATGCACAATATCCCGTCATTATGTTACAAAATAGGAGTACATAATAAAATGTGTGCTTTCTTATGCACAATCTATGGATTTTGATCTATAACATGTTATTCAATATTTGTTGAAACAAGTTTTTGTTAAGTGAACTATACTGGGAATAGTATATAAAAAGGTGTTAACAAAGTTGCTTTTACAATAATTTAGACAATTCATAAAATATAACATGTTTTAGGGATCTTCGTGAGTTAAATACAATAATGATGACTGAAAACAGTATTTTAACACATGCGTTACTTTTAAAGGGTTTGTAATTTTATAACTTTATTTCCATCATACAATGGCCATTTTCAAACTAAAATTATACATTATGTAGATAGGAAAGTACATAACCACTTGTGCTATTTTAATATTGTGCATTACTTCATGTGATGTGTAATGTTGTATTTATACTGCTTATGGAAATAGCAGCTGGGTTTATGGTGCAAACAAAATGGTTTCATTATTGAATGTGTCTCGGCTTCAAAAAATTTCTGTTATCTTAACGTTTCATTAAAACTAAACATTAAAATGTATAGCCAGATGCACCTAGTGTGAAAGGAACATTATAGTACCATATGTGAGATTTCGTATGTTTTTAAATTCCAACAAAAACAATGCCAATCAGTCAATATGTCATCGGCGGCTTCGTGCGTGGAGAGCTGGTGTTTTATTTTTAAAATCAATCCGTCTGTCCTGAGCTGTCGCTATTTTCATTTTCCGATTATTCCATATATTTTCCTTCTTTTCCTTGCTGAATCTGTTACATAAGCAGCAGCTGGTCCACGTTTCATTTTGATAATTTTATCGGTAACGACTCATTCGAATGGCGGTGGATAATCTGGCGTAGCTAATCGAAGTCTGACGGACAGTCCCGAATATTCATGAGCATGCCCTTTACGGATCGTGAAGGTGGGGCCGAAGTGGAAACTGCGCGTGCGCGCAGTTAATTTTTCGATATATTGTCAGGTTCATTGATGATTAATAAGACATAATTCTAATGAAATAAAGGCATATAATTAATTAAAAATCATATTAACAGGGTTATTTAATAATTGCATACTTTACAAAGATATTAAAATTCCAAAAGAATCGATTTAAAACGCGCAAAGCAATTCGTTACTTTACGTGCTACCTCGTGTCAACCGACTAAACATGGACCTGGGCGGAAGACGCAAACATAAACCGCCGTTTCACGATCGTTGTCTGGCCGTCCGCTAAGCGCATGGAAGACATGTTGCTAATTAAATGTAGTTGCCACATCATTAAAACGTGCACATATTTCGGTTTCGAACACAAACCTCGAAGGAATAAAAACAGCCTAGGTTACACTGGCTGAAACTGATATAGTCCCCGTTTCGTAGTTCTACAAAATTCCGTTGGATGGCGTCATATATAGCGTTAGCTAAAAACATTATGGTTTAACACAATTATTAGTGAAACAGCAAACAGTGATTTGAATATTCACAATTGTTAATATATCATTGCTTGTATAATTTACATTTATTAACTTATATATTAAGCACTTTTGAATTAGAAACAAAGAGTCACTTATACGTAATTGTGTGACATGAATAAAACAGTATTACTTAGTTACAATTATCATAATATTGTGATATTTTATATATTTCACAGATTGTATTATTTTTTGCAAAGCTAAGTTTCAAATAAAATGTTTCTTTTCTGAACAGACATAGTGTTCTTTAGCCAGTCCGCCATTTTTTTTAAAGAAAAATCCGCAATTTGACACAAAAGATGCGTCATTAGAAACGGAATTTGCCTTTTTCTGAAACGGAAAATTTTGAAACGGAATTGAAACGGAATTTGCTTTTTTAACGGAAAATCAGTATCCCTGTACATATATATTAATACCCTACCTTTACTTGGGGCATTATGTCTGTATCTCCTCGCAGATTTCGAGGTCCACTTTCCTCCATTTTATGTTTATTTGCTTCTTGGGATTATTGATCTCTGATCTACGAATTGGCGATGTATTAAAAAACACTAAAGTAGTTACAGTTACTAATTAACGTCTTTGTGATATATGTTTTTGTAACTATCGGTGAAATGTGAAGAAAATAAGAGCTGATCTGATTTAAGTTTAAGATCAAAATACTGTATTAGTGAAAACTGGTCCTCTGTTAAGGTAACTAGTGATAAACTAGTTGTACTTACTAGGCAGTTTTATTTGATACGTATAAAACTAAATGGTTTGTTTGTTTACAGTTCAAACGAAGATTACAACTAGAAGACATTCCTTCTTAAGGTAATCGACAGTCTGGAAACGGTTCATTAGGAGGAGGTGAAAAAAAGTTAAGATGGAGACAAATCTAGGGGTGGTAAGTTTTTGGAAGGTTTTTCCTTACTTTTGAGTCTATTTGAAGTAAACAAGTGTTGTGGCGATATTTTACTTTCTACCGTACTTTCATGAAAACGACAACACGTAGCTATATAGCTTCACCTCATATATCTAGTATACATATACAATTGCTACATTTTCATAAATTACTCTTGTAACGACTAAAATTAAAAACACTAAACATGTGTTTGCATTACACAGAAGTATCGTGTGAGCATTATCAAAACTCCGCCTGGTGGCGCCACAATAACTGCCAATACTCATTTTAATGAGAACATTAGAAGTTAATGATGTGACTGACTGATATAATCTAGTGCCCTGGACTTGCTAGGCTTTGAGCTCAGGCCCGGACTGAACCCCGTGTTTCAGGCCGCTACTGAATCTTTCGGGCTGGGCAAAACACACATATGAATTAGCTTAATATATTTAATTGCCAATTTAGTAAAACAGTGAACTAGTGGCTGCTGTGAATGTGTTTCAGGAACGAAAGAAAGGAAAACAAATCAGCCATGGTGGGAAGACAAAACTTGGCAACAGCGGCAACACCTGCAGAGGTGGATCTGCAGGAATAGATCCAGCCAGTGCCCAGAGCAAATCGTCGTCACAGAGATTGCCGTAGCGCAGTAGCATATCAATGTCGTGTAGGTCTTGAATATCCCGTAGATTTATATTTGCTGCGGCCATTTTGTTGCAAGATACCTTGTTAAGATATCAAATGATGAGTGTGTATGTTTGTGTGTGTGTGTGTGTGTGTGTGTGTGTGTGTGTGTGTGTGTGTGTGTGTTTGTGTGTGTGTGTGTGTTTGTGTGTGTGTTTGTGTGTGTGTGTGTGTGTGTGTGTGTGTGTGTGTGTGTGTGTGTGTGTGTGTGTGTGTGTGTTTGTTTGTGTGCGTGCGTGCGAGTGTGTGTGTGTGTGTGTGTGTGTGTGTGTGTGTGTGTGTGTGTGTGTGTGTGTGTGTGTGTGTGTGTGTGTGTGTGTGTGTGTGTGTGTGTGTGTGTGTGTGTGTGTGTGTGTGTGTGTGTGTGTGTGTGTGTGTGTGAGGTAAAGTATTGTTGAATCCTCTACCCATTTTCAAATATTCTTTTTACTCGTAACGTGTAAGAAAAAAGAAATTCCAGCAAAACAGTGCTTTGTCTCTTCATGTGCCATATGTTAAATCATTTGGTAACACTTCTGTTTGCTATACATGTATACAGGCTTAGATTGAATTGCCATATAGCATATAAGGTGCTCAGTACAAGAATTAGCTTAAATGTGTAGTGGAACAGGATTTCTATAAAAGTGTTTATTTATAACTGATATTATGTATATCTAGTAGTAGGTTTGCAAATTACTTAATACTCAGGAGGTAATATATCTCCCATTTTAGTATAATTAGAATAATAGCTAGTATGCATTTATTTTTATTATAATGTTATGTATTATTGTTGTTTTAGTCTTAGTTAGCCAGTTTTGTTCTTCTTATTTTGTAACCCATCAACCATCATCTACCCTGGTAGATGAGGCTCGTCAGTCCGGGAGGACAATTCATCTAAGAGACGGAAAACTCTTATTTAAAACCTGGGCAGCTGGGTCACATCAGCCTTGGAAGGTAGCTCAACTACGAGAAGGATAACTCCGAATTTAAACATCCGCTGCCTTGCGGCTACACCCACCTATAGAAAAGGATTCGGGAGTAAACCCTGAGGAATAAGCTTGAGTCTTAAAGACTGTTCGACTTTGACTTTAACGTTCTTCTGACAACTCCTGCGACGCCGCTGGTGCCAAACTGTATCAGCTCTGGTCGTTCCTTTGGATCCAACAGCTGCGTGGAGAGGGGGAACCCGCTGCATGGGCAACAGCTCGTTCTTCATAATTATTATCTTGCCCAGGCTTGCGCCCTGGAGAGGACACTTCAGCTTCGCCTCACAGCGTTGGCACAACACTGGAAGCATCAGTCACCGGTTATAAGTCACTCCGCTAGATGGGCACCAGGTGGAGAGGTGTTCTGTGAAACCAGCTCAGGGCAGGCGGAGAACAGCTGCGGATCCTGGCTGAAGACAACCCTCTAGCCACCAAGAGACGACCTACAGATGTGGGCATTGCAGCAGAGACTGCCACTTCCGCATCGGTCTCATCAGCCACAGCCGACGCTGTCCCATACGCAACAACGCCAACTAGGGCGCATCACCCATGATCGACTCCTGACCGACGGAGACCTACTATTAATACTACTCTTATCGCGTACCGTAGTCAAGGCGAGGGCTATGCTGAGACAGGTCTTACAACATAGTGTTTTGTTGATGCATTAAACACAACAGCAATTAAAATGAGGCGACTAATCAGTCAGAAACAGTTGTATGTACAATGCTGTCATATTGTTTAATTTGATTCGTCCATAATTTGAACATAAAATAGAGGGGGATTGGCTAACTGTTTAGATGTTTTTAAATAAACATTTTAATAATGCTTAACTATATAATAAATGTCAGTTTTATTTTAGTATTAATGTAATTTATATGTTATTATTCTAGTGTATTATTTTGCTTGTTTGATGTTAGTCAGTGTTAGTAGTTAGTCAATGTTAATGAGTTAGTTAGTTAACGTTAAACACTGTAAATTTATGATTATCACTTATCAAGTCATATTTAATACATAGTTATTGATATATTGTAACTTTGTATTAAAACCATACATTTAACAACAGGGTGGCTGTTATGTTAGCGTCATGCAAAAAGCCTTAATGAGAGTCTCCCTGACCATGCATTTCTTTATATTTATTTGTTGTATATAATATGTATTTTATGGTTGAATACATGATTATGATTCTAATTCTTACCGATCGAGCAAGCCAGATGGGAATGTACCTATCCGATCTACACTGAACCGATCGCATTCACACAAAAAGCGGTGACGTAGTAGGAGCAGCGCGATCGAGATAGGGATACGTTTCGACATCGGGGCGCTTGCAAACACTCTCTAGTACCATTGTCTGGAGTCTATTCCTTGTTTCTCAGGTTTCATTTTATAACGTCTTTGTATTTTAGTTTGGGCGGCCTTTGTTCCTAAGTCCTTCTGATAGTTGGAAAAATGGACTTGTTTTGGAAGTTGTTGCTGTTGTTCTCCTCATCATTCCCTGTCTTCGGGATGAGGCTGGCTTGGATACGTCAACATTTTCTTTCCTTTCTCTTCCTTCTCAATGCGCTTGCACTACTTTCTCTACCACCCTTCTCGATTCTCCTCGGTCTTTTGCTCTTTTCTTCCATTCCCCTTTCCACCCCTCCAGGTCTCACTTCACGCAATCTTCCCACTTCAGTCCTGGTCGACTTCGTCTTCTTTTTCCCTCCACTCTCCGGGCATCTGCTTTCTTTGCCATCCGTTCTTCTCCCATTCGATCCACATGTCCTGCCCAGTTCAACCGACGTCTCGCAAACTTCTTCTTGAAACTTTCTTTCACACCAACATCCTCCCTCAGTTCCTCCACGCTTCGCTTATATATTCTCTTTACCCCCATAATTCTCCTGACCCAATTGTTTTCACACAGTTGTACCCTCTCCTGTTGTTTCTCTGTCATTGCTATAGTTTCTAGGCCATACAGGTAGACTGGTGTCACACATGCGCATAGTACCTTTCCCTTGAGTTTTCGCGTTATGTGCGTGTCTCCCATCACATCTTCTACTTTCCTCCATGCATTCGGCCCCGCTTGTATTCTCCTGCGAATTTATGTCTCTGAGGAGCCATCCTCCCATACCGCTCCGCCTAGGTATACACAACTGTCTCTTTGTTTTAGTTTCTTCCCCTCCAGGTGTATTTCCAGTTTTTTCTTTGTTGCCCAACCCACAGCACCTCTGTCTTTTCCAGGTTAACTTTTAGTCCGTGTTTGCTGAAGATATCCTTCTACTCTATATGTTGTTCTTGTAAATTCGCTTCCCTGTCCGCTACCACCGCTGGATCGTCTGCATACAGTAGTCTTTGGAGAATATCTTTCGTTCTGGTCTTTCTACTTATCAATTCCATCACTGCAATAAACAGCAGTGGGCTCAGGGCACTCCCCTGTCTAAAGTCAACGTTCACTTTGAATTCTTCTGAGATTTCAGGTCCACAAGGTCTTAATTAGTAAATAAACAAAAACAGCAACCCATTGGCGTGATGATTGTGAGAGTAGTGACAGAATGAACTGGGTACGGTAGTCTTTTATCAGATATTACCTGGTGAGAATATTGACAATCTTTTATTATAATCTTAATCAATCGTGAAGCGACAGTATAAACCGTGCGTCATGTAACGTAAGATACGTTTTCTCAGACAACCACAATTGCTCGTCATAGCAATGGTTTAGTTAGGATAATATTGTATCTAAACTGAGTGTGCATTACGCTGGTATTCAACTATATGTGTTTCCGGATTGTCAATATTTGGGATGTTTTTAAGACAGATTGCTGGTAAAACACATATAACTATTTACTAAAACGTGTACCAAATAAATGTATTTATATAAATTATACGAACATCAAATCGAAACAGCAACGTCACCCCTTTGTCAACTCGGCACACGCCATGTCATCCCCCTGTAAACTCGTCAACCCCCACACCAACCCTATGTCAACTCGTCGCACACTACGTCATCCCCCTGTCAACTCACCACACCCCACGTCTTCCCCTGTCAACTCATCACACCCACGTCTTCTCCTGTCAACTGGTCACACACCACGTTATCCCCGTGTCAACTCATAACACCCTACGTCACCCCCTTCAACTCATCACACCCCACGTCATCCAACTGTCAACTCATAACACCCTACGTCACATCCTGTCAACTAATGACACCCCACGTCATCCCTCTGTCAACTCATTATACCACATGTCATCTCTTTCTCAACTCGTCACACCTCGTGTCACCACTATGTCAACTATTCACATGCCGTTTCATCCCAGTGTCAACTCGTTATGCACGTGTAATATTGCTGTCAACAATACACAACGTCGTCACTCTGTCCATTCTTCCCAAACCACGTCAATACTCTGTTAACTCGTCCAACACCACGTCATCCCCATGAACACTCGTCCAACACCACGTCATTCCTATGCAAACTAGTCATACGCCACGCTTGGCCTCTCTCAGTATTACTTCATCACTCAGTCAACTCGTCACATACCACATCATCCATTTTCACACCGTTATCAGTCGAACATCTCTCTGTCAACTCGTCATACTAAACGTCATCCCTCGCTTAGCTCGTCACAAAGTATACCGTTCCACCGCTAGCCAGACCACATCACGTTGTCCCAACTCGGTCCAACCCACTAATTCCAGCCGCCAAATCGTCGTGCAATCTATCGGTATTCCCTGGGTTTTGCACTTCGTTTTTTCGCTTCGATATTTGGACAATTACAATTCGACAGTGACGCGTTTTTGTTCTATTTCAACTGTGACAGACGGGCATATGTTATGGCTACATCAAAAATATCAAGCGTTGTGGAAATCATTTATATAATACATGATCGAGGCATACATCATGCACGACAAATATCAGGTGGTGCAGGCGGTGTTGTTGTTCTTCTTCTTATTATTTTTCTTTTCTTTTTTATATCTGATTTTGCGTTTGATATTAAAGTGATGGTGGTTGTTATTGTATTAAGGGTGGGGATGATGGCGGTGGGTGATCGTGGTGGTTGGTGGTGGTCGGTAGTCGTGATGGGTGGTCGTGGTGGGTGGTCGTGATGGGTAGTTGCGGTGGGTGGTCGTGGTGAGTGGTCGGTGTGGGTGGTCGAGGTAGGTGGTCTTGGTGGGTGGTCGTGGTGATTGGTTGTGATGGGTAGTCCCGGTGGGTAGACCACCCACCGGGTGGGCGTAATTGATGTGATAGTGGCGATTAATGCGCATTACATTATTAATACTGCAGACGCAGAATACAACAACAACAACAACCTGGAGTATATTTTGAATTACATGGTTTATCTGATAGCATTGATATAACGAAACGTAAGCTTCTTGCTGCGCCGTCATGTCCAGCGTGACCGGCGACGGTATTAAATGCCGATATTGTAGTCGCCGTCGCCAATTGAATAGTCGCCGTTCGCTGAGATGTCGTTTTCATTATTTACACGGATGGGCTCGCATATCAGGATGCAGTCATCCAGGTTGTTGAACCTGTTTTTGTTTCCACCGCAGCCACTGTAGATAAACTCGTCGCACATGCCCTTATTTGCATTGTAGTACCACATGTGGTATTTCTTCTTACACCTTCCAGCATCGTCCTGTAGTTTGCAAATCTTATTCTCTGCAACAATCGCATTGCCAACGGTCATTGATCACGTGAACTGTTCAGAAAGATACCAAACATCGTATCAATGCGGATCACCAGTTTTGATGATGCTGTTAATATGATAAACACAACGAACTCAAGCGCCTTCGACATCGGGCTTTCCTGCCTCTTGCTGCTTCAAGCGGTAATCTGCTTTTTCAAAGTATAACTAAAATACTACAGCTAATTAAGAGAATCATCACACGTAAGGATAAACAGCTAATTGTACCACTGTACAAAGCAATAGTTAGGCCTCATTTGGAATACCGCATACAAGCATGGACGTCGTGTCGTAAGAAGGACGTAAATACGCTAGAACGAGTTCAACGAAGAATGACTAAGTTGATTCATAAACTGAAAAATACAAGTTATGAACGCCGCCTAATAGAATGCGGGTTGACACATTCCATACTATTAGATTAACAGGAGACAAATCGAAGTTTTAAAATACGGAATGACTATGAAGATATTGATAGAAATCAATATTTTCTTCATACTTAAAGAAGGCAGACCAGAGGACACAAGGCAGAAATAGGCAAGGAACACTGTAAAGAAAATGCTCATTCTCACAAAGAACAACAGACGACTAGAACACGTTGACAGCTATCTGATGAGAGAGAGTTGTACGTAGTTGGCAAGTTGGTGGACTATTGATAAGCCAAAGGCTTTCTTGTCCGAATTCCTTCTGGAGCTTGTAACTTTGAACGGCAATCTTGTTAACTTTGGTTAACTATGCCAAAAGTTCGATGCGGATTAGGAAGCAACGCTCCTAAACATCAAAATCCATTCGCTGCCAAGGGGAGCACGCTAGGTAGAGTGAAGTCGCTAAGAGAGATGGCCGCCGAATTTTCTATTCGTGTCTGCACGAAGAAGTCTGGAAAATTCGTCGAGAAGCAAGGAAAAGACTGGCTCACTCACTCACTCACTCACTCACTCACTCACTCACTCACTCACTCACTCACTCACTCACTCACTCACTCACTCACTCACTCACTCACTCACTCACTCACTCACTCACTCACTCACTCACTCACTCACTCACTCACTCACTCACTCACTCACTCACTCACTCACTCACTCACTCACTCACTCACTCACTCACTCACTCACTCACTCACTCACTCACTCACTCACTCACTCACTCACTCACTCACTCACTCACTCACTCACTCACTCACTCACTCACTCACTCACTCACTCACTCACTCACTCACTCACTCACTCACTCACTCACTCACTCACTCACTCACTCACTCACTCACTCACTCACTCACTCACTCACTCACTCACTCACTCACTCACTCACTCACTCACTCACTCACTCATTTACTCACGCACTCATTTACTCACTCATTCACTCAATCAATCAATCAATCAATCATTGTCCCATAAACAGGCGGTCGTTGGGGCACCACTGATGACTTGACCGCTCCGGCCATCTCTTTCGATTTTCTGCCGCCCTCTTGGAGGTGCCGAAAGTCAAACCAGTCCACTCCTGGATGTTGTCTTCCCACCTCTTCCCTGTCTGCCTTTCTTTCTCACAGTGCCTTGCAAAATGTTTTTTGAAAGGCCGATTGATCTAGTTACATCACCATACCACATTAGCTCCCGTTTCGTGACTGTCGTCTGCGGGTCAGATGGCTTGTTTAATTCAGTTGCGGGCTTCTTCATTGGTGATATGACCCTTGTATGAGATGCGCAGGATCTTGTGATAGCATCGCATCTTCATGGCCTGAATTCTTCTTTGTATGTCTGCTGCAATCGTCCATGTCTCACAAGTGTAACGGAATGCTGACATCACAAGGGAGCCCATCAGTCTGATTTTACAGCTGAGTGAGATGCTGATGTCGTTCCGCCAGCACTGCACTACTAGAATTATATGTTCCCATGTCGCAAACCACTGAACGAATCACTGCAAACCGTTGCTCAGTATCTCTGTATGAAGACCAAGCGTGGCGCCAGACTGAATATCAACGATCATCTCCGAGTGTGCCTCACACAAACATATCCCAAGACTTGAGGTCCGAGTTTTGACAAGAGTAGTACCTCCCTCAATTTGATATGTCTTGGTATGATTTCCCGTCACATCTATTGATACTAACGATGCGCACTCTTTTAGAGTTGTTTTTCAAAAATTTCCAATTGTGAATAGACCATACATATTATACGTGGGAGAGTGCAGAAAAAGTATGTATGACGTCATAATCACGTAAATCAATCAACCAACTGAGACTAAAGCTAGGTGAGGATGAGGCATGCTGCAAAACAATGAATATAATGGCCGATGGAAATTAACATAAGTAGTTCCAAACATGCATAAGCGATGAGTTTTGTTGTGCGGATGCGGCTGCGGCAAATTGTGTAGCGATTCGAATCGTATCCGCACACGAATCGGATAGGAAATTCCCAGTAGTGACGTCACTACAGAGATATTCCTCATTACGCTTGCGTTTCCGTACGCGTTTCCGTAGACGAGGAATCGTAGCTTTAGGGTCAATATTCCGACGTCGCGGGAACTTAGAGAAAATCAGTTTAATCGATGTACGCAAACAAACTCAAGTGAGTGGAGCTTATAGATCGAAAAAAGGACGAAATAAGCATGTCCGAAAGATATACAAATTAGAAAATGGCGCTTCAATCGGTAGATAGGTGAACTGTGTCAACGAACATCGTACGGCGGCAGTGTATAATACACCGAAAGCGACATGATTATAGATCCACCTGAAGGTTATTTTAGCAATGATTAGCGGAACGCCATTTATATCTTAGCAAAACAGAAAGCGTAAACTTTCAGACGATATCCACACCATCGGTATCTGATTAATTGAATGCTGTTTGGCGTGTTTTGGGATGTACATTTTTCGCTCGCTCGTTTATTTTTGATGATATGCAAAAAGAAACTTACTAGGTTGCGTGACGATATGCGTCATCTCAGAGAACGTATCGTTCACGTTGGCACCTGCATCCGGCATGTCGTTATAGATATCATTATGCCCCTCGAATTTACCATCTGCGTTTTCGATATCATTGGCATCAGCATTCGCTTGATATGCACCTTCGTCGTCTTCAACACCCCCACGCTCAGGGTTTTTGTCGTTGCTGTCGATACCAAACCCTTCGCTTTCCAATTCGCCGTCTCTGTAGACAGGATCGACTACCCTATCGCCACCCGCCGCCTCGTATTCACCCGGTGTGTCCTCGTCATGGTCATTCCCATCTGCCAACATTCCAAGAGGCAGCAATCACGTTCCTGACCCAGTTCACAGTGGAGCCTCACTATTAAGGTCACACTCTGGACTGGATGAAAATGACAAGAATAGTGAGGTGTCCTTATTAGTGGTTACGAACATAATTGTGGACTGTGCTAGGGTGATGTTAATTCCGAAATGGCTGGATTACCGAGGAAACTTTAAAGCTAGTTTTGACTGTATAATATGTTACCAATGCAGCCGCTGTTAATTTTGTTGTTGCTAAACTATTTTCTTATACGAGAATGCTCTCTACTCACAATAGCCATTCAGAGTGTTTCCTTAATTATGTTTCTTCGTGCCAGTGCCAAAAACTAAGTTTCTGGTGTGTGTGTGTGTGTGTGTGTGTGTGTGTGTGTGTGTGTGTGTGTGTGTGTGTGTGTGTGTGTGTGTGTGTGTGTGTGTGTGTGTGTGTGTGTTTTTAATGAACCATGCATCTGGCCTAAAAAGGTGAGGTCTCAAAGCACCCGAAGGTTTTGTAAAAGCAGATACATTTTAAAACGCGCATATCAATATTTACTTAATATATTTTAATGACATTTTATTGTGTTCTAATTTATATTCACAATAATTATATCAAGACAATAGAACAATCAATCAGGTTATAAGTATAAATCACCTACAATTGTGAAAATTTGAAAAATGAAAAATTTTGTTCATTTTAGAAAACACAGTAATCCATCATAATTGACTACATTATGATTGACTACATTATATAGATAGTTTACATTAACTGTAAATCACGTAATAGTTTGTTATATTGCACTTGGGCCATTGTGTGTAAGTAAGCTCTGTTTAACGTCGCGTAAGCAGTAACTGTTGTCGTTCATTGCACTGGTGCTGCTGTAGCCATGTCGGATGCGCCGCTTCGTACTAGATCTGCTACAAACGTGTGGTTAGTTGAGCAACCGCTTCCTTGTATCGAGAACCTGAACCAACTGCCTACAATTGGTGAAGATCTGCGGCGAGTTTTCTACGACTAGAAAGTGATAAGTTGACGCTGCCTGCAAGCTGCAACGATGCGGTAGGTGAAGTGCTGCGGGTTTGGCATCTGGTTAAGATTCCGACGACGCAGAAGCCGAATGCTGTCGAAAAGCTGAAGAAACTCTACGAGCAGCATGCAAGAACAAACACAGGCGCAGTAAGAGGCAAGCTGAGCTGGAAAATGAGTCTGGCAGTTGATTGCGGGAACTGTTTGATGTGGCACATGCAGAGTGTGATCAGCTGATCCGCATTGCACGTGATGTGGAGTTTCTGCAAGATCAATGAAGTGAGAGGAAGATGGTGATGGCTGGGGAGGACAAGCCTTTCAAAGTGAAAAAGCAGAAACGACAAAAGCGAAAATACGACGAGATGAAGCGACGAGAGTCTGCCTCCAAGGCAACTGATGTGACCGAGCCGACAACCGAGCCACTCACAGGATGAACAGTCGGATTTTGATGGCACACTGGACATTGATGTGGCTATCTCTAACAGCAAATATCACCACAAACATAACATTTAGATGTATCTGGATCATCGCATTCTTCTGAGCGGGCTGAACCAGATCCCAAAACCAAGAAGGTAGTACGGCGCTGTTTTGTCGATGACCAGTTGTTTGTTGCTAGTTTGGACAGAACACAAACAACATCACTTCAAGCGATGCATATTGTGATACCTGCATTGATGGTTGCTGGCGTTGATGTGTCAAAACTCACTCTGTGTAGAACATCACTCGACACAGCACGTAGAGATGGCCGCATCGCCATCGCACAGGCCATTAGAGAGAATTTCCACCCGGATGTATTATGTATATATACCTCTCGTCGCACATTTCGATGAAAAACTTCCATAACAGGCAAGGTGAAAAATCAGATCGCATGCCCATCGTAATGTCGAAAAGTTGTTCGGCATTCCACGAATGTCATCTGGCACCGGAGCGAAGATGGGCAACGCCGTCGCCCAGTTTCTGCGGGATTGGGAGGGCGTTGGCGACCACGTGGCAGGAGTATGCTTTGACACAACATCAAGCAACACTGGTACCCACACAGGTGCCATCACTGTAATTCAAGAGGCATTTCAAAAACATATCCTTTTTCTCGCATGCCGACACTATATACTGGAGATCATTGCCGCTGCAGTTTTCGATCTATTCTTTATGTCGAAGGGTCCATCTATCCCGCTCTTCAGTCGGTTCAAGGAGAACTGGCCATTCATTGATCAAAGAAAGTACAACTCTCTTGACAGTGAGACAAATAGGTCATCTGGGTGTGCCTTGACCTCACACGAGAAGCAATGGCTGGAGAGGCATAAAGTTACAGCAAGCGAGTTCCTAACAGAACAACTTCGCAATAGCACCCACGACAGGACTACCTCGAGTTCTTCTTGTGGCCATCATCTTTTGGGTGGTGCACTTGACTCGAGACACCAGTTCATACCACCAGGCGCTTACCACAGCAGTTCGAGCTTACTAGCCACGAACTACAGGCTCCACAGCGCATCTGCCTGTTCACGATCACCATCTACGTCAGAGCACGGGTAGATGCAGCCAGCAGCAGACGTGCGCCTATCAACGACCTGTGCCTCCTTCACGACCTGGAGAACTTTGATGAAGTGGACAGTGTGATTGCACATACAGCAGCAATGAAGATGTGGGGCCATATCTGGTATCTCAATTAAGACCTAATTGTAGCCGCCTTTGAGAGACCTGCAAAGAAGAATGACCTGCAGCGGGTGGAGGCGAAGAAGATTGTCTCCTTCAATGAAGTGCACCTCGCCAATTTCGCAACGCAACGTTCGTTCAACTACTTCACTGCTCTCAAAATTGAACGCTGCTTTCTCAACAGCAAGCCTGAGACGTGGCCCAGCCGCCAAGACTATCGTAACGCAGTGAAAACTGTCTCTGCTTTGCGTGTTGTAAACGACTGTGCAGAGAGACCCGTCAAACTGGCGACGGATTTCAACTTGGCTCTCTCTCAGACGACGAAGACCAGCGCCTGCTCATCTTCCAAGTCGTAAAGTCGCATCATGGGCTGATGCCTCAGGCTACAAAGATGAGGATGATGGATCTTTAATATGAGCAATTTTTTATTAGGGGTGATACTTGTATGATTCGTAGGTCACAGTGATAATTTTAGTAAAATAGGTTCAGTAGAGTGTTATATATTGTGTTCTTAAATTTATCCCTATATTGCGATTTTACCAAAACTTTGGGTGCTTTGAGAAGTCTTTTCCTCTGAATGGTTTTCTCTGAAATTTTAACACAGTTGTTTTCTAACCCAACCTCACCTGTTTAGCCCATCTGCATGGTTGATTTCAATTTGTTTTGGCCACCCTAATATATATATATATATATCTTATATATATATATATATATATACACTTATGTGTATTCATGGCTATATATATATATATATATATATATATATATATATATATAATAATAATAATAATAATGTTTTTATTTCAGACAAACATTGTGTCCATATAGGTAAAAAGTACATCAATTAAACCATTATATAAAATTAGAAACATATATAAATAACAATTAAAAATAAATATGTTTATAAAAACAGGATATTAAAAAATTATGCAAAGCCTTGATCCATGCCTACGTACTGTATCTGTCGCTAGTAAAGTATTCTGAGTAATTATATTAACAGACCTGTAAATCCTCGTAATTTAACTAAAATAGGTGTTCTGGTAATAAATGTACATGATCTTCCATTAGCTGTAGCAAACATGTGGCTAGCACTATATCTCATAGGCAGATTGTTCAATATTCTGTACGAATTGTTATAGGCAACATAAAAATTGCATAACAAATTAGGTCTTCTACAATTAACCCATAGCGCACACATAACTATTACTGAAACATGCAGTAAACATCTTATTATTTATAGTAGTAAAGCAAAAATGATTTTTTACCGTAAGATGTTACTTTTCGCATAAAGCAGTCTCACGTTGGCTTGAATGTCAGCCTCATCCGATAAGTCGTTACAAATGACATGCCCAAGGTATTTACAAAAGATGATGACATTTTATTTATTTCCTCCTAAAGTCATTTCCCTGGTAAGTTTTGAGTTTCTAGAATAAAAGTGATCAGGGATTTACCAGCATTATACTGAATGTCGTGCTCACACGCATAAGAGTAACACATGTCAAATAAAGCTTGTATTCCCTTGGCGGAAGGAGCGAATAAAAGTAGGTCATCAGCGTATATCAGGTGATTAACAACCATAGTACCCTGACTACAATCAATATGTTGTTTGTGTAGTTGTACATTCAAATTGTTCATGTAAAAGTTAAAAAGTAAATAATATATATATATATATATAAACATAAAATATACAATCGTTACTCGACAGATTGAATAGCAGTATGGATGGATAAAGGTTCAAAATTGGGAAGTTGTTTCAATAAACTAGTGTAAAATATAAGTTACGGTTTGCATCGGTGTAGATTGGCTTTCTCGGAAGATCTCCTGGTAATGAGTGTGCAAAACTTTCTCCTCTTGACTGCCCTGTGTTAAACAACTTTTTCATTTTCTGCCATCTAGCATCTTCGTCTTGCAAAGAACAAAGAAATTAGCAGTAAAGCATACCTTAATGGGAAGGAAGATGACTTATTCAATTTGCAAACGTTTATTATGAATATTATACATTACATGTTATTGGTGTGTGTGTGTGTGTGTGTGGTGTGTGTGTGTGTGTGTGTGTGTGTGTGTGTGTGTGTGTGTGTGTGTGTGTGTGTGTGTGTGTGTGTGTGTGTGTGTGTGTGTGTGTGTGTGTGTGTGTGTGTGTGTGTGTGTGTGTGTGTGTGTGTGGTGTGTGTGTGTGTTTGTAAGTATGTGTGTATATATATATGTGTGTCGCTGTATCTACGCATGTGCTTGTATGTGAATGTAAGTACATGAATGCCTCTCTCTCTCTCTCTCCTCCCTCCCTCCCTCCCTCCCTCCCTCCCTCCCTCCCTCCCTCCCTCCCTCCCCTCCCTCCCTCCCTCCCTCCCTCTCTCCCTCCCTCCCTCCCTCCCTCCCTCATCCCTCCACACTCTCTGTATATATCTCATTCACTTACCCACGCATTTACTATCTCACTCACCCATACTCATATTATGAGATAACAGCATACTCATAGAAGTATGCTATTATCTCACAATAAATTGCCTGATAACTTACATGGCGATGTTTCTTGTTGTTCACCAGAATGATCCGCTGTTTCTGTTTCTTTTTTCGTTTTTGGCGGCGGTTGTGGATCCACTCTGCCTTCTGGCGGATCCCAAGGTTTCTCGGGCCGATACGGCTTCCTATACACCCTGCCTCGCATCGGTCTCTTCATCTTCCAGATCTTTCGGCGATTTCTCGCTGTCCTGGATTCTGATATTTGACTGCCTTCTCCTCCCGGATACGTTGGTTCATTAGGCATAATACCCGGACGAGAAGATGCTGGTGAACTCACCACCAGTAGAATAATTGCCAACGCCACTGCTATCACACACGTATACCCCGACATCGCCACGCTGCAATAGAGATGACAACAAATGACCTGCCACAGCGAAGTGGCGTTGCGAGATGGAGTTTGATGGATAAGATGGAGAACAACATTCTGAGAAACGAATTTTTATTTATATTACCTATGGTTTCCTAGATGCTTGCATTTTTTAGCGTTACATTATGTGTCTAGGAAAATAACCTGGACGTTAATAGAAGAGATAATAAGGTGTGCATTTCTGCCAAAATAACAAAAATGATGGGACGTCGTTTTCACAGCTATTTTTGTTTTTGTGCAGAACATACTTAACAGCCGGGTCGCTGTGGCATGTCACGTATGATGTAATGTTAAAGCACATTTGCAGTCAACAAAGTGAGCAATGCACAGATACTAACTTTTTCATTTTTAACCAACCAATGTTTTGTCCCAATCGTTAAGAAGAAAGTGGCGAAGACGCGGATAATAGTATTTATATTACAAAGACATGTTTTCAAATGGGGCAGGATATAGAACCCAAAATCGAGGTTCTGTCAAATGTTGAAGCAGTATTAGCTGCATCACAACTCCGCTCGGCTGGTCATGTGGTGGGATGATGCCAAACCGCCATAGAGTGTGCTCTACTACGAAATTGCTGAGGGAAAGGGGCGATGAGAGATCAAAGTCTGCGCTACAAGGAAATGTACTGGGCGTTTTGGGCTTTTTTGGGGGGAGCTTTTGTATTTCTGCAACCTGCAACGGGATGAAGTTCGATATATAATAACTGATAATATGAACTGATTTCTTGAAATACTGTTTTTGCAATGTTAACCTGATTTTATTTGATTCCATTTGATTTGTGTGCACAAGATGTCTATGTCCTGCCTCACATTTGGGAGTCAGCCTCCGCACACTAGTGCCAGTTTAAGCTTGAATCATGGTCGTTTTAAAACAGCCAAGACTAGTGGGTGTGACGATTTCTTTTTTCCAGTAAGTCTCTGGCTCCTAATCATCACAATGTACGCGTTAGCAGCGGAGAACACCCTGTCGCCTTAGTATCATAAGGTACATTTTAGCAGAGGGACATTCGGCTAGAATGATGCGTCCAAGTATTCGCTGCAGTATTTGCTTGTTACACAATATCCATCCATCTTAATTGGGAAATGATTCAATAACCACGAACATCATTTGGAGTACCACTATTGTGAGTTTACTCCGGGTGGATATGAGTACTAAGGGAGACTCACCTGCTTATACGAGATTCAAAGTAATACAAGTTATGTTATGCTGTCCCTCTACGTATTTGAAATTCTTCATTGAACGACGACAATGATACGTATTGCGCGCGATATTAGTATGTGCGTCGTTGCATTGTTCCGTTGCTTTGAGCACTTCTGCGATAAAACGCGTGGCGACAAAAGACTTCATCCTTCACATATGTTTACAGCTCCGAGCAATAAGAAGGCCGACTAGAGTGGAAACAGTGGCGTATTTAGAGAGATTGCGCCATAGCCTATTTATACTTACTTACTTAGCTCTTGGTGATCTTGAGATGTATAAATCTCCTCTCGCCTTGTCAATCCTCGTTTGTGCCACCCTGCTTGTCAGTGACGCTACCCAGGTATGTGAAGGCCTCTTCAAGTGCCCTCCCTTCCAGTGTGACTGTATCAGTGCTGGCTGTATTATCTTCGAGGACCTTTGTCTTTCCTTTATGTTGAGGCCCACTTGTGAGGAGATGTCTGCCAATACAGTGGTCTTCTCCTGCATGTCCGCTGGATTCCATTTCTTCTCTGTGTTGTGCATGTCTTCAGTATCCAATCGATGGCCACGAGAAAAAGGAACGAGGACAGCAGGTAGCCTTGTCTAACCCCGGTCTTCACTTCGAAACGGTTCGTAAGCTGTTCTCCATGGATTACTCTGCAGTCTGTTCTTTCATAGCTGTTCTTGATCAGTTTGACCAGTTTGGTTGGTATGTCATAATGTCATAGTAGTGTCCAAAGGGCCTACCTGTCTATGGTTTCAAACGCCTTTTCGTAGTCAACGAAGCTGATGCTGAGCGAGTAGTTCCGCTCCAAGGATTGCTCTACTATGACGCGCAGTGTTGCGATCTGATCCACGCGTGATCTGTTCAGGCGGAATCTAGATCTCTCAGCAGTGGGTCCACTGCATCTTTCATTCTTTCCAAGATGATCCTGTTGAACACTTTCCCTTGCACTGACAGAAGTGTGGTTCCTCTGTAGTTGGAACAGTTGCTGAGGTCTCCTTTCTTTGGGGTGTTTTGTGAGGTATCCCTCATTCCAATCTGATGGCACCTCATCCTTTTCCCAGATTTTTCTTAAGAGAGGGTACAGTAGTTCCACAGAAGTGTCTATATCTGCCTTGAGTGCTTCTGTCTCGGCTGCTTTGTTATTCTTCAGCTGCGTCATGGCCCTCCTCACTTCTACCTTGGTATATTTGTCACGCTTGATGGTTAGGTCCGTTTCTGCTGGCTGTATGTCTGGGGGGGGGGGGGGGTCCGGTGGGGCAGGTCTGTTCAGAAGTTCTTCAAAATGTTCAGCCCATGTGTGAGCTGTTGCTCAGTTGCCGTGGTGATATTTCCTTCCTTGTCTTTAACTGGTCGTTCTGGCTTGCTGTACTTGCCTGATAGTTCCCTGGTGGTGTCGTGAAGCTGTATCATATTTCCGCTGACTGCAGCTTGCTCTGCCTCTTCTGCCAGGCTGTCAATGTAGTTGCGCTTCTCTGTTTTTATACTCTTCTTTACGTCTCTGTTGGCTTCTGTATGCTATTCCTCTGCCTTTGTCTTTGCCTTTGCTGTTCTTGTTCGACTGTTGTTTGTTGCTGATTTCTTCTCCTTCCGCACCTGGATCCTGTGCATGGTTTCTGCTGTGATCCAATCTTTCTGTTGTAGTTTATGTCAGTATCTATTTGTTGTTTTGCCACTGGCTGTTCAGGTCGGATTCTTCATCATGCAGCTCTTGTAGCATTTGGAATTTGTTAGCAAGGTTTCTCTCTGTTCTATGGATCTTTCAGGAAGCCTACATCGTTATTTCGTCTCTTTGTTGCTGTCTCCATCAAATTTTTCTGGAGCTTGAGTTTCAGTCTAGCAACCAGCAGGTGGTGGTCGATGCAACGTAACCTCATACCTTCAGTCATACATCTTGAAGTGACCTCCTGAATATTTTGCTTATGCAGATGTGATCGATCTAGTTCTTTGTCACGTGGTCGGGTGACGACCATGTAGTCTTGTGTATCCTTTTGTGTGTGAAAAATGCTGCACCCGATGACAATCTTGTTCAGTGCACATGTGTCCGCAAATATCTCTCCATTCTCGTGCATCTCTCCAACACCATGGGTTCCCATCACTTATTCGCACCCGGTGTTGTCCATTGCAATTTTTGCAATGAAATCTCCCATAAGGATGGTCACATCCTTCTCTCGACACTTGTCCAGGATGCTTTGTAGTCTGCTATAGAACTGGTCGTTTTCATCACTGTCGTCCGTTGGTGCTTTTTCTTCTTCGGCTTCTGTTGTCGACGACGACGTGTAGCAAGTAGTTGTTTTACGAGGTGGGAGGCTTACCCCACGCCCAACCCTCATCCTTTCTCATCCGGGCTTTTTATAGTGTTTTCCTGATACTTTCCTCCTTTTCTCTGTATTACCTGTTGCACCCTATAGTTATAATTGAAAACCATTGGCTGACTGACATGTTCGCGATTGTTTCTTGCTCCGACACCACCACCACCATTACCATCACAACCACCATTATCACCCCCACTACCACAACCACCACTATCATAACTACCATCACAACCAACAGCACCACCACTATCACCTCCAAAACCACCACCACCACAACCACAACCACAACCACCACAACCACCACAACCACCACTACCGTCACTATCATCACAACCAACACTACCACCACTTCAACCGCAACCACCATTACAACCACTACAACCGCAACCACCACTTCCACCACTACCACTACAACCACCACTTCTACCACAAAACCACTACCACCACAACCACCAATACCACCACAACCACCAAAACCACCACTACCACCACTACCACCACTACCACCACTACCACCACTACCACCACTACCACCACTACCACCACTACCACCACTACCACCACTACCACCACTACCACCACTACCACCACTACCACCACTACCACCACTACCACCACTACCACCACTACCACCACTACCACCACTACCACCACTACCACCGCAACCATCCCAGTGCTGGTATGTAACGAAGACATTTACTTCGTTACAGTACTTAAGAATATTTTGATGTACTTGTAACGAAGTAATTTTAGAGATTACTTTTTACTTGTAACGAAGTACATTTATCTGTACTTTTTTACTTTCTACTTCCATATTTTTAGTGACTTTTTATGGTATAACTCCAGGGATGAAGCAGCTCTACCGGGCTTTTGTTTGCATTAGTAATCCTTGACTAGCTACACTTTGGAGGAATCATGTTTTTTGTGCTAGCCCTGATGTTTACAAGCAGGTGATATTGGAACAGTGTGATTGCTGCCTGTCCAAAGGGATCCAATGGTCTATGAACCTTAGTCCTCAGCCAAAACCCCCTTTCACACAAGGCTAATGGGACATGCCTCATTGGCTTCCAATTCATTCGCTGATTAATTGCTGGGTAATGTTTGACCAGCATTTAATCTTATAATACCAACTTCAGTTTGTGGCTACCTGCACACTGCCGACTCCCATATGTGTGAAACACATCCTGATGCATTGGTTTTGAGTCAATCAGAAAGAGTGAGGTGACAGTGGCAAAGACTTGCTGTTTGTTGATAACTACTAAGCTTGCATTCTTCTATCCTGTTGTACAATATTGCATTTAATTTTTGATTCGTTGATTATTGTGAGTAAATAATATTTAGTATTATCATTACGTATTAGGGGTATCAGTATTTACCTTAAAAACAATTTGCTTGGCATATGTGTCCATTTTGGATAATGGACACAAACTGGAATAATCTGTCAGCCGGATATTTTTGTTCATTTTACTTAAGTACTTATCGATACACGTACTTTTTTACTTTTACTTAAGTACTTCATTGGGGGGATACCTTTACTTTTACTTAAGTAGTTATTTTGGGAGCTAGTGTAGTTTTATTTATTTACTTTATTGGAGTACTTGTACCAGCACTGCTACCACCACTACATCCACTTCCACCACAACCACTACTACCACCACTACCATCACTACCACCACTACCAGCGTCAACACCATCATCACCTCCATTACTAAGTGCAGATCATCCATTTACATCTACCAGTGTTTGTCGCTAGGGTATAATCAATACACCTGAATGAATTAAAGCAACATGAAATGAGCGGAATTTATCAAGTTTCAAAAGGGCTCCAAGAGGTGAGACCGTCTTGATTGAGAGTGCGATGTTCTGCTTACTATGCTACAGACTAAAACAGTGTGCGAAATATCAGTCAGTATGCGCTTTCGCAGGCGACACAGCGGGTTCCTGTATACATAGCGGGCATCTTGTCCTGTCGGATAAAAACACCTCAGTCACTTCATAAACAACACACTGAGCCGAATGGCCTGGCGACATTGATCGTGTAGGTTTTACCTACTATTCCCTTTAGATGTTGCTAAAAGTGTTAAAGTTATGCTAACCACTCGAAGCATGTACCCGTTCACACAGTTGAAAAACAACACAAAGGGGCTGGAACAGCAGGCGGTTCAGAGGTTTTGTTTTTGATGTTTGCTTATTGTGAACAAGAAGTAGTTTTGTTTTACCAAGGAAAATGAAATGTACGAAAACAAATGCTTCTTTCTGAAATTGTAAGATGGAACGTGTTTCCTAAAACAGTTGTCATTATTGTTGTGCCATGTTTAACGTGATATTAATTAATATCCCGGTTAAATATACTGCGCAGTATGTATTTTAAAGGGAACCATGTATTCATATAAATGCAACTGTATTTGTATTTCCTGCAGTAGTTTAATGTTATTTGTTGCTTTATAACTATGTACACTATGTACACGATGTACACTATGTACACTATATACACTATGTACACTATGTACACTATGTACACTATGTACACTATGTACACTATGTACACTATGTACTCTATGTACACTATGCACACTATACACACTATGTACACTATGTACACTATGTACACTATGTACACTATGTACACTATGTACACTATGTACACTATGTACACTATGTACTCTATGTACACTATGCACACTATACACACTATGTACACTATGTACACTATGTACACTAAGTACACTATGTACACTATGTACACTATGTACACTATGTACACTATGTACTCTATGTACACTATGCACACTATACACACTATGTACACGATGTACACTATGTACACTATGTACACTATGTACGTATGAGTCGCGGTAAGGCAGCGAAGGACAGACATACACCTAGGCAATGGTCCCGATGTGGTTGCGAGAGGGCGACGTGTAGGTCCGTGGGAATACGGATATACTATCCATATCATTTTATGTCATGACTTTGGTGGTCGAAAACCACAATATTCAGGCTATTTTGTTCCACACGGTTTAAATTATGCCATCTGCGTACAGTTTACAAACATTGCAAACCTTGTATCATAATATACAGTTTGGCTGGGGATAAGTCTCCTAATGCCCGCCTCAAGCCCGCCGCACACCGCCCTATTGTCTACGCTGCGACGCATCTCGACCGTCGCTGCATAGACAATCGTGCGTAATCGGAGCGGTGCTTACGACTAGGATTCCCCAATCTTACGTCGCGTCTGCATCAGTCGTGACTATTCAACATATTCAATCGACACGACCGATGCTGACTGGTAATCTTAAACAACCAGACAGGGAGCTGCACTTCCCAACTCTCGGGAAAAATTATCGATTGTTGGTGTCAGGAGTCATAGGGACCTATTCCTGGGTCACTCTCCAAATAATACTAACAACAGAGCTGTATGTCACTTATGCCCCAGGAACATGAGCTCAGAGGTACATATGAATCACAGCTTGCCCTTCATATCTTCGGTGTTTTCTTATACAATAAATACAATGTATTTAAGAACTACGCAATATACGTACATAACATATTGTATTTAGCCTATGGAAATGCAAGGTAAATATAAATTGTATGTTGATATTGTCATATATTTTGATCCATTCGGTTCTAGTAGAAGATTGTAGAAATTTGCTTAGTAACGTTGGTTTTGAAGTAGTTTTAAGTGTCTATCTCTATAATTTTCTGCACGTTGTGCATGTTGTTTTATTTTAAGTACATGCGTATATATGTAATATTGATAGATATTGCAATGCAAGAACGGCATATATAAATGAACTTGCCATTTATAATGCCTGATTATGTTTTATTTAACACAACCAACAATACAATAATAGGTCCTTTCACCGCCATTGATATCTTGTTTCTTTCATTAATTTTGCTGTTCATACACTCTATAAATTGATTTATTCATTCTTCCTGATATACATCCTTATACATTACAAAGAGTGTTTTCCAATTTTTTTATTAATTAATTAATATAATGTTTTCTTGACTATAATAAATGTTTCAGGTATACCTCCTCCGAAATTGTTTTTAGTAAGCCGGTACGAATGTTCGTAATTTGAAAGTTTCCACCCGCTACATGTTCAAATTGTAAGCAAAACATCCCGATTCAAAACAATTGTATTGGCTCTATTGCCGATACGGGCTGATTTAAGGGCATTACCCGTAGGTGATCGACGATTTCCCATTAGTATTATGTTCAACTCCTGGGGTCCGTTACGCCGGATCTCTCGATCTACGGTCCGTCACCTATCTGGATGACTAAATTGTTGCCATCTGACGATACATGGTTACCTCTCTCTCTGTCTCTCTCTCTGTCTCTCTCTCTCTGTCTCTCTCTCTCTGTCTCTCTCTCTCTCTCTCTCTCTCTCTCTCTCTCTCTCTCTCTCTCTCTCTCTCTCTCTCTCTCTCTCTCTCTCTCTCTCTCTCTCTCTCTCTCTCTCTCTCTCTCTCTCTCTCTCTCTCTCTCTCTCTCTCTCTCTCTCTCTCTCTCTCTCTCTCTCTCTCTCTCTCTCTCTCTCTCTCTCTCTCTCTCTCTCTCTCTCTCTCGCTTTCTCCATCACCAACTCTATTCCCTTTGACTTGACACGACCGACAATAGAAAAATGACACTTCGACTTGTAACTTGTTGCAACTAAATTTGACGCTATTGTGTTATACGACATTTTATTCGGTCGCCTACATTCAGTTGGTCCAACGCATGTTTTTGTTTGCTTGATCTGTGTTTTTCACGTTCGTGTCACGAAGGCTGTAAGACATTATCCCTCCGTGTCGCAACTTCTGCAAAAAAGTAATACACAACAAATCGTCAATCAATAATTTATCTACTTCGTCCATACGTCAGTGGATATTAACAGAGACAGTGTTCGCTGACCATTGTGTTGATTAACAGAACCGAAAATTAAATACACTGAGTTATAGCCTCGATTACCCAGGCGCCGTGAGGTGGCAGCATTGGCTCCTCACTACGACCTGGATTATTAAGCTCCTGACAATGTTACCGGTAGGGGGCTTTACCCCAGATTCGGGTCGAAACGATGATTGGCTCTCATGTCTACTATGAAATAACAAATTAAATAAGGATACACTTTTATCAGATAATACTATGCTATAACAACTATTCAACGTTAAACTTGTTTTCGTAATTTATTGCCTTTTAATCACATGCATATTCACTAGGTGGCAGCTCTCATGGTTGTCAACAAGTGAGCAGTCAAAACGGGACTCTGAGCCAGACTATCTTCCTGGCGAAAGTCGGTTAAGCGAGACTAACCGAGTTACGGTGTACCGGTCTGGAAGGAGGTTCTGGTCTGAGAGTAAGTTCCGGTTCCGTTTTGCGTATTGCGCATGCGATTGCACATGTCAAAGGTTAGCGCCTACTTTAGGCCCGCAGCTGTACGATCTAGAAGGAGGTTCCGGTGTAAGAGTAAGTCCCGGTTCCGTTTTTATTACACACTGTACATGTCAAAGGTTAGCGCCTATTTTTGGCCAACTTGAACACGGTGTTTACCGAAACTATGCGTGACCCAATTATATTATAGTTTACGTTAATGATACGGTTACTTTTGTAATTGTTAGTATACATGACAAACCCTCGTAATTAGCATAGCTTATACTTATTTGCCAAAAAATGTGTTTTATTTTGATGTCATTGTCTCAGAGCGTTGTGTATCTTATGACTTCGTCACGCAGAGCTGCAGTTTTCAGCGCTGTTTATACGCACAGTGGGTTTTGTGGCAAACACAAATGACACAAATCTCTGTCATTTTGGCATGTATGAAGCTGAAAGTGTGTGTGTAATCTAGCAGGCCCATTTGGGGTGGTTCGTAGATTTATATTTTAATAAATTCGTCGGGGATGGGGATCCTGGGGGGGTAACAATTTATAAATGACACATATCCCTGTCAATTTGACATGTATGAAACACCGTAGTAGGGCAAGTAGGTCAGTGGAGTAACGGTCGCTACAGCAAACGACAAATTATTAATTATGTAACTCAGTCGCCGCGAATCGGAACGGAACCGAAACGGAACCGGAACTTACTCTCAGACCGGAACCTCCTTCCAGACCGGTACAACGGAAGAGTAAGTAACATGGCTGAATAGTTATCTGGGACACTGGCAACATTAACATTTATTAGTAATTGAAATTGCAATTGTTGTTAATGATGCTGCTGCTGCTATTGTACGTGTTATTCCTGCGGCTGTAACATTTGAAACCACGCCCCTGCTGCAATACCACATCATTTAGCATTTAAGTGGGTGAATATTGAAGAAATATTCGCATTTTGTTTAGTCAACGTTTCGTGCAATCATAAATAAGTTGATAATGTATTTTATTCCAAAACTGAACAAGTTTATTATGTATCTGTTGATTTCAGACAAAAAACCTAAAAAAACGAACGGGCCTAATTCAGTGGATAATACATAGAGCGAGCGAAACGTGTACATCTCTAATCACACGTAAAACACTTAATTCAACAAAAGTCTTTACTAAAATAACCAATGAACGGATCTATAATCGTGTCTTTTTCCGTATTTCACACACTACCGAAATACGCCTCTTCTTCAACACAGTTCACCCAAATACCCAATCAGGCACCACTTCCCAATTTGTTTCGATTTCAGACATCATGTTTTTATTTCAAGCTATAAATTTCACCCACTTTAGTTTGTTAGCGGACGTCGGCGAAACTGACATTCTCGAAGTCCACGCGACGTGGAATGTTGACTTTTACCGTCTCCATTGGTTTGTTTGTTTGTTGGTTGGATGGTTAGTTAGTTGGTTGGCTGGTTGGCTGGTTGGCTGGTTGACATTTATTTTACGTTTTCGCTCGCTTAGCCGATTTAGTATTACGCAGGATTGCTTTGAAACGAAACATTTAAATGAGACGGTACCATTACATAGGATTCATGCACACGAATGAGCCTGGTCCAACGTTGCAACATCTCTTCGTCCCGGGACATTCAGTGTCGGCGCCTGTGCAGTATCGACCAAACGGTCCGTTTCGGTACATCGGGCATTGTCCAGGCTTGTCTACAATACGGTGTAGTACTTGGCATAATATACAGCACGACACATTTGAATTTGCAATACTATAATGTCGGTCATGTTCATGTGTGTATCAGAGTGAAACATATAATATATACTACACTTATAGTAAAACACAAAGAAAAACAAAATTAAATAATATCATATTGTTTACGAAGCAAGTGTTAAGCAACACGTGGGCAAAACATTGAAACGACAAAACAACCGTTGTGTAAGTAGGGTGTATAACGTGGTTTAAAGTAATTGTAACGTTCACCAAGTTACCTTTGACGCATATAAATCTTGGAGGACATCCGTCACCTTTGCAGGGCATACATATCTTCTGTGGAATGCATGCTTTTCCCTTTACCGCGCACTCCTTTGAATACTTGAGAGGAAATAACAACATTTCATATCGTTACGGCAATAGTTGCGTTCGTTTGCTCACATAAGTGCATTCAAGCACGTACACGACTATGTACTCGACCACAAATACACGCACTCACAACTACGTTACAACGGACTCTTATACATACGCGTGTACGCACACACACACGCGCGCGCGCGCGCACACACTTTTCGTGTGTTGTTCTATAATGTGCACTTATAATGTGCACATTGTATGTCCCTCTACTTGAACTCAGCCACGGCCACTAAACGCACGCTCGCACGCACGCACGCACGCACGCACGCACGCACGCACGCACGCACGCACGCACGCACGCTCGCACGCACGCACGCACGCTCGCTCGCACGCACGCACGCACGCACGCACACACGCACACACGCACACACGCACACACGCACACACGCACACACGCACACACGCACACACGCACACACGCACACACGCACACACGCACACACGCACACACGCACACACGCACACATACACCCACTTTCCGTGTGTTGTTTTACAATGTGCAATTATAAAGTGACGTAATGTGTTCCTCTACTTGGACTCAGCCACGGGCCGTGATTATTTGTCGGATGTTCCCATAGTCAGTTGAGTTAAACATGATTAAACATGGTTAAATTTGCGATCGTCTAAGGAAGTAACATATTTCAATTTGGTTTGGTGTTTAGAAACACACTTTCGGAGTATTGTTTTACATGTAATTTTGTTTTGTTACCAGACGTGTAAAGTAAACAGTCACGGACGTTTTGGAAAAATACCCTCACAATAACGACCCACCAAAGCACATAATAACACATAAGAAACATTTTGAACGTTCACATTATGTATAGATTACGTCGACGCACACAACAAGTATAATGAGTTTTAAGCAATCTAACAACGTCTTCTGTTTTTGTGACATACACATTTTTTAAAGACAAAAAGGACAGTATTTTAAGCAGTTTTCAATGTTTTTAAATTCGATTAAAATATTAATTGTTAGATAATAATGCAACATTATGCACGTCCATGGCATGTTGTCGATACTTCGACACACCCATAGATCACAACGTTGTCAGCCAAATACTGGACGTTGAACCGTTTTTCCGCATTACTACCAAGTTCTGATTAATACCCATTTACAATACTTACAGTACACTCATTGGCGAGACACTCACAGGTGGGATTTCCAGATTTGTCATACACATGGCCAAACAAACAGTCTTTTTCAGGACAAAATCGTGGACCAAGGCATGTTCTGCGGCATTCTTCCTTTGTCATGAAGTTATTCCTGTTACCTCCGCAGCCCCCAAAGATGAATCGTTCGCAGCTGCCTTTGTTGAAGAACCACCGTGGCATACGCCCAAAGCAGTGTCCCGTTTTCTTCGGCAGGTCGCACATGTCTACGAATATACACAACGACACAATGCTCACGAGTATGAATTTGGTAATGTAAATACACGACTGACATCTGTTCTGAAACATATTGCAATCACGTACTGTCATTACCAAATGCATACTCGTGTGCAAGATATTCGCATGGGCACACTGATTATGAATCATGGTCATAACTTTGTAACATAATACTCCACACATTAGTAATGCAGCATTGGTTTACATTCATGTATATATGTGTTCAATAAACTGAATTATGCCAAAATCCCAACGAGAATTATTTTTGTAGTGACAATATACAGAATTTTTTTTAAATAAATTTGAGGTGTATTACTTACCAGTGCACATGCCGATCATATTGGGGGTTTTGCCGATAGATTCACATACTTCTCTAGACCCACACTTCACATTCTGGAAGCAAAGTTCACCATTTTAATCGTCTGGCATACCGGACGAGATGCAAATGTTCTGAGCACGACAACAGTTTCTCTTTGCATTGTTCTACTGTGAACCGGGTATTACGTCACACAGGCCAATTAAATTTTGAAATTTTAATGGGAATGCGTACCTTTTTATTTTCCTCGAAACAAAATGAATCCCAAACAAATAGAATACATTCATACACGAATCCCTCAATTAAATACAGTAGACAATATGAGACAAAATTACTTTATTTTTCCCTTTGTTGTTCTTGTTTTGTTTTTTGTTTGCTTGAGTGATAGCAATAAATCATTAACTACAACAGATATTTCAATATGTGAGATACAATTTAAAAGCTAATTATCTGTGGAATTCGAAACGTTACAAAACTCCGTTCGCAATTTTTTCTTAATTCCTTATTTGCTGTGTTAGGTCACATGTACGTGCGGGATACACGTGGATAAATAGGGTTGGACTCTCGTTAAACAAAAAGGCTTCCTTGTCCACCTGCCATCTAGAGTTAATTCTCTGAGTGGCAATCTTCTTAAATTGTGTTAAATATATCCCAAGACGTCGTAGCCGTCTGTCGGCATTGCCTTACCTCGCACGGGTCCACACATTTGCACACTGGACATCCATCCTCTGATTTCTGAAAACCGCTCCTGCATTTGACGTCGCACATGGACAAGCCGACACACGTCGACCTGCACTTATTTTGGCACGCACGGACTGTCCTGAATCTGTTCGTGTTTCCTCCGCAACCTCCATAGACGAACGGCTCGCACGAATTCAACTCGCTGTTGTAGTACCACGACCATACGCATGACTTGCAGTCGCCAGTCGCCGCCGGCAAGTAGCAGAATCGAGGTCGACGGCCTATGGAAGGTATGATGATTGTAGAAGAATGTGTAAGCACGTATACAAACACAGACACGCACGCACGCTCGCACGAACACACACGCACGCACGCAAGCAAGCACACACACAGGTTCACGGAAACTCACACACAAACACACACACAAAAAAAACACACACACACGCACTCACGCACGTATGCACGTACGCACGCACGCACACACACACACACACACACACACACACACACACACACACACACACACACACACACACACACACACACACAAACATTATATTATATTATATGTTAATTACATGTCGATCAGTATTCGTTACATAAACACAATAACGTGCTTACATAGGTATGGCATGGTTTCAAAGCATGTAAAACGTTGACTACCGCGTCACGCACGTGCATGGGCGTATTACCGAAGGGGCAAGTGGAGCATGTGACCCAGGGCCCCGAACTTTCGAGGGCCCCACTCGAGTGAGAAAAAATACAGGTCCAAGAGGTATCAGGGGCCACACTCGGAAAATAAACAATCTAGGTCCCAAAGCTCCTGGGACCCCACTCAAATAAGAAACGTGGCCCCACTCTGGGGAGAACGTAATTCATTCCAGGGCATGGAGTTCCGGGGCCCCAGCTAAATGGACAACAAATGTGCAATGAAAATACAAATTGAGTGAAATTAAGAAACGATTATTTAATAACATTTTCGGACTTTCCACATATATAGGCTGTTCTCTGAATAGCTGGTCAGAAAACCCGATATTCAAGGTATTCGTGATGCCAGCGAAAAGGCAGTAAAAGAAAACGTGTCACGAGCAACTAAGTCAGTGCTGTCTGTGCTGTCATCATGGTGCGTTATTGGTCTTCTCTTTCTCTAGAAATAGTCAACACCAGTTAGCTCTTCACCACGCCGCTCAAATATGTCAAATTGCGGTCGCAGTGTTGAAATGAAGTCTTGTGGTGACGACAGCAGAGCTACAGCATTGCTGCTGACGTCCAACAATGCATTCTGGAGCCAGTCGTTCCAGGATCCTGTGCCACAGTTCGGCCACAATACAAGTTTCCACATTCCTAGTATTCAACACTACACACGTTTCCGGTGGTTGGAGAGAGTAAAGACAGTGTTGATTGCCTTTTTCACTATTGACATGTACTCTTGCGAACAGCGCCCGAGTGCAGAAGCGCTATCGGCTGCAGGAGTTACTTACTTTCTGGGCCGTTTGACCGATAATTTTACGATAAATATTTTTTGTTATGTTAATATAACGGCACCATAACGAAACGGTTGTGTTTGTTGGGAAGTATCTAGATTAGGCATAATTAAACTCGACAAATAATTGATTAAAAATATGCATTAAAATGGACACCATAACCTTGGCTTTTGGTGGGAGGCTTCACAACCCAACCTTGCCCCAAGTCCCCCTTCCCTGTACACGTTATGCAATACTAATAGTATGTTTAAAATTTTGAAAACTGAACAGAAAATGAAGTCAACGTCCATCAATAAGCCCTAGTCGTGATAGTATAGAATTGTCAAATAATACCCATATTGCTATGGCACTGGC